>CAXKVI010000001.1:138928989-139258880 GCA_964058755.1 Campiglossa producta
CAACAAAGAGTTTAATGTTATAAATGGAAAAATATTCGTGCTTAATTAAGTATGAAAATTCTTTCATAGGTTTCACACCAAGTCCTAAAAATTCGCAAATCTTTCATATAAGTTAGCATTGAAATTAAAGAAATGTTCTATATGGAAGTATAAATATATGCATAAATGGACACTGAGAAGGGTTTACCTTCAAGCTGGGTAGTGGCCTAAGGTGCTAGACCTTCTAGCATACAAGTCACTACAGTGTTGTGAGTTCGACTCTCACAATGCCGGGAAGAAAAGTCCTTGAAGAGATGTAACTCCAGTATCATCGAAACATATGTCGGCTTGTCTGGTTCCTGCAGCGCGTAGGTAAATTTTTCTCAAAAAACACATTTTCATACAATCCCGAAAATTGCTTGTAAATACCGTCGGTATTTACAGCAATAGACTACAAGTCAAAAAAGCAACAAAGAGTTTAATGTTATAAATGGAAAAATATTCGTGCTTAATTAAGTATGAAAATTCTTTCATAGGTTTCACACCAAGTCCTAAAAATTCGCAAATCTTTCATATAAGTTAGCATTGAAATTAAAGAAATGTTCTATATGGAAGTATAAATATATGCATAAATGGACACTGAGAAGGGTTTACCTTCAAGCTGGGTAGTGGCCTAAGGTGCTAGACCTTCTAGCATACAAGTCACTACAGTGTTGTGAGTTCGACTCTCACAATGCCGGGAAGAAAAGTCCTTGAAGAGATGTAACTCCAGTATCATCGAAACATATGTCGGCTTGTCTGGTTCCTGCAGCGCGTAGGTAAATTTTTCTCAAAAAACACATTTTCATACAATCCCGAAAATTGCTTGTAAATACCGTCGGTATTTACAGCAATAGACTACAAGTCAAAAAAGCAACAAAGAGTTTAATGTTATAAATGGAAAAATATTCGTGCTTAATTAAGTATGAAAATTCTTTCATAGGTTTCACACCAAGTCCTAAAAATTCGCAAATCTTTCATATAAGTTAGCATTGAAATTAAAGAAATGTTCTATATGGAAGTATAAATATATGCATAAATGGACACTGAGAAGGGTTTACCTTCAAGCTGGGTAGTGGCCTAAGGTGCTAGACCTTCTAGCATACAAGTCACTACAGTGTTGTGAGTTCGACTCTCACAATGCCGGGAAGAAAAGTCCTTGAAGAGATGTAACTCCAGTATCATCGAAACATATGTCGGCTTGTCTGGTTCCTGCAGCGCGTAGGTAAATTTTTCTCAAAAAACACATTTTCATACAATCCCGAAAATTGCTTGTAAATACCGTCGGTATTTACAGCAATAGACTACAAGTCAAAAAAGCAACAAAGAGTTTAATGTTATAAATGGAAAAATATTCGTGCTTAATTAAGTATGAAAATTCTTTCATAGGTTTCACACCAAGTCCTAAAAATTCGCAAATCTTTCATATAAGTTAGCATTGAAATTAAAGAAATGTTCTATATGGAAGTATAAATATATGCATAAATGGACACTGAGAAGGGTTTACCTTCAAGCTGGGTAGTGGCCTAAGGTGCTAGACCTTCTAGCATACAAGTCACTACAGTGTTGTGAGTTCGACTCTCACAATGCCGGGAAGAAAAGTCCTTGAAGAGATGTAACTCCAGTATCATCGAAACATATGTCGGCTTGTCTGGTTCCTGCAGCGCGTAGGTAAATTTTTCTCAAAAAACACAATATAATTCATTGTCTATACATTTTGTAGTGTATTCATACTAGTTCATTGCTGATCACCTTTAAACCAGTCAATGTCCAACTACTCAGCTAACAATATAATTCATTGACTATACATTTTGTGGTGTATTCATACTAGTTAATTTCTGATCACCTTTAAACCAGTCAATGTCGAACTACTCAGCAAACAATATAGTTCATTGACTATGCATTTTGTGGCATATGGATACCAGTTCATTGTTGATTAGCTTTAAACCATTCAATTCCAAACTACTTAGCGAAAATTCTAGTTCATTGACTATGCATTTTGTGGTGTATTCATACTAGTTCATTTCTGATTTCCTTTAAGCCAGACATTGCCAAACTACTCGGCAAACAATGTAGTTCATTGACTGTACATTTTGTGGTGTATTCATACTAGTTCATTTCTGATTAGCTTTAAACCAGTCAATGCCAAACTACTCAGCAACATTATAGTTCTACGCCTAAAAATTTTGTGGTGTATTCATACTAGTTAATTTCTGACTACCTTCAAACTAATCAATTCCAAACTACTCAGCAGACACCTAGCTCGTTTACTATACATTTTATGGATGTTTTTATACTAGTTCTTTGCTGATTACCCTTAAACCAATCAATGCCAATCTAATCAGAAAACATACTAGTATACAACTATAATTTGCTGGGCGAAATAATACTAGTCAGAAAAATCCTGGTTCGTACTAGTATGCAAGTATGTATGAAACTCGGGTTGAAATCATACTACACCTTTTTCAGTTTATATTCAGAAAGTTTTCTGAATATCAATTGTAATTTTCTGAATGTCAATTGTATTTTTCTGAACATCAAATGGAAATTCTGTAACTGCATTCAGATCTTTTATGATCCCTCTAGATCTCTAGATCCAAACAAACCTGGCCAAAATGGGATCATAAAAGATCTAGAGGCATTCACGCCCTAAGAAGGAGAGAAATCTTAATATTAATAGGTGTTCTAACTGGGCACTGCCTTATTGGTAGGCACGCAGAAGGGGTGCCCTATCGACGATGCTGTAGGAGCTGCAAAGATGATGAGGAAGAGGAAACGGTGCTTTTCAACACTGGCCTAAGTGTGCCTCTGCGGCAGCCACTAACCTAACCTAACCTAACTGCATTCAACTCTACCAATGCTCCTTTAACTCGAGTGTATGGCCCAGCATGAAAGCAGTCTTACTTTGACTCTTTTTGATGTAAAAATAAGACTTAATTTTATCTATATATCATATGTGGGTCCGGAACTCCGCAGTGGACGACTAACTAAACCTTAATTTACCTTACCTAAAAATACAACCCCAAAGCCCCAATTACATAAAACTTTGACAAATGCGCGCCTCGTTTTTGAGCATTTGCAAAAATTTCGCTTCGCTTTACTTTTAAAAAACTTTGTATGAAAGTGGATCCTACAAAGTTGAATGCAATTGGGCCTTCACCTATATAATCAAACTTGACGAACGCGGAATTTGAAAGGAGCCATTGCAAGTAGAATTCAATAATTAAATTAAAAATACAATAAACAACATAATTTAAAAAATATAGAAAAAAAAACTTGTGTTAACTTTACCGAGAAGCGAACTCAGAGCCTTTAGCTCATTTTTGGCTGTGTATGAACTAGTATATCAACTGGTATAATGCTGATACAGAGGCTGACTAGTATACCAATTGGTATGGTGCTGATGTAGAAGAGGACAATTGCTTTTCGTTTTCTCTTGTAACTGCTTCTTTTTTACCTTGTAATTCACAGATGCTTTTTCGTGTTTGGGTAAATACAAATAGTCGCTGCTTTCTAAAGAATAAACTGGTATATTGCTGATGTAGAGGCTGTATGATACTGGTGCATAGACCGACTAGTATACCAACTGGAATGAATCCAAATTCGTGGACTAGTATGACAAGTGGTACGATCTGAATGGGCATATTGATTAGTATGTCCTGCCGCATAGACTGAGCAGTATGTCAACTGGTATGATTCTGATGTATATATGAACTAGTATGTCAACTGGTAAGTTTCTGATGCATATATGAACTAGTATGTCAAATGGTATATTTCTGATGCAAATTTGAACTAGTATGTCAACTGATATGATTATGATGCATAAATGAACTGATATGTCAACTGGTATGATTCTGATGCATAAATGAACTACTATATCAACTGGTATGATTCTGACGCATATATGAACTAGTATGACAACTGGTATGATTCCGATGATTTTTTTAACTAGTCTGTTAATTGGTATGATTCTGATGCATTAATGAACTAGTCTGTCAACTGGTATGATTCTGATGCATATAAGAAGTAGTCTGTCAACAGGTATGATTCTGATGCATATATGAACTAGTCTGCCAGCTGGTATGATTCTGATGCATATATGATCTAGTCTGTCAACTGGTATGATTCTGATGCATATATGAACTAGTCTTTCAACTGGTATGATTCTGATGTATATATGAACTAGTCTGCCAACTGGTATGATTCTGATGTATATATGAACTATTCTTTCAACTGGTACGATCCTGACGTATATACGAACTAGTATCTTAAATGGTATGATACTGATGTGTATAATAAAAAGTATATCAACTGGTATATTCCTCATGCAGAGGCTGACTAGTCAGCCAATTGGTATGGTGCTGATGCAGAGAAGGACAATTGCCATCTCGTAGGACATCGCCGTGTTAAAAATACCAGTTGCTAATACGGAAAAATTACAGAACTCGAACTAGTTGAAGCCGCCTAGCTGACTGGTATTTGATTAGTATAAAACTAGTTAAGTTGACTGCAGGGTTGCGACTATAATGTCGGGTATTCATTTCATCTACTGTGCTGGCATATCCGGCCCTGCCTTTGGAAAAAACCGAAAAGGGCGCACAATAACGTTAGTTGGCCTCAAAGAGGAATTAAAAACTTGACTGTAGTCACATGATAAGACACGTACTTTAAATGAAACTCCTACAAGAGAATTAATATCTGCATCTCTTTTGGTCAGACTAAAGCATCCAATTCTTGAGGCATCGATTTCAGCATGTTCAGAAATATACTTAACAATATCTTCTTCTTTGACGGTCGGCTTAAAAGAAGATAAATGGAGCCATTTGTAACGCACAAATACATCCAAGTCAGCATTAGCATTAATTCCACTGATTCTAGTAACAGCCGGGTATAGTTTTTCATCAGCATTTGCTTTACTAGCATATTCATGCAGGTTTTGTGCAGAAACATCATTAGCATTATTAGCATTAGCAGCGGCAGCAGCATACGACGGAGAGACCACACCATTAGGTAAAACAGCAGCAGTAGTTGTTGTGGTAGTTAATGTCTCACTATTATTGTCACCCACAATTAAAATAGATGATGAGCATGGCTTTTCGCTCTCAGCTGAATTCACTTGCTCAATAACAGGCACTGGCTGAGATGATTTATTTTGTTTTGTTTTAGGTGCACTGACCTGAGACCTTAAGCGCCTATGTACTGCATTGTTAGTGTCCGCTTCATCTATTTGGTACTCATTAGAGTTTAATATATTAAAAAAGTTCTGCAACGCACCAACACTTTTAATAGCATTGAGCGCGAAAACATAGCGACACACTTGTCATACTTATAAACAATGTTCTTGTTGTTTTTAAGTAAGATTATTGCATTATCGCGAATGTTTGAACAATTCAAATGAATTTCGCAATTGCAAACACCACACAATAAATAATCGCCCGCCAAGCACTCAGAACTGCATTTAGTACACTTTCCCATATTTTGAACAATATAGCGAAGAAGTAGAAATTAAATAAGAAGATAATAGAGCACGAAAAAACACGTCTGCTCACTTCAACTGCTTTGAATTTTTTTTTTTTTTTTTTTTTTTTTTTATATTATTCATGGAGAAAAGATGGATCTAGCTCGAAAACTATGGGCATTATAAAAATAACTATTATTTTTATTTGTTATCGGCCTTTATTTTGAAGTATATTAAGAAATTCTATCGAGCTCTAGGCCATACATATATATAAAATAAAAAACAACAAAAATGTTTGTTTTTATATATATAATATATATTTGTCGGTTTCTTTGGTGTCGATATTTCGACTACATTCTGTAGTCATCTTCGGGAGTGGAAGACAATGTTAAAGATATACATATATTAAAACCAAAAACATAAAACATAAACTTCATACATTTAACTTACACTTTTGAGTGCACCTTGTCGACTAATTTAGCATTTCAAACAATAAACAAGTAGAAGCGAAAATGATGAACAAAAAATGTATAAACAACTAAAATACCGTATTTGTAAACAAATTTTAACAATAACAACAATACTTAAATAAAAAACAGTAGGATAGTGATGCTAACCTATTAACTTCGGGACTGCATGATACCTGATAACTGTTTTCATTGTCGATGAGAAACTTCGTGACAAATAAACGGTAAGTGAAAATTTTTCAGGGCATACTAAAGTTTTCGGGAAAAATACTGAAAAGTCTGTACGTGGCATATATTTTCCAAAGCGAACTTTACAATCGCGATATCTGGAAACTGGTTGCTCTTAGAGAAAATAATTTCAGGACCATATTTGTAGAGAGTTTTACAAACTTGGTCTCAGGAAATTTTTCGAAAAAACTAACCGTTTCCGAGAAAAATCTTTGGAAGCTCATATTTTGACTTTGACCCTGAATAACTTTTTTACCATACAAGGGATCGATGGAAACTTTTGAAGTTTTTTTCTGACGGCGAATCTGAGCTCTCTACCAAAATTTGGTTCTGTGGAAAATAATGTTTTTTCAAATGTTTATTTTGACCGATATTAATCGTGAATTGCTTTAACATTGTTGTTGGGAAATTTCATACCAGTTTTCAAATAAACTTTTCGTTCATTAGAATATATATATTTTTTGTGGGTGGACGAGGCCTATGCGGGGCCTATAGGCAGTGGCCTATTCTGCCTTAGGGTTAATCCTGTACTGCTATTGACCCAGGGTTCTTGGATGAGGACCACATCTACGTCGCCTTTAGAAAGACGACTGATTAAAGCAGCCGAGATTGCTTTAGATTTGTGCAGGTGTATCTGAAGCACCACCAACATGAGAGCGCTCAGACTTCCCTGCCACCGCCGTATCGTCGAGTTCCACCTCGTTTTTAAAAAGTTACATGAGTTAACTTTGAATTACTGAAATAGATGTGCAGTAACCCTGCGCAGTAAAAATTTAAATACTCCAATTTGTGGAAACATATGTATCCCTGAATAAAAAAATAGGAATTTTTTTTTTTCGTCAAGGAAATGGTAATAGAAAAATCGAAAAGGAGGATATAAATTGTAATGCAAATAAAAAATTGCAAAGTAAACTAACACATTCGACGGGGCCAAAAAAAGTTTTTTTTTTTTTCAAAAATTATATTGATTTTATTTTTCAGAAAGGTGAAAAAATATTACTGTAAAAATTACAGATCTTAACATTGATTCTATTCTTCTGATAGACCTCATCGCTAGTTTAGATTTCACAAACTTTACCTCATATTAAGAGTAAGATCTCGGAATCCCTTCAAAAGCTGCATAGCCTAAAATTTTCTCCGACTAGCCGTTTTCTAGTAGTCTAGCCTCAAAATAAGTGTCGATTTCCTGGTCGATTTTTTTTTCGCTCCACCGTGTTAATAGTAATTCGACCGATCGACAACTTGTATTTGATGGTTGAATACAATCGAACGTATAATCGAATAGGACATCGACTCATGTAAAGCAGTCTTAACCCGAATTTTTACTAAAAGTTCCTTGAAAGGTTTTCAGGTCACAAATATTATCGGAAAAAGTGTGCCAAAGGGATAGTATTACCATTTTACTAACCAAATTTCACCAGTTCTAATAAATTTACCTCCAACTCTTTCATGCACACTTGGCTGATGATTAAGAATGAAAATAACATACTCTTATTACAGAAGAAAAATCTTTAAAGTCAGTTATTAATTATAAATTCATCAATTTTCCAAAAGCCAACCTCTACTATTTTTCTAACTACTACTATTTTAAACTAATTTTCTAACTACTTTTTTTACATGATTTTGCTAAAAGGCTACCCAGAATGTGAATGACAATTTTTCAGGGAGCAAGATGGCCGCAACTGACAGAATCTGTCATCGAAAAGCTAACCTGGTATAATTGAACCATGTTTCTTTACATTCCTTTAAAATATTTTAAGTGTTACTTCACTTGTACGTATATACCCCCTCCCCCATTGTTAAATTATATAAGGTTAAGCAGATTTTAGCATTTGCCAAGGCAAAGCTTCGTTATTAGAGTTGCATTTACGAAGGTTGCAAAAAAGGGTAAAAAATCCCCTTTAGGAAAATTGTAGTAGAAAAGGAAGGAAGGCCATTCGCAAAATTTCAGGATTTTTTGTGGATAGCAGTAACATGTACGAAATAAGCTTATAAAACGGCAATGTTTATAATTTGATCCCTTTTTAATAACTTTCATCAATCGCCGGTATGAAAACTAATCTCTTAACGTCTGTGGCAGCGGTCTCACGAACTGGCCTCGGAGATCCAATGGAGAAAAAAGCAAAGGGAGCGACCGCGATGGCAACTACGGTTCCGGACTCCCAGGAGACATCTCCCCTCCGCTCTGTGTACTTGGAAAAACGATTGGCCGCAAGGACCCTGAAGAAATATGAGAGAGTCCATCAGGAAACGCTGTCGCCTCGTTCCAGGAATTGGTGCAATCTCTGATACCGGATTTCCAAACCACTTATGTGCCAAAGAGGGTAAACGGAAACCCTTTCAAACGCAAGAGATCGGACGTGGAGTTAAAACCTCACCCTGGAGTGGGAAAACCACGCTTTGCCGAAGTAACTAAGGACAGGATCCTTATAGGCATTCCTGACCGAGGCAGCGACCGTTTGGCCATCCCCAAAGACCAGTGGCGACACGTCCGGAACGAACTCGCTAACGCTCTTATTGACGTTTATGTGAAGACTTCGGGTGGTACAGCGGCGGTCACAGTCGCGTGTGACGACGCATGAACTGTGGCACTGTACAAGGCAGAAGCTGCAAGACTGTGTGAAGTCTACAAAGGTGCAAAAATCGGGGTTGTCGACTGGAATGATATTCCGGCTTGGCCAAAGGCATGGATTCCTGCCATCCCTGCAGAGCCTGAGAGTATTCTCACGATGCTGCGGATAGTGAATCCGTCCCTCCTGACGTAGGACTGAAGTGTCACTCTGGTCGGGGATGCTGTAGGGCCTGATAGACAAGTGGTCTTCACCATGAATAAGGAGGCACTCGAGCCCCTTAAAAGTTACAATGGACTAGTCCATTAGAGTGTAGGTCAGATTGTTATCCACGTAAACCGTGGTCAAGCGCGCTGCCATCTTCGCTGCAACGAGGGACTCGGATATCGAAGAACTGCAAGAGGAAACGGAGAAGTCCGACGCGAAAAGCATGTTATCTGCCACAGCACTATCGCAAAGTGACGTGAACAGCTCGGAGATGGAAGACAGCTTGCTGGACGGGGAGCAACCAATCCTGAGCGCATTATCTCTGATGCATCAGTCAGCTGGGCTCCCGTTACGCCAACTCGTCATTGAGAAACAACCTCAGGGATGGGCAGACTTCGGACGATATGGGTACGTCAGGGAAGTCTGAACGCTCTCATGTTGGTGGTTCTTCAGATAAATCTGCAAAAATCTAAAGTATTCTCAGCTTTCTAAATGCGACATGGATGTGGTCCTCATCCGGGAACCCTGGGTCAACAGCTTGAGGATCTGCGGATTGGGGACTATTGGCTTCAAGCTCATTCAAGCTTGCGAGGAGGGCAAGGTCAGAATCTGCATTTTGGTGAAATGTGAGCTTCTTGTAAGAATGCTTACAAGCTTTTTCCTTTATTTGAAATCAGCTTCAAACGATGAGGTAACGTATTTGTATGCTGTAAAGGCTGCAGAACAGGAAAAATTGCTATTATTTAGTTAAAATAATAAATTTTCATAAAAATCTTACCAAAAAGACAATTAATTTTTCAAAATAAAAATAAAACAAACTTCAACAGCTTTCAGTGTTGCTGTAATTTTGTTCGTATCAAGAATATTGGGTTTTACCACCATTTTCATACGATTTTGAAAAGAAGTAGCACTGTCAATCAGATAGGGAAGCATGTAGCCGAGATGTGTCAAAAATGTCTCGGACTGCTTAACCTTATATTATTAAACAATGCCCTCCCCCATCCGCCTACTTCGCTCGAAACAACTACCCACCCGGAATGAAGATCATCTGCCGGGCCTGTTAGTGTATATATACATATATACATATATTAGAGCGTATCACCAAAAAAAAGTCGGCCGTACCTCCTCTCATATGAAGTGTTTTTGAAAAACATTTAAAAAAATTGTTTTTTTTTTGGCAACCCTAGATGTCGCCTAATTACATTTTTCTTCATATCTTTGGCATTTGTTGTCGGATTTTAAAGTGTGAAACATAAATTTTTTAGTCTCAAAGAGGAGGTTTTTCTCAAGAAAGTTCATTGAGCTCATGCGTTTCGTTGTGGTACTTACCCACCAAAGGAGCCATATATGACTGCCTTTTAGACTCTATATGAGCCGTTTCTGATGCAAATAAGAGTCATAAATGACTCCTATTCAGGCTCATTCAATATATGAAATTTAACTCATATCGGACGACCATCGCAGGAAGGGAAATACACTCATTTCGGACTCATAAATGAGCTCATAAAGAGCGTAAACGCTCCTATTTAGGAGTCCTTTCTGCATCATTTATGACTCCGATTGTTTGCTGGGATATATTGAATCAGCCTGAATAGGAGTCAATTATGACTCTTATTTGCATCAGAAACGGCTCATATAGAGTCTAAATAGCAGTCATATATCGTCGGCGAAGAGTGTAAACCTGTTAAATCCCGTTCTTAGCCAAATCGAATTTTCGATGCGGTTCGAAGCAGTAGCCGATTCTGCAGTTGGCAAACGAAAGAAAATCCTCAAAATAAATATACAAATATCAAAAAATGTTTGATGAGAAAAGCTGCTAAATCCAACATATAGAGCTTCTGTCGCCCGGCTACTGTTCTATTCTAGGGTATTACTTTCTGGGTCTAAGGCAGCGTAATACCCAGCGAATATGATTTGATTTTTGATATGTCAAGGCAATCGTGGCCCTCAAACCATAACCTGAAAGTTCAAGTTAAATTTGGTTTTTTGCCTCCACTGAAAAACATTTTTTTGATCGTTGGCAGGTTTACACTCTTAGCCGACGATATGGCTCCTTTATAAAGCTTTTCGGATGCATTTATGACTCTTTAAAAGTCATATGCTGCACATTTTGCGTTCTTAAATGGCGCCTTTTTGGGATTGGGATGGGGGCACTGGAATTGGGGAAGCATACATGAAACTCGGGCATTAGACATATTTGTGGGGAGAGTCCTGCAAATGTATATCTGCTGTGACAACAAAACCAAGTAAACCAGGCTTTCCCGTGACACATGCAAAACCCAAGTACATAAGACCAATTTTCTTTGAATGTAACGTTAGCAGCGCTTTTCAATAGCTCGTAGTGCATGTTTCCCTTTTATTCCCGAGTTAGCTTAAAATGCAAGCTTCAGTTTTTCGTACCTCAAATAATGTCTGTGTTATGAGCATTTGAAAAGCACTGTTAACATTAAATTCCCAGACATAAGTAGTTGGAATAATAACTGGGACTTGGTTTTGCATTTGTCACCGGAGAACTACTTACTTGGTCTTTTGTGTCACTGGAGAATGCGTACGGTGACCATAAATTTTTTTGGAAAAAACAGAACTCTTTTTACTTAAGGCTTGGTATTGCCTTCACGTGAAAATTTCGCTACCCGGCTATAAACTATTTGGGGTTACACTCTAATTATTTGGAATATAAAAGTGTTTTCATGGCGTAATCATCTCTTTGCATTAAAAAATGTTGCCAACGTCTTAGAAATATTGAAATTGCAATCTCAAATAATTTCAACCAAAGTGCATCAATTGAGAGTAATTTTTTTAAGTATATTTTTCCTTTTTGTGAATAGTATTTCTTGATGGTGAGAGACATTTCCTTGTTAATTTAAAACCTTCCATACCACGGTTGCCGTTTTTGCATTTTAACTCACGTACTCAATTTTTGATTTCGCTAAAGCACTTGACCGCGTTAAACATAAACTAAATTATTTTTAAAATATTTTGAAAGATTTTAAATTTTTCATAAAGTTTTGAAATTATTGAGCAAACTAACTTTACAGAGCGACTCATTACATTTGATAAAAAAAGGTTGCCGGCACAAAAAAGCAGAACAAAAACAGAACATTTGCTTAAAAACAGAACATTCTGTTACTTTCCTTAGAAAAAAAATACGCAGAACAAGCTCCTTAAAACCAGAACTGTTCTGCCAAAAACAGAACGGATGGTCACCGTAAGAATGCGCCAAGGTTCACTTCTCTATAGGTAGGTATACTTATCCCATCCACCAGGAAAAATCTGCAACATACCATAATATAGGTGTCCAGAAACAATTTCAGAATTAAAGCCCAGAAAAGTGTATATTTTTATTTGAAATAAAAAAATTTTCACAAACAAAATATGAATATTTGTTCAAAAGCTGTTTGTTAAATGAAAAATCTCTGAGTAAAGTCATATTTTTCATCAAATTGGAGTCATAAAAGACTCCTATATGATGTTATTTCGGAGGCTCCTATTTTTCACATATTTAGGACTCATATCGGACTCCGAAATTATAAGCACTCCGAGAATGTTTGAGGGGATAGAACTGCATTTTATCCTTAGGTTCCTTATAACTCTGCGTTATTTAGCCACTGGATAACGGTTTAAACAACTGGAATACGGTTTTAGAACATCAGCATCAGCAATTTCTAACATTGTACACACTACTTTAAAAGCTATTTACTCAGTCCTAAAGGATGACTTTTTAAAGGTAAACAAATGTAACCAACATATAGTTTAAAAATAAATTCTTCACAAATGTTTCTTGTACTTAGATGCCTCAAACTAGCGATGAATGGTGCGCTATAGCAAACGACTTCGAAAAACAATGGAACTTTCCTTACTGCTTGGGAGCTATAGGTATGCCGTGTTCAAATTCATGTGATCGTTGTGCTTTTATTGATGTATGCATATGTATATGTATATTTCATCAATTGCACATGGGAAACATATAGCCATTCGCCCTCGGAAAGGTTATGGGTCATATTATTATAATTATAACCTCTCGCATGTTAAAACCACACGGCCAGCGATCTAGCGATTTTCATAAAATTTTTGATTACCGCTTAAGTCGGGCGAGGCGTGTAGCCGAAAATGCCTTTGGAATAATTGCAAATAGATTTCAGATATTTCAGAGAAGTATTGATTTACCTGTAGAAAAGGTAGAAATTTTAACCCTAGCTGCGGCTAACATAACATTATTAGGACACGATATGGTGTTGAAAGTGCTTTGCTCGACTCGGAAAATACAGTTGAAATAACTTTGAGCAACGGACTTTGGCGAAATGAAGTGAACCTAACGAATTTACAAAGATCGCATGCAAACCACTAGAATGAAGAGCAGTTTGCGAAACCTATACTGCATATTTTAACACAGTTGGATCTGTTCCATGGCAGTTAAATGCAATAAAAAAGTTCAATTTTTAAACACATTTTCCTTCAGTTTGGCCCAGTTTTTCAGTGTAAGTTTAAGCCACACTGCAAGTTTAAGCTTAGTTTTAACGGCCACTTTATATGGGATGAACTCTAGTCAACTTAGTCTGTGGTTTAAAGTTGCACTAATAACCGGGCTTATATATCTGTTCGTTTGATTTGAATTTTTTTTAAGCTTTTTAGATCTGTAGGTTTTTAGGTAAAGACTGATTACACGGGCCGGTTTTCTACACCAAGTTAAGCGTCAATTGGATTTTAGAAGGCGTCAATCAGAGATGGGTAGTAATCATTACTTTAGGAATTAAATTACTCCCAATTCCCCATTACATGAAATTGAGAAAAGTAATCAATTCCTTTCATGAAAAGAAAAGGAATTGATTACATTTCAATTCCTAAAAAAATATACCAAAGTATTTCATCGTTTTGAGGCTCAAGTACAAGGTATTTTTTTTATGGAATTGTGACAATGTAATTGCCGCTCCATTACTTTTGAAAGGAATTGAAAATGTAATTGAATTTTTCAATTACATTACAAGGAATGGAAACCCTGCTATACAGTGCTATGACATTCAGTCAGCTTTGCAATGTTGTCTTTGAGAACGTGATGGGAAATCGTGAAGTAAATATAAAACAGCTGATATTTACATCAGGATTTTCTATCACGTTTTCAAAGGCAACATTACAAAGCTGACGGAATGTCATAGTACTGTCTAGAAGGGAAATGTACTTTAGAATTTTCCATTCCTCAAAGGAATTGCAAAAGTAATTGGACTTCATTACTTTTTCAATTACATTTACAATTCTTTTTGTGGTCATATTGGGATAGTATTGGGGTCATTTTTCGGGTCATTTCCTCCAGTTTGTTTCTGCTAGCCCGGGTAACCATATTGGCCAATTGTCTTATACGTTACCTTTCGTTATTCTTACCCCAAGTGCTGCCAGCTTTGGACTTTATTGGTAAATACGGCTGCATCACCGTAGTTGAGCATGTTATCAAACGTAATCCCTAGGATTTTGAGATGTGTGATAGTTGGCAGCTTTATACCGTCGACGTGGACGTCTAATTCCAAGTCCAAGTTCGGGTAAGTCGAACATTAAATACCCAGCGGCAGTTTTCAGAACGGTATAATAATACCATGAATTGTCATTGATATAGGCATTAGGAGGATTTACCTACCAAAGTATACTATTTTAGCTATTTATGAACTATGTCAATTTATGTGATTTTCGAAATTTTCCATATCGAAAGTAGGCGTGGTCGCGAAGGGATTTCGTTCAATTTCATCAGGTATACTTCTTATAATGCTAGTACACCTTGAGCCAAATTTCATGATAATTGAACAAAATATCATAATAGAATGACCATGGGAATTCACCTATAAAATTATATCATTTTAGCGATTTCAGCTACCGAGATATATCATTTGGTGTGATTTTCGATATCGAAAAGGGGGGGCCTGGTTATCATCCGATTTCGCCCCAATACCAACCTTCCTTGGCCAGAAAGTAACCTGTATACAAAATTTCAGGCAAATACCCTTGTACTAGTACAAGTACGCTGGGTATACAAATTTACACAACGCTATGCATGTTATATGTACACATTAATATGTTCCTTATATCAACTTTATTTGCAAATCAACGTATATTATACCACCTCAATGGGAAATATTAAAATTAATAGTTTACTCGAACATGAGATTTGATGAGCTATGAGCCTATTGCCTCTGTTTAGCTTTAGCTTCAAAGAGTAAATGTAGAAAGTTTTCCTTCAATTCCTCTTTTATCGTTTCATTATTAATTGAGCTGAACTCATCTTTTTGTTTGGTAATGGACTTTAATGCCTCCGCTGCAGCTTCAAGAACTTCGTTTTCTTTTCCAGATGCTGGACTTTCCTTATTCAATCGAGTTCGTTCTTTGCTTGATCCAGGCGGAGAAACATCTTTTTCGTAGTTTTGTGAATAACTAGAATCAACTAGAGACTGAAATAAAAAAAAAATTACAGTTAGCAAAAATATTTCCAAACAACGCAAGTGAACTACATACCGAAGAAAAATTGCTCTCTCCTTTCCGTACCTTAACGAAAGAAAACCAAGACTTTTAAACCAAAACGCAGTTGGGATGTACGCTTCGTCTGCACCAGCTCCACTTTTTTTATTCTTTATCTTTCCAATTTCGCGGCTGTATTGTCCACGCAAGTAGTTAATTTTTTGCTGTATTGAATATCAAACGAAAAAACAAGTATTATAATAGGCATCGATTATGGTAGGTAGGTAGAAGTGGCTGCCGCAAAGGCACACCTAGGCCAGTAATAAAAGGCCCGTTGTGATACCACCAAACACTAGGAAAGTCAGTCCCGGGGCCCGGCCATATGGAAAATCCCATTGCTGTCGGGACTCTCCATATAGCCGAAACCCGGGACTGACACTCCTAACCGACACCGCTACCCCTCCTCGAACCATTTTGATAACTTGATGAAGGCCATCAAGTCCTTTATGTCTAGCTCCGCGACCTGGCTTAAGCTAACCAGGAAGGGAACTCCCAGAGAGCGCCTTCTCGCTCCGCTTAAGGCCGGGCAGTTGCAGATGAGGTGCTCCACCGTTTCCTCTTCCTCATCATCTTTGCAACTCCTGCAGCATCGTCGGTAGGGAACGCCTAGCCTTGCTGCGTGCCTACCAATAAGGCAGTGCCCGGTTAAAACACCTATTAATATGGAGATTTCCTTCCTTTTTAGGGCGTATATGTGTCTAGATCTTTTAAGATCGCATTTTGGCCAGGTTTGCTTGGATATCCGGCACCCTGGGGCTTGTAGCCATCTTTCGTTGGCTTCGCGGAGTGTATGCTCCTTCAGCATTAGCTTGCACGTGGCAAACGGCATACCTATGCGCTCTTTATCTTGAAGAATCTGCTTGGTCGTGCCCTGCCTGGCAAGTTCGTCTGCCCTACAGTTTCCCTCAATGTCCCTGTGTCCCGGGACCCATGTGAGGTTCACGCGGTTCTGTTGGGCCATCTCTTGAAGAGATCGACGACAGCTGAGCGTCAGTTCAGAGTTGAACGAGTAAGAGCCAAGGGATTTGATGGCCGCTTGGCTGTCGCTGAAAATACAGATATCCTGTCCTATGGTGCGTTCACCTATCCAAGTCACGGCGTCCATGATTGCTGAAACTTCAGCCTGGAAGACTCTGCAGTGATCAGGTAGTCTAAAGGAGAGTTCTAGGTCCAAATCCCTTGAGTAAACCCCTCCTCCGACTCTGCCGTCTAACTTCGAGCCGTCGGTGTATATAAAAGTGCCGCCATTAGTAGCGGGACACCGATCTATGTTCTCCCAGCCTTCCCGGCTGGGAATGTTTATTCTAAAACAACAATCTCCGACTGTTGTGGTCGCACACCGATCTGTGCTCAGAGGGAGAAAGCTGTAAGATCTTAGAATACAGGAGTGTCCAATAGTGCTTGCGCCCCAGACGGACGTTTCCCTTAGACGCACAGCCGATGCTGCTGCTGCCCGGTACCCTTCCAGATCGAGTGGCAAAAAGCCAAGAATGGCCTGGAGAGCTTCATTGGGCGTTGTTCTTAACGCCCCGTCGAGCATGATCTGTGGACTTTCCCTAACAGATTTAGGTTTGTTGCCTTTCTTAGCGCAGGCCACCATACCACGACTCCATACAGCATAATTGGCTGGATTATCGCAGTGTAGATCCATCTGCAAATTTTGGGGCTGAGCCCCCATTTTTTGCCAATGGCTCTTTTGCACGTGTAAAGTGCAATGCACGCTTTCCTCTGGCGCTGGATGACATTCTCCTTCCAGTTAAGCTTTCTATCTAGAACTGTGCCTTGGAATTTGGCTTTGTCAGCTAAGTTCAGGCGCACGCCATCTAGTTCTGGTAGGTTCAACGGTGGTATCTTGTACCGCCTGGTATAAAGGACAAGCTCCACCTTTCCCGGTTGCTAAGTCCGCAGCGAGAGGACCATGAAGAAACTTCTCGCAGTGCTACTTGCATCAAGTCACACAGGGTTTGTGGGAATTTGCCCCTATATGCAATAGCTAAATCGTCTGCATCTGCCACTATCTTCCCGCCCCCCCACCTTGTGTCTCGTAGCAGCGAGTTTACGGTGAGGTTCCATAGGAGCGGGGAGAGAACACCACCCTGAGGCGTTCCTCTTGTGACATAGCGTGAAAGATCAACTGTTCCCAGTGAAGAAACTATTTTCCTTCCCTTTAGTAATTGATCAATTAGTCCAATAAGAGACCTATTTATGCCCAGGTTTGTTAAAGCAGTGTTAATAGCCTCCGGCCTTATATTGTTGAAAGCCCCTTCGATATCCAGAAAGGCCACGAGACAGTACTCCTTTTCATGCAATGATTTTTCAACAATAGAGACTAGGCTGTGGAGCGCAGTTTCCGTTGATTTACCTTTGGTGTATGCATGTTGATAGCTAGAAATAAGGTTGCTATCAATAGTAGAGGAGAGATAATCGCTAATTATCCTCTCGAAGGTTTTAAGTGCAAAAGACGAGAGATTGATCGGTCTGTAGTCTTTAGGCTCATAGTGTGAGGCCTTCCCAGCCTTTGGAATAAAGACTACCGTGGCGCTTCTCCAGGAGCACGGAATGTAATTAAGAGCCAGGCAGGCTGAATAGAGAACTACCAGCCATTTAGCTGATATTTCCAGCGTGTTTATGAGTTGTGCGGGGAAAATCCCGTCTGGCCCAGCTGCCTTGAACGGCTCAAAGCTTTTGATTGCCCACCTTGCCCTTTCCTCCGTAATGGGTATGTTTACCGCCAGGTTTGTTGCAGATGCTACAGGTGCATCATACAAGTTCCCCGGAAAGTGTGTGTTCAGGAGCAGCTCCAGGGTTTCCCCTTACGTGCTGGTCCAAGATCCGTCAGACTTCCGTAAATAGCTAATGGCTGTTTGAGTTTTTGATAGCACTCGTCTAAGTCTCGCTGTATCATCGACTTTTTCGACCCCGGTGCAGAAATTTCTCCACGAAGTTCTCTTCGCTTGCCTTAGAGCCTTTTTATAGGCCCTCAGTTTAGCTTTATATTCGAGCCATTCAGGCTCCGTACCGATGCTCTTGGCCTTGTTAAATTGCTTCCTGCATGATATACGGAACGAATCCAGGTCGTAAGACCACCAGTGGGGTCTATGTTTGCCGCGTGGTTTTGGTACTGGACAAGCCTGCTCTAGGGCATTTGAGAGCGCCGTTGTAAAGGTCGTTACCAGATCATCCAGTTCTCCCACTGATAAGGGGGCTTGTGGTGGTAATTCTGGTAGGTCCCTAGCTAATATTTGGTTATGTAGCTGCCAGTTAGTGTTGCGTGGATTTCGTTTCATTACTGGCTGCTCAACAATAAAGTCTAACACAATTTCTATGTACCGATGGTCAGAAAATGAATGCTCATCAAGAACACGTCATTTTCTGACCCACTCATAAGCGCCTTCGCTACAAACAGTGAGGTCTATAACCTCCCTACGAGCTTTAGTTATAAAAGTAGGCTCGTTACCCACGTTACAAACCACCAGGTTAGTTGTTAGTAGGTAGTCAAACAGCGACTCGCCCCTAGCGTTAATATCGGAGCTTCCCCACTGGACGTGATGAGCATTAGCGTCAGCTCCAATAATAAGATGGCCCGTACAGAAATTATCCACCAGATCTTTCACCTCTTTTTGTGGAGGAGGTTCTTCGGCGTCATAGGGCATATAGACCGACGCCATCGTTAGGCTGGTGCTGCCGACTGTTAAGCTGGCAGCTGTAACGTCACCATTTGAGTAGTTGGGTAATAGAAAGGTGTTTAGCTCAGACTTTACCAAAATACAGGTTCTGACCTTGCCCTCATCATTGGCTTGGATGAGCTTGTACCCCTTAGTCCCCAATCCACAGATCCTAGAGCTATTGACCCAGGGCTCTCGGATAAGGACCACGTCTACGTCGCCTTTAGAAAGACGACTGCTTAAAACAGCCGAGGCTGCTTTAGATTTGTGCAGATTTATCTGAAGCACCACCAACATGAGAGAGCTCAGACTTCCCTGCCGCCAGCGTGTCGTCGAGGTCTGGCCTGTTCCGGGGGCTGTCTCTCAACGAGGAGTTGTTCAGAGCACCTGCACGATTTGGCGTGGCGGGAACCCTGCTGTCTGAAGCAGCATCAACGTTAGTGTGCTCAGGTTTAGCCACGATCGTGACGTCGAGGCCTTCTTCGTCAAGCAGGCTTTCTTCTATCGCCGAGTTGTTCGCAGCACCATCGCAATTTGACGTGGCGGATAACATACTTTCCGCGTCGGACTCCTCTGCTTCCCCTTCCGATGCCTCGATCTCCGAGTCCTCCGGAGCGTCCGGAATAACAGCGCGCTGTGCATCGCAACGGTATACGTGGATCACGATCTGACCCAAGCCGTAATGCACTCGTCCGTTGCACCGTTTAAGGGGCTCGAGCGCCTCCTTATTCAGAGTGATAACCACCTGTCTATTGGGCCCAACCACATCATCGACCAGATTGACGCCCCAATCCTGCGTCGGGAGAGACGGATTCCAGACCTGCAGCATCTCAAGAATATTCTCGGGTTCTGCAGGGACGGCAGGAATCCATGCCCTTGCTCTTGGCCGAGCAGGAATGTCCTTCCAGTCGACGACATCTAGTCTTGCCCCTGGGTAGACTTCACCCAGTCTTGCAACTGCTGCTTTATACAGTGCGACAGTTCTTGCATCCTCGCACGCGAATATTTTGATCTGACCTTGGTGCCAGCCCGCGTCAGTACCTCGCGGCGGACTACCCGGAGACTCACGCATTAAGTCGAGGAGGGCCCTGCCCATTTCATTCCGGACATACAGCCACCGGTCTTTGGGGATGGACCAACGGTCGTTACCTCGGTCAATGAAACCTATAAGGATTCTGTCCTTGGTTACTTCAGCAAAGCTGAGTTTTCCCACTACGGGGTTGGACTGATGCCGCTTCGGATGGGGGTTTACCTCTCCGTCCGATCTCTGGCGTTTGAAGGGATTACCGTTCAACCTCTTAGGCACATAGGGCCTCTGGAAATTTGGTATCAGAGCTTTCGCTTCCTCCACCATCTTCCTTTCTTCCGGCGACAGCTTCTCCTGCGATGCTCCCTCATATTTTTTAAGGATCCTTGCGGCCTTTCTTTTATCCCAGTACGCAACGCGTCGGGGAGATGCCTCTTGGGGGGGATTCAGACTCGTAGTTGCCATCGTGGTCTCTCCCTTTGCGGCGTCGTCCTTCTCTTTCGAAACTCTGAAACCAGGTCGTGAGACCATTGCCCCAGATGTGAAGAGATTGGGTTTCGTACCAGCGCTTGATGGAAGTTTAGCTTCCGCCGTTTTCTGCTTGACTGCGTAGGCAGCCGCACTGCTGCTTGCTCCCATCAAGTCACTCTTACTTGATAGCAGTTTGGGGGATGACTGACCCGTAGTTTCCATCGCTGTCGGCCTCCCAGTTAACTTTGAGGCGGAGTTTGTCCTCCGGCGTTGTGTTTTCGCTTGCTCCAGCATACTTCTTCTCTGCTGCGGAGTAAACGAAGTCGTTAATTGCTTTGTATTTTGTGTGTTCTTCATCTTGTTCGTACGACCCCTCGCCGGACAAGGCCAGCTTAGGGTCAAGGGTAGTGTAAGGGGAAGTGTGTCGTCCGCCGCGGCAGAGCCCCATACCGCGGTAAGACCATAGTTACTCCCTGAGGCGGCCCGGTATCAGTGAGGCTCCGACTACAGCCACGATTTGCCTCCCGGCTGCAAACGTCCAATGGGCACGGTATCGCATAACACCCTGGATTGGGAGGGAAAAGTTTTGCACATTTATATAGCGAGGCTGGGGCGCAAGCACTACTGGACACGCCTGTATTTTGGGATCCTATAGCTTTCTTCCGCTGAGCACGGATCGTTGTGCGACCACAACAGTCGGAGATAGCTGTTTTAAAATCAACATTCCCAGCAGGGAAGAATGGGAGAGCACGGATCGGAGTCCCGCCACTCATGGCGGCACTTCCATTTATACTGATGGCTCGAAGTTAGACGGCAGAGTTGGAGGAGGGGTTTATTCAAAGGATCTGAACCTTGAGCTCTCCTTCAGACTACCTGATCACTGCAGTGTCTTCCAGGCTGAAGTTTCAGCAATCATGGACGCCGCGGCTTGGATAGGCCAACACACTATCGGACACGACATTTTTATATTCAGCGACAGCCAGGCGGCCATCAAATCCCTTGGCTCTTATTCGTTCAACTCTGAACTGACGCTCAGCTGTCGTCGATCTCTACAGGAGATGGCCCAACAGAATCGCGTGAACCTCACATGGGTCCCGGGGCATAGGGACATTGAGGGAAATTGTAGGGCAGACGAACTTGCGAGGCAGGGCACGACCAAGCAGGTTCTTCGGGATAAAGAGCGCTTAGGTATGCCGTTTGCCACTTGCAAGCTTATGCTGAAGGAGTACACACTCCGCCAAGCCAACGAAAGATGGCTGCAATCTCCAGAATGCCGGATATCCAAAGAAACCTGGCCGAAATGGGATCATAAAAGATCGAGACAAATTTATGCCCTAAGGAGAAGAGAAATCTCCATATTAATAGGCGTATTGACTGGGCACTGCCTCATTGGTAGGCACGCAGAAAGACTTGGTGTGCCCTACCGACGATGCTGTAGGAGTTGTAAGGATGATGAGGAGGAGGAAACGGTGGAGCACCTCATCTGCAACTGCCCGGCTTTAAGTGGCGCGAGAATGCGCTTTTTGGGAGTTCCCTTCCTGGTTAGCCTACGCCAGGTCACGGAGCTGGACATAAAGGACCTGATGGCCTTCATCAAGTCATCTAAATGGTTCGAGGAGGAGTAACGGTGTCGGTATAGGAACGTCAGTCCCGGGATTCTGCTATGTGGAGAATTCCGTTAATACCGGGATTTTCCATATGGCAGGGTCCCGGAACTGACTTTCCTAGTGTTGGTGGTATCACAACGGGCCTTTTAATACTGGCCTAGGTGTGCCTCTACGGTAGCCACTTGAACCTAACCTAACCTATATAGCGAGCCGCTTGCTTCAAGACAGACGCTCGCTTACAGCCGCACCTCATGGTGTACAGACGCTGCGAAAAAGACCCCGGTGAGCCCTTAAACCAAGTATGTCAGAGTGGCCCCACCGGGGCTCCCTCTCTTTCTGCCGCGAGCCTAGGTCGCAAGAGTCGGGATTGAGCGCGGTCACTCAGCAACCACACCCCATTACACTCCTAAAGCCTTTGGAATAAATGAGATGGCTGGCCGATCCCCAAAGCCCGCATTTCTAATCTTGGCTTGCGTCGTATCAAAGCACGCCAGTCATTCCTTTTTAGCGATAACTGACGCCAATTGGAAACCTCAAGGGAGTTCAAGTCATCCTCCACCTGTTGTTTCCATCTCAGTCGAGGTCTCCCCCTTCCTCTGCTGCCGAATTCGGGTGTCGATAGGAAAACTTTCTGTGCTGGTGCTTCTTTGTCCATTCGCATAACATGGCCCAGCCAGCGGAGCCTTTGGGCTTTAATCCGCTGAACTATGGTAAGGTCTGCGTAAAGCTCGTAGAGTTCATCGTTAAATTTCCTTCGATACTCGCCGTTGGCATCACGGGAAGGACCATAAATCTTCCAGAGAACTTTTCTCTCAAATACTCCAAGGGCCATCTCATCTTCTCTTGACACTGTCCATGATTCCGAGCCGTACATCAGGACTGGTATGATGAGAGACTTATAGAGCGTAGACCCACTTTTTTCGCTTCCTTATCCAACCCAGAGAAAGCATTGGCATACGCCAGCAATTGCACGCTCTTGTAAAAGATTGTGCCATTGCGGTTTAGCTCTGCTGCTCGAATTATCTTCTCCAGCAGCAGGTTAAAGAAATCGCACGAAAGGGAGTCGCCCTGTCTGAAGCCTCGTTTGGTTTCAAATAGCTCAGAGAGGTCCTTCCCGATTCTGACTGAGCTGTTGGTTTTGCTCAACGTCATTTGGCAAACCCGTATAAGCTTTGCAGGGAAGTTAAATTCAGACATTGCGGCATACAGGCAACTCCTTTTTGCGCTGTCAAAAGCGGCTTTAAAATCGACAAAGAGATGGTGAGTGTCGATTCTTTTATCATGGGTCTTCTCCAGGATTTGGCGTATCGTGAAAATCTGGTCGATGGTAGACTTACCAGGTCTAAAGCCACACTGATAAGGTCCAATCAGTTTGTCTACGATGGGCTTCAGTCTTTCACACAATACGCTAGAAAGAACCTTATATGCGATATTAAGAAGACTGATTCCGCGGTAGTTGGTGGGGTTAGCGGGATCGCCTTTCTTGTGGATTGGGCAGAGCACACTTAAATTCCAATCTGGAGGCATGCACTCATCTGACCATATTCTCCATAAGAGCTGATGCATGCTTTTTACCAGCTCTTCGCCTCACTTCATCATAGTCAGGTGGTGGGACGACTTTTCCATCGTCAGGGATTGGGGTATCGGGTTCGACGTCTCTCTCGCAATTTAGCAGTGAGGAGAAGTGCTCCCTCCATAATTTAAGTACATTCTGTACGTCGGTTACCAAGTTGCCGTTATTGTCCTTACAGGAACTTGCCCAGGTCTTTAAACCTTCCGTCATCCGCCGGATCTTTTCATAGAATTTTCGGGCATCATTCCTGTCAGACAGCATCTCAAGCTCCTCACACTCACGCCTTTCGGCTTCACGTTTCTTTTTTCTGAAAAGGCGCCTCTATTCCTTCCTCGCCTCACTATAGCGTTGCCATACACTGCGGGTTGCGCCCGTTCGCAACGTCTCCCTGTATGCGGCGTCCTTTTTGTCCGAGGCAGTGCTACATTCCTCATCGTACCAGTTGTTCTTGCGGGCTCGCTGAAACCCTATAGTGGCCTCAGCGGCGGTACGCAATGAGTGAGAGATATGCTTCCATTGCTCGGTTACATCGTTAGGTCGAGGATTGCCCTCTGATAGCAGGTGTGAGAGTCGAGTGGAGAAATTATCAGCTGTCTGTGTCATGCGCAGCTTCTCGATGTCAAACTTTCCTTCCGTTACTGTGCGCACTTTCTTCGCTGCACAGAGGCGTGTGCGTATCTTGGCTGCAACAAGATAATGGTCCGAGTCGATATTGGGACCACGTAGGGTACGCACGTCCAGAACGGTGGAGCTGTGTCTGCCGTCGGTCATGACATGATCAATCTGGTTTCTAGTTCTTTGATCAGGGGACAGCCATGTGGCTTGGTATATTCGCTTATGCTGAAACCTGGTACTACTGATGACCATATTGCGAGCAGCGGCGAAGTCAATCAACCTAGTGCCGTTGGGGGATGTTATATCGTGGAGACTGAATTTTCCAACTGTAGGACCAAAGACTCCTTCCTTGCCCACCTTGGCATTAAAGTCGCCGAGCACGATTTTGATATCATGCTGGGGGCAGCGATCATAAGTCTGTTCAAGTTTATCGTAGAAGGAGTCCTTCTCTGCGTGGTCAGTCTCCTCAGTCGGCGCATAGGCGCAGGTAAATGTTATGTTAAAAAACCTCGCCTTGATGCGGATCGCAGCGAGACGCTCGTCCACAGGAGTGAACGCTAATACTTGGCGGCGAAGTTTCTTCCCCACCACGAATCCTACACCACGCGCTTTGTCGCGTGCCTGGCCACTATATTATACGTCACAAGAACCGATGGTCGTCTTTCCTTGCCCCGTCCATCGCATTTCCTGCAGGGCGGTGATGTCGGCCTTTGCGCCTACGAGGACATCAACCAGTCGGGCAGCGGTACCGTCCCTTGAAAGGGTCCGGACATTCCCGGTACATGCCCTAATATCCAAATCATTATTCCTTATTCGTTTTGCCGGGTCGTCAACATTAAAGGGGGTTCTCATCCGAGGCTTTGGTACATTAGTTTTCATTGGAATTAAGTTTTTAACGTGGCGGGTCCCAAGCCCAGCGCACAACCCGTTTTGGGTTTTTGGAAAATATTTACACATTTATATAGCGAGCCGCTTGCTTCAAGACAGACGCCCGCTTGCAGCCGCACCTCATGGTGAACAGACGCTGCGCAGAAGACCTCGCCCTTAAACCAAGTATGTCAGAGTGGCCCCACCGGGGCTCCCTCTCTTTCTGCCGCGAGCCTAGATAGCTCACGTTGCCCAGAGTGTACGAACGAGGACGCAAGAGTCGGGATTGGGCAAGGTCGCACAGCAGCCACACCCCATTACACTCCAGCCCGCATTTGCGAGACATAAAAAAACTTAAAGTACCACTGGCTGTAGATGTGCATATGGTGACAAGTAGCAGTGTAATAGCGCGATGAAGGAATATTCTTGGCAACGTAGCAGCTGAACGACGCATTAATAATGCCCACAATCCGATTGCCAACGAAATGAGACCTGGAGTTGGTGACAGCAACAATCCCTTGCGCTATCTACTTCATGCTATAAGCTGTGTTAATCAGGCATTCCAGCACTTCCCCGCCTTTGGAATAAAGGAGATGGCCCGCATGAATTGCTTGATTTGTTGCGAGACGTAAAAAAACTCAAAGTTCCACTCACTGTATAGGCATTTATCCTGAAGGGTATAAAATCCTGAAGATGTTCTGCCAATTCAGTCAGGGCTTGAGACCGTGCATGCTTGTTGTGGTAAAAGTTGTCTTTTGGGTTGTACAGGCACTCATACTTTTCCCACATCTGAATAAGATTTAGGGCCACTTGCATAAAAGCCGATTAAGCCTAATCGGTGATTAACTTGACAGCTAACCATACAAAATACGTCAATTAAACTCCGGTTAGTCGTTATCAGCTTTTATGCAAGCGGCCCTTAATACTGCGTCCCGCGGCCATTCCAGCTAGTAATACATTTCAATTTAATGAAAAGTGTTTATCTTATTTTCATGAACATAGAAAATACTTACATTTACCTTCGCGATTGTTTCATTCATGTTTATTCATTTATTTTAACAAATTTTAGCACATAAAAATAGTTTTTCTAGTAAAATTTCTGCGTTTCGATAAATGCAAAGTCAAATAACAGCTGATTTCATATGTAAGTCAGAAGGAAATAGAAACCATTTTATTTCGTATGTTCGTACATATGATTTGTCAGCAGACCTTTTTCTTTTGTGTTCTCACGGTGTGTTTCTGTATCTATACAAAAACCGACATATACATCTGACAATACATATCGTGTAATACCCCTTTAAGAAGCTCTCTCATACTTCAACACAATCGCACAGTTTGGTAGTGTGCGTTTGAGCATCGCTGATTTAATTTATCATGATGATGACAATAATGATTAAATTAAAAAAAAAACATGGAAGTAAATCTTTTCAAATTAGACTACATAAATGTTCTATGCATATTAGAAATTCAACAAGGGCCTTCGATATTGAAGGCAAATCTTACTTTATCAACTGTCCTAACTAGAACCGCACTTGTTTCGTGATTTGTATATGCAGACTTGAATTATTAATAATATCAATAACGCTGTGGCACAAAAACGCACTTTTTTTCTGTCCTATTAACCAAATAGACTTCTTCGGAAAGTGGACAAAAAATAAAAATACACATGTATCGGCGATTTTCATGTACACGTCAGAATTTTCAGACATGTTTTGAGTATGCAGTTTTGTAGCCCATTCAATTTTACTCTAAGAATGTGCAATTTAGAACTAAAAATTTTACTTGAATTTTTTGAATTTTTTTTTGACAAGGGTTTTCTTCCATACAACTCACAAACTAATCTTACTTTTGTATGGAGGAAAACACTCAACATCCTTGAAAAAAATTCTGATAATTCATGGAAAATTTTTGGGGATTTCTAACTTGCACATTCTTAGAGTAAAATTAAATCGCCGAAACACGTGAATTTTTATTTTTTGTCCACTTCTCGAAAAAGTATATTTGGTTCATAGGATAGAATGTGTAGAACAGTGTAATAAGGTTCAAAATACATGAGAGCAGATTCAAACCAATTTCCAATTTATACCATTTTGCTGCTACCCACCCAATGACTTGAAACTGGAACTTTTTATATGGTAGGCCAGAACACCACTACTTAGCCACGCCGGCCTTCAGATTTAAATTAAGAATATTATTATAAGTATTCACCATCAATGAGCTCATTCATATTAAGTCAAACCATGTCAACTGTGTCAAAGAATTTGTGATAATTTTTGGGATACCATAAATTTGCGTAGCTAAAGACAAAACAAAAAACACTTTAATGTAGAGTTCATGCTAGGTTTTAAATGCTGCGCTTACCATTTTCGGACATACATTTCGAAGATACGTTCATGCTGCCGCATTTATAATGCATTTAGCTCACGGTTCCAATTAGTTTAGGTTATGAGCATGTTTACAAAAAGTCGAACTTTTTTTAACATTTGGTCTGTTTATATTGTTTCACAAGCATCATAGACCAAGATCCCAGAGCCTAAAAGCGTCACTTATTTTATAATGGATGAAACCAATACCGATCGATAGTCCTCCCCGAATCTAGAAAGAATGTGAAAATTTTAAAGCTGTACCTATGACAAGGGCCTAGGATTCGGGGATCAAAGTCGCCAAAAAAAGACCCTAACTTCACTTATTTTATAATGGATGATTTTCACATATTTGACGTAGATTACCACCCCGCGTCAGTATTAAGTGTTGTTAGACCCGTACCAGTGACAAGGCTCCAGCCAGGCACCCCCAGTTCGCGGATTTTCCTATAGAAATTTTTTCTGTTTTACCAATTTCACGCATTTGGGCCACTTTGGCTGCTTTTAACTACCCAATATTTTCCCATTTTTTGTAGAACACTACCCTCAAGCAGTATCAGGAATTTTTAGACTTCGTCCCACTGAAGAAATTTTATAATTCTTACTGCACTTTCACATGTTTAAGCGAGTTTGTCCAACTTTGGCTGTTTTTGAAAGGCAGATCTTTACACATGTGTCGTGGAACACTATCTCCAAGTAGTATCAGGTATTTTTAGACTTCATCCCATGGAAAAAACTTCAGCCAGACACCTCAAGGCTGAGGAATTTTCATAGTTCTTACTGTTTTTTCACATGTTTAATCGGGTTGGTCCAACTTCGGCTGCTTTTAAAGAGCAGATCTTTTCACATGTGTCATAGAAGACCCCCTTAAAGAAGTATCGGGTATTTTTATACTTCGCCCCATGTCAAAAACTACAGTTTGTAAACTTGTATATTTAATGTGATTTTGGGCAATAAATGAAATGAAATGAAATGTCACTCTTATGTCGCTACCCTGCAGCGAAAGCAACTAGTTGAAAACTACTTTACAACTAGTTGGTGCACCGGGCTTATATGGAACAAAGACAGAACACTGACTAGTTGGTGCACCGGGCCCAACTAGTCAGTGTTCTGTCTTTTTTCCATATAAGCAACTGGTATTTTTTACGTGTTGATGTCCTACAAGATGTCAATTGTCAGATTTCGACCAGAATATACCAGTTATCTACTAGTCAGGAAATACCAGTTTCATACTATTTGTAAGATACCAGTTCCATACTAGTTCATCCTGGACTAGTATAATTTCCAAAAAATGAACTAGTCCAAAAAGGACCAGTAAAGGCTTTTACCCTGGACTAGTATGATTTCAACCAGAATTTTCCTGCCTTACCCTTTATTTTATCATTTGACTTTATTTTCATGTTTATTCTTAAGAAAGCAGCGGCTATTTGTATTTACCCTATCACGAAAAAGCATCTATGAATTATAAGAGAAAACGAAACGAATGAATTTGGTTTTTTTCAACTGGTATAATTTCATCCAGAAAAATCTAGTTGTATACTAGTATGGAATGGATATTTCCTGACTAGTATGGGTTCAGCCAGAAAATTCTAGATGTATACTGGTATGAAATGGATATTTCCTGACTAGTATGAGTTCTGCCAGAAAGTTATAGTTGTATACTAGTATGAAATGGATATTTCCTGACTAGTATGAGTTCTGCCAGAAAATTATAGTTGTATACTAGTATTTTTCTGACTAGTTTGAGGTTTCGCTGCAGGGAACTCGCTTAAACCTGTGAAATCGCAGTAAGAATTATGAAAATTCCTCAGTGTTGAGGTGTCTGACTGTAGTTTTTGACATGGGGTGAAGTATAAAAAAATACCCGATGCTTCTTTAAGGTGGTCTTCTATGACACATGTGTGTAGATATGCCCTTTACGAACAGCAAAAGTTGGACCAACTCGCTTAAACCTGTGAAATCGCAGTAAGAATTATGAAAATTCCTCAGTTTTGAGGTGTCTGACTGTAGTTTTTGACATGGGGCGAAGTATAAAAATACCCGATACTTCTTTAAGGGGGTCTTCTATGACACATGTGAAAAGATCTGCTCTTTAAAAGCAGCCGAAGTTGGACCAACCCGATTAAACATGTGAAAAAACAGTAAGAACTATGAAAATTCCTCAGCCTTGAGGTGTCTGGCTGAAGTTTTTTCCATGGGATGAAGTCTAAAAATACCTGATACTACTTGGACATAGTGTTCCACGACACATGTGTAAAGATCTGCCTTTCAAAAACAGCCAAAGTTGAAAACAAGAGAAAGCATATTAATAGGAAAATAAAAGTTCTCGAACTTTCAGGTGTCTGGCTGAAGTTTTTTCCATGGGATGATGTCTAGAAATGCTTGATTTTACTTAAGGGTAGCATTCTGCGACACATGTGTAAAGATCTGTTATTTAAAAGAGGCCAAAGTTGGTCAAATCCGCCTAAACATGTGAAAGCGCAGTAAAAATTAGTGAAATTTCCCGAGTTTTGAGGTGTCTGGCTGAAGTTTTTGCCATGGGACGAAGTCTAAAAATTCCTGATGCTGCTTGAAGGTAGTGTTCTACAAAAAATGGGAAAATATTGGGTAGTTAAAAGCAGCCAAAGTGGCCCAAATGCGTGAAATTGGTAAAACAGAAAAAATTTCTATTCTATAGGAAAATCCGCGAACTGGGGGTGTCTGGCTGGAGCCTTGTCACTGGTACGGGTCTAACAACACTTGATACTGACGCGGGGTGGTAATCTACGTCAAATATGTGAAAATTATACATTATAAAATAAGTGAAGTTAGGATCATTTTTTGGCGACTTTGACCCCCGATTCCTAGGCCCTTGTCATAGGTACAGCTTTAAAATTTTCACATTCTTTCTAGATTCGGGGAGGACTATCGATCGGTATTGGTTTCATCCATTATAAAATAAGTGACGCTTTTAGGCTCTGGGATCTCGCTCTATCACTTTAATTGTAGTTTCACTTTTTATACCTTTTTATACAATAATGTCGCCAGGTACGTGTACAACGTGAGAAGGTACGAGCACATATCTGCTCTTGCCACACAATTATCTTCCATAAATTTTAATAATTTACTTAAGTTCAGGTGTCTCACACTTCTTCACAAGATTATTACCTCGCAAGTGCCGGAATATCTTTTTGAACGACTTCAATTCACCAGATCGCCTCGTTCGCTGAACCTTATTACAATGAAATACAGTTGTCTGGTAACTGAGCGCCAGTTCTTTGTCTTTGCTGTCCGCCTTTGGAACGGTCTGCCTCAAACGTTAAAAATTAATCAAAATGTACTGCGCTTCAAAAACGAGCTTCTGCGCTTCTATTGCCAATAACTAAAATACACTCACTATCTACCTTTACCTCTTTATACAATTATTTTACTATAAAACTTCTGTCCTGCTATTCTTCAACTCAACCACTTTGATGTTTGTTAAGTATTTTTTCTTTTTTTTCTGTTGTCTAGCCTTTCACTATTGTTATTGTTATTCTTAAGTATGGTATAAGTTCAAACACTGTGAAGTAACTTAAGGTTGTGTGTTTGATTATTGATAAATAAATAAATAAATAAATAAATACCTTTCATGAACATGAAATGGTATTATAACTTTGGTCCGATGTTTGTAAGTATGAGAAGAAGAAGAGATAGACCCACTAATAAGTATACCGTTATGATCAGGACGATGAGTTAATTCGATGTAGCCATGTCCGTCTGTCCGTCCGTCCGCCTGTTTGTACGCAAAGTAGTCCCTCAATTTTAGAGATATCTCGATGAAATTTGGTATGGAGGCGTTATTTTATATGAGAATAATCATTCGTGGGAACCAGCAAGATCGGACCAAAACTACTGATAGCTCCCATACAATCGATCGTTCCGATAAACGGATTTCGGGCTATAACTTCTGTAATTAAAGAGCTAGTAACTTGAAATTTTGTAGATATTGTTGTTTTTATATGTGAAATATCGATGTTGAAAAGATGAGATTGAGATGGGATAAATATTTCATATAGCTCCCATACAATCGATTGTTCCGATAAACGGATTTTGGGCTATAACTTCTGTAATTTAAGAGCTAGTAACGTGAAATTTTGTAGGTATTGATGTTTTTATATGTGAAATATCGATGTTGAAAATCATTGAGATGGGATACATATTTCATATAGCTCCCATGCAATCGATTGTTCCGATAAACGGATTTCCGGCTATAACTCCTGTAATTATAAAGCTAGGAACGTGAAATTTTGTAAGTATTGCTATTTTTATATGTGAAATAGCGATGTTGAAAATCATTGAGATGAGGTAAATATTTCACATAGCCCCCATACAATCGATTGTTCCGATAAACGGATTTTGGGCTATAACTCCTATAATTATATAGGTAGGGTCGTGAAATTTCGTAACTATTGCTCTGTTATAAAGTGGAATGTCGATGTTAAAAATCAATTAGATTGGACCAACAAAACACATCGCCACCTTATAATCGATAGTTCCGATAATTAGGGTATGAGCTAAAGTTAAATTCACACAATCCGTACTGGGGATCGAACAGTGAAAATCGTGACGCTTATTCATGAAAGGTATATAGCCTTCGGCACAGCCGAAGACAGCTTTCCTTTCTTGTTTTAATTTTATTTGAGCACACGCGAGTTATGTCCATATTGTACCCACTTACTCTATTTTTAATATTTTATATACATGAACATCTACATACCTTTATATTTTCACTCTCCTAAACTCTTTCTGTTCCTATTTCGTAAGTTCCTGATATACTCCTTTTTATCTGCAGTATTTGACTTTCAAATACCCTTTGAATTAAAACACACTCTCAATCTCTAACTTATTTTTAATCATTATAACTACTCACTTAAGTTTTGGATTCATAAGCAAACAGTCGTGTAACCTTTATTCGGAATATTAATAAATCTACCTACAAATATACATACATATATGTATTCAAATACAAGTGTTTTCTTTACTGGCGCAGTCTACGGCAAACCAACGCATTCCGCTTAGCTAAAGTTAAATACAAATTTAAAAAGCTTAACAAAAATTTAAACAAACAAAAAGTGCTATTATTATTTGACGATTACATGCAAAACTATTTAAAAGTGAAAAAAAAAATTTGCAGTCAAAAGTAAACTTAAAAAAGAAAAAAAAAAATAACTGTTTGATTTATTGCAATAAAAGCAAGAACAAATTATTTTTTTACGATTGCAATTTGAAGAACTTTCGGGCACTCATTTACTTTTGCTCACATACAGTTTATAAAAAAAAATATATACACTCATTCTGAAGCATAGCAATAATTATGCATATAAATTAAAATCTAAACAAAAAGAGTCATATGAACTATTAATAACTCAGCACAATAGCCAAAGCGCCACACCAATTTATTGAGTGTTTTACAATTGAGAATTGAGAGAATTGAGTAACACCGTAATCATGGCAATGCAACTGACCTTTGCCGATATCATCAAAGATGCTCAAACCATTCAAATTTACAAAGGAGACAATACCAATGCCTTATCATCGTTTATTAGAGAAGTCGAGTCAGTGAAACGTGTCGTGGGGGAGCAAGCTCAATTACAAGCATACATACATGAACGAGTAGTACTTAATAAAATACAGGGCGCTGCTTTACATATAATACGTACGTTGGGGGCGTCGCCAACATGGAAGAATGTCAAGCGAGCTTTGATAAAAAACTTTGGCGTAAGAGAGTCATACGATGAACTTTATAAATGTGCTCACACAACAACAAACAACGATATTGTAAGTTATTATATGCAGCTGTTTAATATTTGTTGTAAAATCAATGAGAAGTTCGAATTCGATAGTGAAAAGCCAGTTGAGTATGAACCACATCGTGTAGACAAATTTATTTTGCGTACATTTTTAAATAACATTGATGTCAATAGAGCTTCAATAATAATTAATTCTAAAGTAACAAATATTCGAGATGCATATCAAATATTAGAAGAAAACTGTTTAATTCGTAATGATAATAGATCAAATTTGAAAAATGTTGAAAAATTTAACGTAAATGAAAATTCGCAATCTCCAAATTCAATGTTACCATCATTATCAGCGCAAAATCAATTTTGCGGTAATCAATTTTCTTATATGCAACCACGCAATAAGCATAATAGCCATAGCAATAATTCGCGTAGATTCTCTAACCATCATAATAGTAATTCATATTCAACACAATTTCAACCTTCTCAAATGAGAAATAGTAATTTTAATAGAAATAAATTAGTACAGGGGTCTTCAGCTCAATATCATAGCAACAACAATAACAATAATAATGTATCAACAATGGAAGTTGATCACTTGCAAGCAGATGTACAGTGTGGTTGTTGTATGCACAACGTAGATGATCACGTAAATTTTTTTACAATAGCCTCAAAAAACCATTACCATTGATTGAACTAACTGTCGATAATGAAAAGCTCTTAGCATTAATAGATACAGGTGCAACTACCTCGTTACTTGATATAAATAAATTACCAAAATATAAAAGATTCCCCCTTATGCAAAATATTTATTTAACTTCACTAAATAATAGCACATTTATAACACAAGAAATTATCACAAATGTCCCATTAGAATTTAACGTAAATGCAACGATGACTTGGAAATTAGTAGATTTTAAAGCAAAACATTTTAATGCAATTATCGGGCAAAATATATTGACTCCAATGCGTAGTGTTATAGACATGCATAACAAAACGATAACATTTAATAATAATAAAATTAATTTCTATCAGCCAACCGCTTTTCCGTTTAACGAGGTCCATGTTTTAGAGGAAATCGATATTGATAACCAAGTCCTTAATAGTTTATTCCATGGTCTAAAATTGCAAGAAAAGAAAATTTTGGAAAACATTGTTGAATCTTTTCAGGATCTTATTTATGTGGAAGGGCAAAACCTCACTAGCACAAGTAAAATAGTGCACGAAATAAAAACTACATCCGAAAGACCGGTATATTCGAAAATGTACCGCTATCCACAAATACACGAGCAGGAAATTTGTAAGCAAATTAATGATATGCTCAAACAAAATATTATCCAAGAAAGCAACTCGCCCTATAATAGTCCGTTATGGGTCGTCCCCAAGAAACTCGACAGTTCTGGCGAAAAGAAGTGGCGGATTGTGATCGACTATAGAGCTTTAAATAACATTACAGTCGATGACAAGTTTCCTATACCCAATATAGAAAATATATTGGACAAATTAGGCCGGGCACAGTATTTCACAACTATTGATTTGGCAAAAGGGTTTCACCAAATTCTTGTTAAACAAGAAGACCGGTTGAAAACCGCCTTTTCCACTCCGTATGGACATTTCGAGTTCATCCGCATGCCATTCGGACTAAAAAATGCGCCGGCCACTTTTCAACGGCTTATTAACAGCATCTTACGAGACTTAATTAATAAAATATGCGTTGTCTACTTAGACGACATTTTAATTTTCTCAACAAGCCTACAAGAGCACATTACCGATATAAATCGAGTGCTTACAAAGCTCCGTGAAGCTAATTTGAAAATTCAAATTAATAAATGCAAGTTTTTCGCTAAAGAGACTCTTTACCTGGGTCATATCTTAACATCTGAAGGAGTTAAACCTAATACTACTAAAGTAGATCAAATATTAAAGTTAGAGCTACCAAAATCAGTGAAACAGATTAAATCGTTTCTCAGCGTTACTGGTTACTACCGCAAGTTTATGAAAGATTTTTCAAAGGTAGCTTATCCGATGATAAGGTACCTCAAAAAAGGAGTCAAACTAAACTTAAATGACCCTAATTACATAAATTCTTTTCAAAAACTTAAAAAAATAATAACAGAGTCGCCGGCACTTAAGTACCCAGATTTTAACCAAGAATTTCAATTGGTAACCGATGCAAGTTTGGACGCTCTTGGAGCCGTTTTACAACAGAATGGTCACCCAATATGCTACGCAAGTAGAACTCTGAACGAGCACGAAAGAAATTACTCGGCAACCGAAAGAGAACTACTTGCAATAGTTTGGGCTACGAGCTATTTTAGACCATACTTGTACGGTACCAAATTTGAAATTCTATCTGACCACCAGCCTTTGAAATGGCTGTTCGTTAAATCGCAGGGAAAAATGAGCCCAAGGCTTCATCGCTGGCTCATCAAACTAAGCGAATTTAATATAAACGTCAACTATATTAAAGGAAAGGAAAATGTAGTGGCTGACTTTCTAAGCAGAATCAATGCAGATACTAACGAAATAAATCTGATAAGTGCCTCTACAAGTTCTTTATATAATAATCAAACTGATGATCTGGATACCATTCACTCACAAATGGAAGATTTACACGATCATATTCCCATTCTAGAAACTGTGGTGAATAGGTTCAAAACCCAGATTATTTTAGTAAATAATAAGAACAAAGTCTTAGAATTCAAGCACAAAAATAAAAAGATTTATATAAGTTTTTCTGACTTAGAAAATAGTCTGGAAAGTATTTTGAAAGAGCATATCGTTAAGGGAAAAATAGGTATATATACGGAGCTAGACGATAATCAATACAGCATTTTACAAAATAAAATAATAGAACTATTCGGAGGGTTCAAAAATATTAAATTTGTTCGTTGTTTATACCATGCAAAAGATATCGATACAGAGGAAGAAGCTTACAAACAAATCCATAATTACCATAAATACGAAACTGGGCATACTGGCATTAATGAAAATTATCTAGGCCTAAAGAAACTAATATACTTTCCAAATTTGAAAACTTTAATACAAAAATATATAAACAACTGCTCTACATGTACTAAATCAAAGTTCGATCGTAATCCTATTAAAGCCAAGTTCCACTTAACTGAAACCCCTACTGATATAAAGCAAATAATACATATGGATGTCTACACTAACTCAAAATCAAACTTTTTGACATTCATTGATCGTTTTTCAAAATTTTCTGCTGCCTATTATTTAGAAGACAGAACCAGTCAAACTGTTATTGAAAAACTTAGGCTTTTCAAATCGCAAAAAGGTCATTTCCAAAAACTCATTTGTGACAACGAGTTCAAATGCATAAATATACAAGATTATTTAAAAAATGAAAATATTACTCTTCATCTTACAAAAGCCAATAACCACACTGGCAATGCTGATATTGAGCGATTGCACAATACAATCTCAGAAAAAATTAGAGTACTTACTGTTGAGCAGAATACCCTTAGTATAAAAGAAAAAATGAGTAAAGCTATAGAATTTTACAATAACACTTACCACTCTGTTACAAAGGAAAAACCAATAACTATTGAATTTGGAAATTGTGACAAGAAAAAAATTTATGAACACATACTACAAACGAAGCAAAAATATATCACTAAAAGAAACAAAACCAGAGAAAACTATGTAGAACAAAGAACTGATGGTTATATTAAGAATTATAAAGCTCTACGACATAAAGAGCAACCCAAATATAAAAGCTCTAAACTTAACAATATTCATACTTTAAATATTAAAAGAAAATTCAAATATGACAAATTTGTTCAACCACAAAATACTTAAATACAACTGTTTGTACAATACTGAATAATGAATTAAATACTGTAAATAATGAACAAAAACAAAACATTAATTAGTAAAATAGAATTTAAGATATATCTTTAATTCTAGCGATGGAGAAGTTATGTCCATATTGTACCCACTTACTCTATTTTTAATATTTTATATACATGAACATCTACATACCTTTATATTTTCACTCTCCTAAACTCTTTCTGTTCCTATTTCGTAAGTTCCTGATATACTCCTTTTTATCTGCAGTATTTGACTTTCAAATACCCTTTGAATTAAAACACACTCTCAATCTCTAACTTATTTTTAATCATTATAACTACTCACTTAAGTTTTGGATTCATAAGCAAACAGTCGTGTAACCTTTATTCGGAATATTAATAAATCTACCTACAAATATACATACATATATGTATTCAAATACAAGTGTTTTCTTTACTCGCGCGAGAATTTGCTAGTTTTTCAACAAAATAAATTTTTCAATTGTTTACGAATGGCAGATAATGTCAAGAAAAAGTCACTTTTTCAAGTTCGAAACGATTATTTCGTAGCAGAATACTGGGTGTACATTAACCCGGATCGGTTCCCATACAAAAAAAAAAATTTGGATTAAAGATATTTTGAAGGCGATCCCAAAAAATCATTTTTTACACCGATTAAGGTAAGAATTGTGGCGGCTTCCAAGCCATGAACAACGGTGTATGGCTCATTAAAATCGGGCTTAAAATGGCGACGTAGTGTCAAAAAAAGTAAATAGCTCATCGGAGGGGCGTGGCAAAAAAAAATTTTTTTTTTGGGATCGCCTTCAAAATATCTTTAATCCTAGGGGTGGACTGGAAAAACTTTTTTTGTCGATCCACCCTAGTGTACATGTGGATTAATAATGTCAATGCAAAAATATTGTAGCATTTAATTGCTTTTGGTGTCAGAATTTGTATGAAAAATTACAAAATAAATCCTGCGTTTTGGGCTTAATGCTAAAATGCAAAATGCTGGCTCAGCATGAACAGGCTATAAACCTTTTTCGAAATTCTTTATCGTTTTCGATATTCTTAATAATATAGAATTTTGCAATATTTTAAAGATAAATTCGTATATATGTAGGTCACGCTCGTTTGATCTACATATATGGACGAAATTTTCTTTGGTATTAGGGCAACGTTATCTCTTCACAAAATAAACAAATTAATTTTTAAATGCCTACTGGAGCTACTTCTTCGAACTCTTATAGGGCTGACACATTAGCGTGAATTCCGAATTAACTCCGTAGTTTTAAAAAATTTGCACTGGCAACACTCTGTAGATAAATAATCAAAAACAGCAAGAAACACAAAGAATTTAAGGGTAGAAACTGATAGATGTCGCCGAGGTAGGTAAATAAATGGTGCAATCATGGTGCAATAATAATCAAAGTAGTAATCCTCAATACTGTTAATCTTAAATTTTGTGTGTGCCAGGGTAAAATTTGGATCTGATTAAAGAAGATTTATTGGAGATAATCTCCGTGTATGTATCCATAGCATTACTTTTGTGTTTCAAAAAGAAAGAATTTGTAATTCCTATTCAGGCAGTTTGGGTGATATTTTCCCGTCACGCAGTTCCGAAAAATGCTATCAGCAATCACGACATTTTTGTTGTAACTTCGAATCAGTGCTGCCAAGTAATTACACGAAAGTCAGCTTTCTGTTTATTTTGTTGGCGGCTTATTAGCCAATTTATTTTAAGGCGAGGATTAATTCGAGTGGTTGTGAATGAGCAATAGTGAAAATATATACATATTCTACATGTACAGAAACGAAGCTGTCATACCAATTCCATCACAAACTTTGTTGCTTTCGAATTCTTCTGCAAAATGTCGTGATTCCGTCGTAATTGCTGATAGACCCCACTATATACTCAATCCCTTATGTCTATGTATGTACGTATCTTTGAAAATGTACATTTTTGTTTAAATCTTATTAAGTGTCATCTTTGAACGTTTTAAGTCAGCCCGAAGTACTAGGAAGTTATGCACTTGCCTGGAATTAATTGACCTACAAAACTGCGTACTTAGAAATTTGTTAAAAATCTGCCAAAGAAGTTGAAAAGTATTATGTATTAACTCCCATAAAGGCATTTTCATAAAATCCCATCAAATGACACTACTTTGTATTTTCAATTCACTAATGCTGATAGCTTATTGGTATTAAACAATAGTATGAATAATATACAATTCTTACTGGTAAAATATTTAAGATTTTTAGAACAAGTTGAATTTTCTCTGTTGTACACTTTTTGAGTAAGCCCGGCAAACATGGCTCAACTTTTTCTCAAACCTTTGAAAAACTGCGTAGTTCTCAAGTTGATATCCAACACATTCTCCAATGTCTAGCTTTTAATATTCGAAATAAATTTGAAGGGCTTAGATAAAATGTATGTAAATAAAACTTTATGTCAACTTATTCATGTCGTTTTACTAAAAATAAAAAATAGAATAAAAAAATATTTTTCATTTAAAATGTTTTTTAAATGAACTAAAAACTGGAAAATAATTTCCCCTCTGCATACATAGATTCTTCACCACGTAAAGCTTATCCGGAACATTTGTGAGTGGGAATTCTTATAGGTATTAAGTAGTACTTTGAGTTTGAAATGTATAGGTAAAACATTGGCGCATGATAAAGATGGTTCGCATTAATTTCTAACAATCTTATTACCGATATGAGTTTTTCTAAACAAAAAAAAAACATCTTTTCACGATATAGCAAGCGCCAAATGTTTTTATACATTTCAAACTCCAAGTACTATTTAATACCTATAAGAATTCCCACTCACAAATGTTCCAGATAAGCTTTACGTGGTGAATAATCTATGTAGGCAGAGGGGAAATTATTTTCCAGTTTTTAGTTCATTTAAAAAACATTTTAAATTAAAAATATTTTTTTATTCTATTTTTTATTTTATACTTTTTAGTTACACATTCGGCCATTTTCTACGTTTACACGCTTTACGCGGTGTTTCTATGGTTAAATGAATAAAATTATTATTTTTTAAGCAATATAAAATACATCATGTTGTTGTTGTTGTAGCGAGGCGTAGCCCTGCCCAAATGTCAGACAGGGTCACCCCGAGTGTATTGCTCTGGCCGGCTCGATATAAGAAAACGGCCCGGGTCGTTTCGGCACGATGGGTACAGCACAAGTACTGGTACCATTCTCGTAGAACCGGCAATACAAGAAACTAGCCGTGTAGGCCATGTAGGTCATTTAGCGTTACATCATCTTTCCTTTGTGCAACAGTGACTGCGCCTAAATGTATGCAGAGGACGTTGGAGATTGTATGTTCGAATAAGTGAAATTCTAATATTCGAAATTTCGATGTTTTTGATGGCGCTGAAAACGCATTATAGCATGCGTACGAAATATTCAGATAGCTATAAGGAAGATAAGCCGATAAATAGGACTTTTGCAATTAAAGCAATATTTTGGATTTTTTTTTTCGTATAATGCATTGTCAGCGAAACCTGAACGATGGTGAACATTTCAAAACCCTAGCTCAACGGGAAGTTAGTTCAAAATCCAAAGCAAAATCTCTGGAAATGAAACTTTACAAATATCTCTACCCGTGCGCCACCTATCTGAATTATTTTTTTGTTATATTGCGTGGGGGCAGAAAACTAAACGTTGGTGAAAATTTCAAGATTCTACCTCAACGGGAAGTTCGTTGAAAAACGAATTAATCGACACGGAAAACAGACCTTCGCATTTCTTAAATAGAGCGACTCACGCGCCACCTAGCGGGTCCATTTTTTTTGAACATTTGGAAATTGATTAAGTAATACACACGCTAAATATCAGATAAATCGGTCCATAATTAGGATTTTCAGTTTTTATTACCCCGATCTCAGCTCCACCTAGCGGATTTTTTTTTAGGAAAATATTTCTTTTCATAGTAGTAATACATATTCCGAATTTCAGCCAAATCGGATCATAAATGCGATTTTTAAAAATATAGCGACCCACGTGCCACCTATCGAATTTTTTTTTTCATAATATTGCATTGTCATCGTGACCTGAACTGTGGTGAAAATTTCAAGACCCTACCACAACAGGAAGTTGGTTCAAAATCGAATGCAAAAATCCGGGCACAAGAACGACGAAAGCGACCTAATAAAAACATTTTAATTTTAATTAAAAAAAAACTAATGGCGGCGATATACCAACAGCTTATCATATCCTCTAACGAGATTTTTGCCGAGCTTCTCTTCCAACTTGTAGTGTGCTGCTTTGATTTTTTCGCTACAAGTTGGCGGGACCTACAGTTTTCTGCCGACTCCGAGCGGCACTTGCAAAGCAAATGAGATTTTGCTGAGAAGTTTCTCACGGCAGAAATACACCCGGAGAGTTTGCCAAACTACTGCCGAGGGGCGACACCGTTTGAAATATTCTTTTTCTAAATAATTTTTGATGCTGGTTTTGCCGGGCATTGATATGACGCGACTTGGTGTAATAGGCCGATCACTTAACCGCTTCACCACGACGCCACCTCATGGCGATTTAAATTATAAAAATCATGGTTTATTCTTTTCAGTATTTATTTTCATAGTCGCATTCATACCAAGTCCAATTAGAGAATCTCATTTGAGTACAAGTTGAGAACTATCCCTTTCTCAGCTTGAGAAACAGCTTATTTTTTTCATGTAAAAAAATGTCCCTTCTGTTGAGAACGCTATCATTCTCAAGTGGTTTTCGTGCTGAGAAACAACACTTGAGGTTTGAGAAGCCCCTAAGTTCTCAATTTGAGATCTAACGTAACTCAAGCCTAAATGTTTGTTGGGTTAGTTCTCCACTTGAGATCTAACGTACATCAAGCCTTAATATTTGTTGGAAGGTTGCTTTAGTTGGGGGGACAGATATACAAACAATGGTCAGAGGCAAAGTACCCCAACAAACATTTAGGCTTGAGTTACGTTAGATCTCAAGTTGAGAACTAAACTAACTTGAAAAGTTATCAAAATAACTCAAAGGTTAGAGAATTCTTGGAGACTGATGCTGGATATCAACTTGAGAACTATACAGTTTTTCAAAGGTTTGACAAAAAGTTGAATCATCTTTGCTAGGACTCTTCTGAGTAGAAGAGTGCATATTATTTTTAACAGGCTTTTATTAGGTTCACTTGTATGTTTGTCTGTTTGTATGTATGTAAACTCTCGTTCGGTCTAAGCCCCAGTGGCCCAAAAGCCGTAAAATGTTCCTACAATATGGGTAACACACGAAAGGGGAAGACCCCAGGTTTCATTTGGACCTCGATATAGGTATTTCGATAAATTTATCGATAACTGAGTTATCGGGCAATATATGATTGCCCAAAAACCTAAAAAAAAATCCTTACAATATGGGTATCAAACGAAAGGGGAAGACCCCAGGTTTCATTTGGACCTCGATATATTTCGATAAATTTATCGATAACTGAGTTATCGGTCAAAATGTGGTTGCCCGAAAACCTTAAAATTTCCCTACAATATTAGTATCAAACGAAAGGGGAAGACCCCAGGTTTCATTTGGACTTCGATATATTTCGATAAATTTATCGATAACTGAGTTATCGGTCAAAATGTGGTTGCCCGAAAACCTTAAAATTTCCATACAATATGGGTATCAAACGAAAGGGGAAGGCCCCAGGTTTCACTTGGACTTCGATATATTTCGATAAATTTATCGATAACTGAGTTATCGGTCAAAATGTGGTTGCCCGAAAACCTTAAAATTTCCCTACAATATGGGTATCAAACGAAAGGCGAAGACCCCAGTTTTCATTTGGACTTCGATATATTTCAATAAATTTATCGATAACTGAGTTATCGGTCAAAATGTGGTTGCCCGAAAACCTCAAAATTTCCCTACAATATGGGTACCAAACGAAAGGGGAAGACCCCAGGTTTCATTTGGACATCGATATATTTTGATAAATTTATCGATAACTGAGTTATCGGTCAATATATGATTGCCCAAAAACCTAAAAAATTCCTTACAATATGGGTATCAAACGAAAGGGACATTTGACTAAAAAGTAAAAAATAAATATAGTTTAAAAAAACTAAAACTCACGCTTTTAGAGTGTAATGAACTAAAAAGTTGAAAATAATTTTAAAACCCCTACACAGTAGTCTTGTGGAAAAAGCGTGGCCCGCTTTGTGCCATAATTTTGGTATATCGAGCGCAAGACGCTTTTCCCACATAATGCTAGTTTTTTTACTACGCTTTCATTAGCTTTACTTGTATCATATTTATCGATAACTGAGTTATCGGTCAAAATAAGATTGTACAATAATATTGAAAATTGCCTACAATGTGGGTATCAAACGAAAGTGGAGGCCCAGAGGTTTCGTTTGCACTGCGGTATACTTCGATATATTTATCGATTACTTCATAACACATTTAACTAAAAAGTAAAAAATAAATATAGGTTAAAAGCGAAAACGAATATAGCACCTTAGGCCACTACCCAGCTTGAAGGCAAACCCTTCTCAGTGTCCCTTTATGCATATATTTATACTTCCCTAAGGTGCTAGACCTTCTAGCATACAAGTCACTACAGTGTTGTGAGTTCGACTCTCACAATGCCGGGAAGAAAAGTCCTTGAAGAGATGTAACTCCAGTATCATCGAAACATATGTCGGCTTGTCTGGTTCCTGCAGCGCGTAGGTAAATTTTTCTCAAAAAACACATTTTCATACAATCCCGAAAATTGCTTGTAAATACCGTCGGTATTTACAGCAATAGACTACAAGTCAAAAGCAACAAAGAGTTTAAATGTTATAAATGGGAAAAATATTCGTGCTTAATTAAGCATAGAAAATTCTTTCATAGGTTTCACACCAAGTCCTAAAATTCGCAAATCTTTCATATAAGTTAGCATGGAAATTAAAGAAATGTTCTATATGGAAGTATAAATATATGCATAAAGGGACACTGAGAAGGGTTTACCTTCAAGCTGGGTAGTGGCCTAAGGTGCTAGACCTTCTAGCATACAAGTCACTACAGTGTTGTGAGTTCGACTCTCACAATGCCGGGAAGAAAAAGTCCTTGAAGAGATGTAACTGAAGTATCATCGAAACATATGTCGGCTTGTCTGGTCCCTGCAGCGCGTAGGTAAATTTTTCTCAAAAAACACATATTTATTTACATTTTTGGTTTGTATTTGTATTTGAATATTTTTAGGAGTTTTAATGATATAAGCCATAATAATATGTAATAAGAAAAAAAAAAAAAAAATAAACAATCGAAAGTTTTCCGAATCACCAGCAAATGCAAAGTACGTTTGTGCGCCACTGTAAGTCTAAATATGTGTACACTGTGCATACTTATTATACGTATTTATGTTAGCAAATTGGCTATTTATCGAATCATTGACCATGTTCTGCTCTATTAAATTGACAACATTTTCGCGAATTTCTATAGCTTCAAAATTTACAATGATATTGAAAATAGTGCTACTAATAATAACTTATTATACATCTACGGGTTCTAGTTTGATTCATTTCCCATATTTTGAAATTCAGTCAAATTTTTAGCCCTTATTATTAATGGCAATTTAAATTTCAGTTTCGCCCAACCTTTGCTAATTTGCCTGAAAAAATAAAACCACTCCCACTTTTGCAACAAAAAACCCATTACATTTTCGAAGAGCGTGAAGCTTTCCACATGGTCTATCAAACTGATTCCCAATATTGTAAAAGAAGACCTCGAAATTTGCATAAAAGCTTTTTCTCGAAAAGAAAATTCCAAGTACTTAAAGTAATATTAAGGGTTAAAGCCTGGTGGTACTTTTTCTGTATGTAGAAAAATACGCTTAATATCATGAAGAAAAAAACGTCAACAAGTGACTCACCCTAATATATTTTTTATTTACCACTAATTTGGTTTTACTGTAATTGTTGGTTTATTGCAAGTTCATGATTATATTTGATTATTTTTATATCAATAACCTGACTAAAAGTTTCTGATTAAGACCAACAAATTAGTTAATGATAAAAATTAAAAAAGCCGAAAATAATAATAATTATAATATTGAGATTATTAATGTTAATGGAAATTTAACAGTTCTGAATCCAGTTCAATCTTACAGAAATTTGTTATTTATTTGTAACATTTTCTTTACGTATACAAAATGGTGCCCTTGTTATTTTCTGCTTGCTAATTCAGTCTTTCTATGAATTGAGCTAAAATATTTCTTCCTTATAAGGTGTTTCCACCAAAAACAAACACCGTGTTTGTAGGTTTTGGGTTTGAAATAATTGTCAACTGTTTCCACTGCGTGTTTGATATAAATTCTGTTCAATCTGTCATTCGTGTAATTTTATTGTTCGAAAATTTTGTGGAAAATGCTATTTACGCCAAAAGGCAGATCCAGCCACGAAATCCCTCTATAACATAGACCAATTTTGTGGTGGGACCTATCAAACAAGTGTTTGGCTCTACGATTTTGCGTTGCATTTTGTAAAAATATTAAAAAATTTAAAAATTTTAAATATAAATTACTTTAATTTTAATTGTCAACAATTTTGACAAACTGAATTAACTGCCCAACTTTGTTGAGTTAACCTCTGGTCAGATATCAAACGGCCGTCTACCTACAATTTATAAAGTAAAAATTCAAATAAATAACTTAAATAAAATTGCGAATCCATAGTTAACCGTGGAACTTAGGTTAACCTGCCACTGTGATATCGGGCCTTAATTATTGGTCTATTAAGACTACGGTACTAATTTTATCTTATTTAGGTTAGGTTCAAGTAGCTGCCGCAGAGGCACACCTAAGCCAGTATAAGTGATACCACCAACACTAGAAAAGTCAGTTCCGGGTATGGAAAATCCCTGTATTATCGGGATTCTCCACATAGCAGAATCCCGGGACTGACGATCCTAAACCGACCACTTTACTCCTCCTCGAACCATTTAGATGAATTGTTGAAAGTCCTTTATATCCAGCTCCGTGACCTGGCGTAGGCTAACCAGGAAGGGCGCTCCCAAAAAGCGCATTCTCGCGACACTTAAAGCCGGGCAGTTGCAGATGAGGAGCTCCACCGTTTCCTCCTCGTCCTTCTGCGTGCCTACCAATAAGGCAGTGCCCAGTTAATACCCTTATTAATATGGAGATTTCTATTCTCCTTAGGGCATAAATATGTCTGGATCTTTTATGATCCCATTTCGGCCAGGTTTCTTTGGATATCCGGCACACTGGAGATTGCAGCCATCTTCCGTTGACTTGGCGGAGTGTGTACTCTTTCAGCATTAGCTTGCATGTGGCAAACGGCAAACGGCGCCCTAGCCGAACGCTTCCCTTAAGCCCTATATACACTTATTTTTGAGCGTGAACAATTTTCTTTTGTGTAATATGTTGATATTACTCCACTTTTCCAAAAAAAATCATCCGTAAGTGGATAAACAACTAAAATATCTTTGATATTACTGCATTTAAACTTAAGTGAAAGTGTTAAATATGCTTTGAAATGCTTATTTTACTATCTCACAGTGAATTGTGTGCGAACGCAAAGTGACACAAACCCTTCGCAAGTGAGTGTTGAAATTTGGCAATTACCACGCCAAACTGTGATTTTTTTTTTACATTTTTTGGAGAGTTGAAGTCATTTGACAGATGTGCGTGAACGCACAAAAGAATTGATTTGGAATTCTTTTCCTTTGCGTATGCAATAGAAAGTCTCCACTCATTCACGCTCACGTTCACACGGAACTGTATAAGGGTCTTTAGACACAGAGCCGATGCTTCTGCTACTCGGTGCCCTTCCAGATCGAGCGGCAAAATGCCAAGAATGGCCTGGAGTGCTTCGTTGGGTGTTGTTCTTAACACACCGCTTATACAGATTATACAAGATCTGTATATTTTACCTAACAGATTAAGGTTTGTTGCCTTGATCAGTGCAGGCCACCATAATACAACTCCATAAAGCATTATTGGTCGAATGATTGCCCCGGCGGGTTAGGGGTTTAAAATATGCCCGAGGTAGGCATACCGGTCGTAAGAGGCGACTAATATGCACATAGGTAATGACGTGCTAACTCGATGGTTGATCTACGGATATGATGACTCTCATCTCTCATTACCCATATTCTCCTTTCTCACGGATGGAGGGATGACATGACCTAGAAGGTTCCACTGGTCATACCAAATCGCTACGATGACAGTCAGGCAGTACCGCAAGGGAGTACCGCAGCGTACCGGGTTAATATCCGGCCAAGGACTGTCAATTTCGGCATCACTCCCGAAACCTTCGTGGAGTGTTTTTGCTGTTAACAACAACAACAACAATGATTGCAGTAGATCAGTGTAAAAGTAGGTCGCCTCCCAGTTGGTGCACCCTGGGTAACGCTAAATGACCTACATAGCCTACACGGCTAGTTTCTTGTATTGCCGGTTCTACGAGAACGGTACCAGTACTTGTGCTGTACCCATCGTGCCGAAACGACCCGGGCCGTTTTCTTATATCGACCCGGCCAAGAGCAATACACTCGGGGTGACCCTGTCTGACATTTAGCAGGGCTACACCTCGCTACAACAACAACAACATTGCAGTAGATCCATTTTCATATTTTGGGGCTGAGCCCCCATTTTTTTCCAATGGCTCTTTTGCACGTGTAGAGTGCAATACACGCTTTCTTCTAGCGCTGGAGAACATTCTCCTTCCAGGTATTGTCTCGCAGCACCGAGTTTACAGTGACGTTGCATAGAATCGGGGAGAGAACACCACCCTGAATCGTTCCCATTGTGACATAGCGTGATAAATCAACCGAGCCCAGTGCTGACGCTATTCTTCTACCCTTTAGTAGTTGATCAATAAGTCCAATAAGAGACCTGCTTATGATTTGTTAAAACGGTGTTTATAGCATCAGGGCTTATGTCGTTGAAGGCTCCTTTAATGTCTAGGAAGGCTATGAGACAGTAATCCTTTTCATGCAGCGATTATTCAAAAACAGAATAGCCTAGCTTCTGTGAAGCGCAGTTTCCCAGAGCCTAAAAGCGTCAGTTATTTTATAATGGATGAAACCAATACCGATCGATAGTCCTCCGAGAATCTAAAAAGAATGTCAAAATTTCAAAGCTGTACCTATGACAAGGGCCTAGGAATCGGGGGTCAAAGTTGCCAAAAATGACCCTATCTTCACTTATTTTATAATGGACGATTTTCACATATTTGACGTAGATTACCACCCCGCGTCAGTATCAAGTGGTGTTAGACCCGTACCAGTGACAAGGCTCCAGCCAGACACCCACAGTTCGCGGATTTTCCTATGGAAATTTATTCTGTTTTACCAATTTCACGCGTTTGGGCCACTTTGGCTGCTTTTAAATACCCAATATTTTCAAATTTTTTGTAGAATACTACCCTCAAGTAGTATCAGGCATTTTTAGACTTCGACCCATGGCAAAAACTTCAGCCAGACACCTCAAAACTCGGGAAATTTCACTCATTTTTACTGCGCTTTCACATGTTTAAGCGGGTTTGCCCAACTTTGGGCTCTTTTAAATAACAGATCTTCACATATGTGTCGCAAAATGTTATCCTTAAGTAGAATAAGGACATCATCCCATGGAAAAAACTTCAGCCAGACACCTCAAAGTTCGGGAGCTTTTATTTCCCTATTAATTTGCATTCTCTTGTTCGTCCCACTTTTACTGCTTTTAAATGACGGATCTTTGCGCATGTGTCGTAGGACACTACCCTTAAGTAGCTTCAGTAATTTTTAGACTTCGTCCCATGGCAAAAACTTCAGCCAGACACCTCAAAACTCGGGAAATTTCACTAATTTTTACTGCGCTTTCACATGTTTAAACGGGTTTGACAAAATTTAGCTACTTTTAAATGGCAGATCTTCACATATGTGTCGCAAAATGCTATCCTTAAGTAGAATCAAGCATTTCCAGACATCATCCCAGGGCAAAAACTTCAGCCAGACACCTCAAAGTTCGGGAACTTTTATTTTTCTATTAATTTGCTTTCTCTTGTTTGTCCCACTTTTACTGCTTTTAAATGACGGATCTTTTCACATGTTTCGTAGGAGAATACCCTTAAGTAATTTCAATCATTTCTAGTCTTCGTCCCATGGCAAAAACTTCAGCCAGACACCTCAAAGCTCGGGATTTTCACTAATTTTTACAGAGATTTCACTTGCTTCAGCAGGTTTCTCCAACTTTGACAACGTTTAAACGGCGGATCTTTACACATGTGTCGTACAATACTACCCTTAACTAATATCAGGCATTTTAAGACTTCGGCCCATGACAAAAACTTCAGCCAAACACCGCAAACCTCGGGATTTTCACTAATTTTTACAGAGATTTCACTTGTTTCAGCAGGTTTCTCCAACTTTGGCTGCTTTTAAACATCGGATCTTTACACATGTGTCCTACAACACCACCATTAACTAATATCAGGCATTTTTAGACTTCGGCCCATGACAAAAACTTCAGCCAAACCCCTCAAACCTCGGGATTTTCACTAATTTTTACAGAGATTTCACTTGTTTTAGCAGGTTTCTCCAACTTTGACTACGTTTGAACGGCGAATCTTTACACATGTGTCCTACAACACCACCATTAACTAATATCAGGCATTTTTAGACTTCGGCCCATGACAAAAACTTCAGCCAAACACCTCAAACCTCGGGATTTTCCCTAATTTTTACAGAGATTTCACTTGTTTCAGCAGGTTTCTCCAACTTTGGCTGCTTTTAAACGTCGGATTTTTACACATGTATCGTATACCATTACCATTAACTAATAGCAGGCATTGTTAGACTTCGGCTTATGACAAAAACTTCAGCCAGACACCTCAAAGCTGAGGTAATTTCATAATTCTTACTGCACTTTCACATGTTTATGCGAGTTTGTCCAACTTTGGCTGTTTTTAAAGGCAGATCTTTACACATGTGTCGTAGAACACTATCTTTAAGTAGTATCGGGCATTTTTAGACTTCATCCCATGGAAAAAACTTCAGCCAGACACTTCAAGGCTGAGGAATTTTCATAATTCTTACTGCGCTTTCACATGTTTAATCGGGTTGGTCCAATTTTGGCTGCTTTTAAAGGACGGATCTTTTCACATGTGTCATAGAAGACCACTCTTAAGTGGTATCAGTTACTTTTAGATTTCGGCTTATGTCAAAAACTTCACCCAGACACCTCAAGGCTGAGGAATTTTCATAATTCTTACTGCGCTTTCAAATGTTTAATCGGGTTGGTCCAACTTTGGCTGCTTTTAAGGGGTGGATCTTTTCACATGTGTCAAAGAAGACCACCCTTAAGTGGCTTCAGTTAATTTTAGATTTCGGCCCATGTCAAAAACTTCAGCCAGACACTTCAAGGCTGCGGAATTTTCATAATTCTTACTGCGCTTTCACATGTTTAATCGGGTTGGTCCAACTTTGGCTGCTTTTAAAGGACGGATCTTTTCACATGTGTCATAGAAGACCACCCTTAAGTGGTATCAGTTACTTTTAGATTTCGGCCCATGTCAAAAACTTCAGCCAGACACCTCAAAGCTGAGGAATTTTCATAATTCGGCACGAGGGGCGCATCCGCATAACGCGCGGATTGATAAATGTTGCCGAGCCGTTGAAAGGCATTGGTTTGTTAATCGTCGAGATCTAAAACTGCTCGGCTACAGAGAAAAACTCATCAGCCGAGTAAAGTACATATAAGCTATAGTATTAAAGACTACAAAAAGTTTCTAAATATTTAGGATAGAAAGAATAGATTCTTTTATGTGGAAAAGCGAGTCTGAAACATCAAATGTGCTAGAATGAGAGTTATAATCCTGACATAAACAGCGAAAGGGTTCATTTAACTCAAAGTTGGTTCTACACTGTTTCAAGACAAGTGGTTTAAAATAACGTGATGGCCGAGAGGGTATATTGAAATTTACTTCGCTTAGAAGAAACGGGCTTGAGAGAGATCCATTTAGTAACTTAATCATAAAAACTATTCCAAGCATTTCCCTCCTACTGGAAAGGGTGTGAAGATTTATGAGTTTCAAGCGACTAGCATAAGGTGGTAGATTATATAAGGGATCCCAGTGAAAATCTCTTAATGCAAAAAGTAAAAACTGTTTTTGGACAGATTCTAGCCTATCTATATGGACTTGGTAACGCGGGTTCCAGACTATTGAACCATATTCTAGTATCGGTCTGACTAATGAAGTAAAAAGAGCCTTAGTTACATAAGGGTCGCTAAATTCTTTAGACCATCTTTTGACAAATGCTAGAACACCTCTAGCCTTACCGGCTGCTGCGTTAATATGATGGTTGAAACTAAGCTTGCTATCCATAGTAACCCCCAGGTCTACAAAGTCGTGAACCTGCTGAAGACTATAATTGTTAATTGTATAGGAAGCCGGCTGAAGAGTTTTACGCGAGAAACGCATGTATTTACATTTTTTAAGATTTAGTGGCATATAATTTAAATCGCACCAAGTAACTAGGGTATCTAAGTTTGATTGTAGCATAGATTCATCCTGACACGACGTGAATGACATGAAGAGTTTTACATCATCAGCGTACATCAAGATTTTTGAAAACATTATTGTAGTGGAGATGTCGTTTATAAACAGCAAGAACAGAATCGGGCCGAGATGGCTCCCTTGAGGAACACCTGAAGAGACGTTAATAACATCAGATAAAATATTTTTGAACACTACTCTTTGAGTCCTGTCACTAAGGTAAGAAGATATCCAGCGATTGAGACCCGGCTGGAAGCCCAACTGATCAAGTTTATAAATAAGTAATGAGTGACACACTTTGTCGAAAGCTTTACTAAAGTCAGTGTAAACAACGTCAGTGTGCATGTTTTTACGAAAGCCGTTTGAGACATGAGTGGTGAATTCCAGTAAGTTTGTGACTGTCGATTTTCTCTTACTGAAACCGTGTTGGCGACCGCTGTCAGCGATCAGTGTAGAGATTGGAACCGTAAGTTGATTTGTAACAATAGCTTCAAACAGTTTTGGGATGGCAGAAAGTTTTGCTATGCCACGATAGTTCTCTATGGAGGACCTACTTCCACTTTTATGAAGTGGTATAAGAAAAGATTCTTTCCACGCTGACGGAAAGACGCCACATTTCAAGGACAGATTAAATAAATTGGTGAGGGGCTTGTAAATATATTTCGCGCATTTTTTCAAAAAACAAGTAGGAATTCTATCAGGACCGTATTTATTGGAATCTTTCAAAGTATTTAGGTAAGATAAAACATCTTCGGCACATATGATTGGAGTATTAATTAAATTATTTCCGTGCAGTTTGTAAGGATAATTGCTAGTGTGTAAATTGGATACGTTAGAATAGTTCGAACTGAAAAATTTAGCAAAGGAATTTGCGATGTCATACCATTTGGCAGACTAGTTCATATATGCATCAGAATCATACCAGTTGAAATACTAGTTCATATATGCATCAAAATCATACCAGTTGAAAGACTAGTTCATACATATATGCACAGAATCCTACCAGTTGACAGACTAGTTCATATATGCACCACAGCTGCACAACATTATTGGTACATTTTATAATTTCTGTTAATTCGGTAGCACACTCACATAAAATCCAAACATAGAATATTTAGCAATTATCATAGAGAGTGGCAACATTGGTTGGAATGTTAATTGGAATTTAAGAGAGAATGAGAATATGATTATTGTACATAGTTTTAAGCTTAAGGTGAAATAAAGGGCAGTCTGCTTTTGACTATCACACGTTTACCCTGAATCTCTTCATTGGTGACCCAAGACGCTTAATATGGACGAAAAAAACGGTTCTGAAGGAATTACCGCAGCAGTAAACAATATAGCAGCAGTCTCAACTCCAAGGTTACCAGTCCCAACACTCTCGGACAACGATATTGAGGCATATTTTTATTCTCTTGAGTTTTGGTTCGACGCTACTGGAGTTACGGGTGATAGCCGCAAGTATGCTATCGTCTTAGCGAGTATTCCCCCAAATAAGCTTCTCAGTCTACGTCCGATTATCGAAGCTACACCTTCGTCTTCCACATATGACTACATCAAGGCAAAGCTAGTAGAGCGCTTATCCGACAGTCAACCTAAACGCCTACAAAAGATTATTCACGATACGCATTTGGGTGACAGAAACCCGAGTGAACTTTTTTCTGATATGCAGCGTATAGCTGGATCCACCCTGGAACAAAGCGCTCTTTAATAAATAGCTTACAGCACACGCAGATCAGCTCTGTAAGGAACGATACAGAGATATCCAGCATTCGAGATGACTTAACCCAAATATTCGCGGAAATGCAAAAAATAAACAAGAGATTCAGTAATTCACGTTCCAAGTCGCTGACACAGTCGAACGATTCGAGTATTTGTTGGTACCACAAGCGATTTCGTTATCAAGCAACCAACTGCAGAGATCCGTGTACGTTCAAACGTGCTAGACCAAACCAACAAAAACGCAGCCCACAGACAAGCTCAAATTCCCAATAGGAACGCTCGGCAGATTGTGCTTCAGAGAACGGCGATCAAGCTGAAACACAGCAACTAACGCGAAGGCAACACAGCTCTTCTCGCCTTAAAATACGAGACAAGAGAAACAATATCAGCTTTTTAATTGATACTGCGGCGGACGTATCTGTATTGCCTAAATCTATAAAATCTGCCCGAGCAGTAGCATCAAACATGTAATTATTCGCCGCGAATGGTTCGCCCATCAGAGTTTTCGGTGAAGTACTCCTTAGATTAAATTTAGATCTCAAACGCGAATTTGTCTGGAACTTCATCGTTGCCGATGTCAGTTACCCAATCATCGGGGCTGACTTTCTCGCTCATTATGATTTACTAGTCGATCTTCGGCACCGCTGCCTGTTCGACCGCTCGACTGATGCTAAAACAAGCTGTCAAATCGACAGCAGTTTGTTATATTCGATTAAATCTTACGATAGCAAAACTAATTTTTCTACGATTCTCGAGGAATTCATTGAAATTACACGCCCACCGCTTGCTGGGGCAAAAACGCTGTCTACAGTTAATCATCGAATCGAAACGAGAGGTCATCCGGTGTTTGCGCGCCCTCGAAGATTATCTCCTGAAAAGCTCGCCGCCGCTAAAGACGAGTTCGACACGCTTTTGAAACTTGGTATATGCCGCCCCTCCAGCAGCAATTGGGCGAGCCCGTTGCACATGGTTCGAAAGGCCGATGGATCCTGGAGGCCATGCGGAGACTACCGAGCTCTGAATGCTATAACAGTTCCGGATCGGTACCCGTTGCCGTACTTGCAAGATTTCTCCAGCATTCTGTCAGGTAATACTGCTTTCTCGAAGATAGACTTGCGGAAAGCCTTCCACCAAGTATTCGATCGGCTGAAAAACAACAATCTTTCAATAAATGCTTCCAAATCGGTGTTTGGAGTGCCTCACTTGGAATTTTTAGGGCACATCATTTCAAAGGAGGGAATTCGGCCCTTGCCCAAAAAAGTCGAGGCCCTGTTAAAATACCCGAAGCCTCAGACCGTTCAAGAAATGAAAAAGTATTTGGCTATGCTGAACTTCTACCGCCGCTTTTTGAAGAATGCCATTCATGTAGAAGGCCCCCTTTTCGAAATGGCTAAATCCAACAAATCAAAAGATAAAACGCTGCTTTCATGGACGATTGACACGGAACGTTGTTTCGAAGAGAGCAAAAAACAACTAGCAAACGCCTCAATGCTGGCTCACCCATTACCCCGAGCGGAGCTTTCATTGTGGGTAGACGCCACCAATTACGCTGCTGGAGCCGTCCTTAACCAGATCGTGGAAGACGAAGTTCAACCGCTCGGTTTTTTCTCGCATAAATTCTCAACAGCGGAAACTCGTTACAGTACGTATGACAGGGAGCTTGCGGCAGTCTACTTAGCAGCGAAACATTTCCGTTTTATGTTGGAAGGGAGACAGTGCCACATCTACACAGACCACAAGCCGTTAACGTTTGCATTCCGCCAAAAGTTGGATAAAGCTTCCGACCGCCAGGCTAGACATCTAGACTTTGTGGCACAAATAACCACCGACATCCGATACATCGAGGGTAGCGAAAACATCGTCGTCGATTTACTTTCGCGCATTCATGCTGTTAGTAAGGAGTGCATTAACTTCGAAGAATTAGCATCCGACCAAGAGACTGATGAAGAGTTGCAGGAATTTCTAAACGGAAATAAAGCTGATCATTCTCTTGTATTAAAACCGTACCCTCTTTTCCACAGCTCCAAGTCAATAATTTGCGACTCCTCTCATAACCGAACTCGCCCGTTCGTTACGAAACGTTTTCGATCTAATGTATTGCACGCTACTCACGACCTGGCACACCCAGGCTCGAGGGCCACGGCACGGTTGATGACTGAACGACTCGTGTGGCCAGGTATTCAGCATTTGCTCGTAACTGTATCAAATGCCAACAAAATAAAATACTTCTTCATAATGTAACTCCATTGGTAAAGCGAACGTGTCCCAGCCAGCGATTTGCGCATTTGAACATTGACATAGTCGGGCCATTCCCACCTTCGGAAGGGTATCGTTATTGTCTTACTATCATAGATCGGTTCACTCGGTGGCCTACCGCTATACCAATCACGGATATGACAGCACAAACAGTAGTTAAAGCGATTATTAAGGACTGGGTCTCACATTTTGGGGTCCCTATCGATATCACCACCGACCTTGGCTTGCAATTTGAGAGCACAGTGTTCCGGCAGCTTATGGAGACACTCGGTATAAAGCACTTACGAACTACGCCTTACCATCCGCAAGCGAATGGCATGATCGAGAGGTGGCACCGAACCTTGAAGGCTGCTTTATTGTGCCACAATACACAAAACTGGACAACTGCGTTGCCATTGATTCTGTTGGGACTTCGGTGCACCTTCAAAGAAGACATCCAAGCAACCCCAAGTGAGCTTGTATACGGTACCACCCTTCGACTCCCCAGCGAATTCTTTAGCGAGAATGAAACCAATGAAACTGAAGCGGAGTGTCTGCGCAACCTTCGAAAGTCAATGAGGAAGCTGAAATCTACTGATACGGCTTGGCATACCCAGAGAAAAGTTTTTGTTCATCCGAAGCTCAGCTCCTGTACTCACGTTTTCTTTAGAGATGGACAAATCCGACCTTCCCTATCATCGCCAACCAAAGGTCCATTTAAAGTTGAAAAACGACACAGCAAATATTATGAAATAGATCGGAATGGTCGTTTAACCAAGATCTCCATTGACCAGCTAAAATCTGCCTTTTTATTCCACGATGGTCAAACTTAGGAGGAGGGTTGTGTGGCACCACAGCTGCACAACATTATTGGTACATTTTATAATTTCTGTTAATTCGGTAGCACACTCACATAAAATCCAAACATAGAATATTTAGCAATTATCATAGAGAGTGGCAACATTGGTTGGAATGTTAATTGGAATTTAAGAGAGAATGAGAATATGATTATTGTACAAAGTTTTAAGCTTAAGGTGAAATAAAGAGCAGTCTGCTTTTGACTATCACACGTTTACCCTGAATCTCTTCATACATATATGCACAGAATCCTACCAGTTGACAGACTAGTTCATATATGCATCAGAATCATACCAGTTGACAGACTAGTTCATATATGCATCAGAATCAAACCAGTTGGCAGACTACTTCTTATATGCATCAGAATCATACCAGTTGATAGAGTAGTTCATATATGCATCAGAATCATACCATTTGACAGACTAGTTCATATATGCATCAGAATCAAACCAGTTGGCAGACTAGTTCATATGTGCGTCAGAATCATACCAGTTGACAGACTAGTTCATATATGCATCAGAATTATATCATTTGACATACTAGTTCATATATGCATCAGAATCTTACCAGTAGACATACTACTACTACTCTACGCGCAGGACATCTATATATTAATAGGCTAACACTCTCCTCATACAAACAGTCGTAACCCAATTTCGTATAGTATTTATGGATAGATCTCTATAAAACTTATATTGGAACCTTAGAATGGACTAATCTGGTGTCTCATTCCCTTACACACACACACACACCTATCAATGCAATGATCCAGCAGCTGCCACTTGCTTTTATTTTTGTGCCAAAAAAAAAACAACAAAATGTACCAAATCTATCATCTTCGGCATCTAAACACCATTTGTAAGCTAAAAAATCCAGCTTCACTTCTGGCTTTATATATTTAACTTTTTGCCTATTGGTAAAGTTAATTTTTTTAACGATATGATTTTGTAAGAAAATTCCACAATGTTAAGATCGAAATTTAAATATCGTACGGACTTTAACTAAAGAACAATTTTAAAATTATGGGAGATAGCTCAAAAGACAGGTTTTGGCCTCAGGATCACGAGTCCGGAAGCGCTTTTTTAATTTTTTGTTTCTATGGAAAGTTATGGTCAAAAAATCGAAAAATGACCCGCGGCACGCATTTTTTCGCACGTTTTTAGGTACAGCGTAATAAAATTACAACAACCACATGAAAACTTGCCACTTTGATTGCAAATACCTCTTCAGAGAAGCAAAATATTAAAAAGCGCTTCCGGATTCGTGATCCTGAGGCCAAACCCCGTCTTTGAGCTATCTCCCATAATTTTAGCTAATTTATTAGCAGTTGACACCTAAAGGCAACAAATACCCATTTTTACATTGATTATTTGATGTTCTAAGCTTTTCTCGATTTTTTTAAAGTTTAATTCACTTATGAAATTTTTAAGGGGTAAATATTGGAAAAGTATGTTTTCTAAGCAGAAAATATATTTTTCATACAGTTGAAGATTGCCCAGAAAAATATCCCCAATCGTATCATTTAAAGCAAAGCTGTAATTAGACGCTGGCAAGTATAAGTATAATTGAAAGAACTCTGATTTTTTTCAATTTTCCTTGCTTAAAAAATTAAATAAAAACGAAAAATTAAAAAAAGAAACAGTTTTCAATTTTTGCTTCCACCGAGAATCGAATATAGGTGTCCTGCAAGTAGTAAACATTTATACCCATTCTGGTATAAAAAGGGTTCAATTAGTCTCTTCATAGGACATGCTTGAACAAATGCGACCAATTTATTCCATCTAAAAGAGACTAAAAAAATAGTAGTCTACTATTCCTCTGCGATTTACCCTGGACTAATCGCATTTTTTGGAGGGAAATACCATACGAACTTTTGTATGAAAACACCTTTTCTACTTTTATATTTTGATGTGCTAAGCTTTTTCCATTTATTTTTTTTTTCACGTATGTAATTTTTAAAGGAGAAAAATATTGGAAAAGTATATTTTCTAAGCAGAAAATGTATTTTTTAAACTAAAAGGTGAAGTTAGTTATATAGAATTAAAAATTTTGTTCGCAACACCAGAATTTTCAAAAAAAAACGTAAATTCCCAAACATCATATATATATAGATATATATGCGTGAAGCATAGATATATATGCGTGAAGGAAGGAGAAAAAACGGTACCTTGCAAATTGCACAGTCATCGAAACTCCGACAAACACTCTCCCGCAAAAACTCTGCGCTTCGAATGTTAAATAAAATCTGTAGCATTACTACAAGCCGAAACATAATAATTTCAAATGGTGCATGTTTTCATCACCTTCGGAAAAATTGCAGTATCTATATATTAATAGGCTAACACTCTCCCCATACAAACAGTCGTAACCCAATTTCGTATAGTATTTATGGATAGATTTCTATAAAATTTATATTGGAAACTTAGAATGGACTAAACTCGTGTCTCACCAAAAAAAATTTTGAAAATTATTTTTAGTTTATTTGTTATTAAACAAAAACAAGTAAGGAAAGCTGTCTTCGGCTGTGCCGAAGGCTAAATGCCTTTCATGAATAAGCGTCACGATTTTCACTGTTTGATCCCCAGTACAGCCTGTGTGAATTTAACTTTAGCTCATACCGAAATTATCGGAGCTATCGATTATTATTGGTCCAATCTCATTGATTTTTAACATCGACATTCCACATTCTAAAATAGCAACATTTACGAAATTTCACGTTCCTACCGATATAATTACAGGAGTTATCTACCAAAATCCGTTTATCGGAACAATCGATTGTATGGGGGCTATGTGAAATATTTATCCCATTTCAATGATTTTCAACATCGATATTTTGCATATAAAAATAGCGATGCTTCCATAATTTCACGTTCCTATGTGTTTCATTACAGGACTTATAGCCCAAAATCCGCTTATCGGAATAATCAATTGTATGGGAGCTATGTGAAATATTTATGCTATCTCAATGATTTGCAACATCGATATTTCGCATATAAAAATAGCGATACTTCCAAAATTTCACGTGCCTACCTATATAATTACAGGAGTTATAGCCCAAAATCCGTTTATCGGAATAATCGGTTGTATGGGAGCTATATGTTATATTAGTCCGATCTTGCTGGTTCCGACAAATGATTCCTATATTGGAAAATGGTGGCCGCCTACCAAATTTCAGCCAAATATCTCAAAAACTGAGGGACTAGTTTGCGTTCAAACAGACAGACAGACAGACGGACATGGCTAAATCAACTCATTTCGGTATACTTATTGATGGGTCTATCTCTTCTTCTTCTCATATTTACAAACATCGGACCAAAGTTATAATACCATTTCATGTTCATGAAAGGTATAATGAGGTCTCCAAACTCTCCAGCTATTTTGTTATCTCCACATTCTGTTATACCCGAACTATACATCACTATTCAGCACTCTTATAAAACTCCCAAAGACACAACCATCCGCTCATTCCCTTACACACACACGTACATATCTATGCAATGATCCAGCAGCTGCCACTTGCTTTTATTATTGTGCCAAAAAAGAAACAACAAAATGTACCAAATCATATCATCTTCGGCATCTAAACAACATTTGTAAGCTAAGAAATCCAGCTTCACTTCTGGCTTTATATATTTAACTTTTGGCCTATTGGTAAAGTTTATTTTTTTAACGATATGATTTTGTAAGAAAATTCCACAATGTTAAGATCGAAATTTAAATAACGTACCGACTTTAACTAAAGAACAATTTTACATGACACTAATGCTGATTTCGTTGAACATGTTTACACCCTTGCACAGAATACTGTAAAAGTGTGATAAAAGTGTACCCGTTCTACATGAAACTGCTATATCGATAAAACGAACAAAAAACATTGCCCGTTTGGTATGCTATTTGCATGAATAATTAGGTTTCGCTTATCAACCATATTCAATTGTTATTGCAAAATCCCTTTTTTTTACCAAATTTATCTGTCAAATAAAATTTTCGTCAGCTGATTTTCAGTGCAACCAACTACCCTGTCAAAGCTTCAGAGGGTAAAAAGTGTGAATTTTTTAGGAAATGAAAACATATTCTGTTTGACATTTTACCTTCATTTTGCAAACGAAAACGGAAAATTGAAGAGTGTAAAAAATGCGCATTTTTTGATGAAACGAAATCACCATAACTCTACTTTTTTTACGAAAAACACATTTTTGGGTATTTGTTTCCTTTAGGGGTCAACCGCTAATAAATTAGCTAAAATTATGTGAGATAGCTCAAAAGACGGATTTTGGCCTCAGGATCACGAGTCCGGAAGCGCTTTTTAATTATTTGTTTCTATGGAAAGTTATGGTCAAAATATCGAAAAATGACCCACGACACGCATTTTTTCGCACGTTTTTAGGTACAGCCTAATAATATTACAACAACCACATGAAAACTTGCCACTTTGATTGCAAATATCTCTTCAGAGAAGCAAAATATTAAAAAGCGCTTCCGGATTCGTGATCCTGAGGCCAAACCCCGTCTTTTGAGCTATCTCCCATAATTTTAGCTAATTTATTAGCAGTTGACACCTAAAGGAAACAAATACCCATTTTTACTTTGATTATTTGATGTTCTAAGCTTTTCTCGATTTTTTTAAAGTTTAATTCACTTATGAAATATTTAGGGGGTTAAATATTGAAAAAGTATATTTTCTAAGCAGAAAATATATTTTTCATACAGTTGAAGATTGCCCAGAAAAATATCCCCAATCGTCTCATTTAAAGCAAAGCTGTAATTAGACGCTGGCAAGTATAAGTATAATTGACAGAACTCTGATTTTTTTTTCAATTTTTCTTGCTTAAAAAATAAAATAAAAACGAAAATGTCATACATGCCAATGTTGATTCATCAACTTTCGTATCAATTTAACGTGATCCCTGTTTATTTGATAATATTCAATATTAATACGTCATTTTTTGCTGAAATGTAAAATTGATAAAGCAGAAATGTTAGTTTTACAAGCGACTTTTCTTTCGGTGGGGTTGGTCCAACTTTGGCTGCTTTTAAGGGGCGGATCTTTTCACATGTGTCAAAGAAGACCAACCTTAAGTGGTTTCAGTTAATTTTAGATTTAAGGGTCAGTTACATAAAGCTTTATTTTGACTTTACCTCAAACTTTGACTTTGACAGAAAAGTTCAGTATACGTATTAAAATGAAGCATGGCAAATTGGAGACCTCAAAGTTAAAGCAAGGTTAAAATTTGGCAAACTCTCAAATTTTGCTTGCTTTGCTTGCTTTGACAATCAGATGTTGATGGCTTTGCTTTAATTAAAGAATAAAAAGTTGGAGGAAATAATATTTAATTCATTTTTTCTCTATTAAATTAATAAATTAACCAAAACACTCTGAATGCAAAGAAATAAATAACGAAAACAAATGTATAAAAGAGAAGCGTCAAGGCGTTCATTGTAGCATACCTCTGAAGTTGGACGCAAAGTTTTGAGGTAGCAAATGTCAGGCGAGGTTAACAAAGCTTTATGTATTCGACCCTTTAGGTACTTTTAGATTCCACCCCATGTCAAAAACTTCAGCCAGACACCGTAAAACTGATCAATTTTTATAATTCTTGCTGCGATTTCACATGTATAAGCGCGTTAGTCTAACTCTGGCTGCTTTTGAAGGGCAGATATTTTCACATGTGTTATAGAAGACCACCCTTAAGTTGTATCAGGTACTTTTATACTTCGCCCCATGTCAAAACCTACAGCCAGACACCTCAAAACTGAGGATTATTCATAATTCCTACTGCGATTTCAAAGGTTTAAGCGAGTTGGTCCAACTTTAGCTGTTCGTGAACGGCGAATCTTCACACATTAGTCGTAGAACACTACTCTTAAGTAGTTTCAATTATTGTTAGACTTCGCCCTATAGAAAAAACTTCAACCAGACACCTCAAAACTGACTAATTTTTATAATTCTTACTGCATTTTCACATGTTTGAGATGTTTGGTCCAACTTAGACTGCTTTTAAAGGGCATATATTTTCAATGTGTCATAGAAGACCACCCTTAAGACTTCGCCTTATGAGAAACACTTTAACCAGACACCTTAAATCTGGGTACCCTACAAGACGGGCTGATATTTTTCCTAACACACTCACATTTTAAATTGTCAATGCTGATAATTTTTTGACAAAATACTGACAATTGTCATAGCTAACTGTCACATGACACATAAAATGATTGTAACAAATGGTGCATTTTCATTATTGTCAAAGAAAAAAGAGAAAATCTTTAACGGTCTGGGAATGCAGACAACGTTGGAACCTTCGAAACAATACTGACAATTGGTTTGCTTGTTGGTCAAAAACTGTTTTTTATTGATGTAATGCCCGGTATGAAAGTTTAATCAAACTAATTTAATTTAATTTTTATTAAGGTTTGCATTTTTTTGGAGGGTTTTTTGCTAAGGGAGTGCAAAACCACCATGCCCACAATTCTTATAGAAAAATGAACCGGCTTTTCCATCCAAAGTGGTGTTTTATGATGTATGAAAAGTGGTTCAAATCCATCTAAAACAGAACGACAGTGGCGATATAACGTTGAGCCGCGGAAGCCCATACTGTCCATTTCATCGAGCACTTCCAGATCAGCTTTTAAACGCAACTTGTCACAAGGGACTATGTCACGTCTCTATGCGTATTGCTTCAGCACGTTGCTCCTCCGCTAATGCTTTCATTTCGCTACCCCAAAATTGTTGCAAAGTTGGCGCTAGAATCTAATTTATATTCTTACATGCATTTTTATAATATTAAGTTTTTAAGTTGTATTTGATTTATTTATGTACATATGTACATCAAATTTTCAATAAATATTGACCCATTTTATTTGATTTTAAAACATACATTTGTTTTTTTAATATAAAAATATGTAAAACGTCATTTTCATATCAGCTTTGACAGATTATGACAGTTGTCAGCTGTGATATCATTATGACAATCATGATGATGTCATCTTTGATCCAAAAATTGAGTGAGACAGATATATGCTCAATTCAAATTAGTAATATGTTAGAGGGAGACAAAAACTCACACGGACATAGTTTTTGACATCAACTTTTTCTTATTCCTCGTGTGAAATGATTGAAGCGATGATCGTTTAGCTGACAGCAATGACAATCAAATGTTGCATCAAATGATTGTCATCTGTCTTGTAGGGTAGTTTTCATAATTCTTACTATCCTTTCGCCGGTTTAAGCAGGTTTGTCCAACTTTGACAATTTTTAAAAGGCGAATATTTACACATGTGTCGTAGAACACTACCGTTAAATGGTATCAGGCATTTCTGGAGATCCTCCCATGACAAAAACTTCAGCCAAACACCCCAAAGCTCGGTTTTTTCACAATTGATCTCTCCATAGGACATGATCAAGCAAATTAGAACAGTTCAGCCCATAAAAAGTGTTCAGATGTGGTATTTGTTGCAGCAACTGATCCCGGACACATCCTAGACCTTCGGTTAGACTTTACTTAAATATCACCCAGCGATCAAAACCCAAATTTTTTCACATGTGTGAGTGTGTATATTAGGGTGATTCAAATAAAAAAAATTTGGTTCTTTTTTTCGGTCGTACCCCCTGAAACTATAGGTTTTGATGAGAAAATAAGCCTTGCAAAAAATTAGCGTTCTAACTTAACCCTTAACCCTGTGTGACTTGATGCAAGTAGCACTGCGAGAAGTTTCTTCATGGTCCTCTCGCTGCGGACTTAGCATCAACCCGGGAAAGGTGGAGCTTGTCCTTTATACCAGGCGGTACAAAATACCACCGTTGAACCTACCAGAACTAGATGGCGTGCGCCTGAACTTATCTGACAAAGCCAAATTCCTAGGCACAGTTCTAGATAGAAAGCTTAACTGGAAGGAGAATGTCATCCAGCGCCCGAGGAAAGCGTGCATTGCACTTTACACGTGTAAAAGAGCCATTGGCAAAAAATGGGGGCTCAGCCCCAAAATTCGCAGATGTATCTACACTGCGATAATCCAGCCAATTATGCTGTATGGAGTCGTGGTATGGTGGCCTGCGCTAAGAAAGGCAACAAACCTAAATCTGTTAGTGAAAGTCCACAGATCGAGCATGATCTGTATAAGCGGGGCGTTAAGAACAACGCCCAATGAAGCTCTCCAGGCCATTCTTGGCTTTTTGCCACTCGATCTGGAAGGGTACCGGGCAGCAGCAGCATCGGCTGTGCGTCTAAGGGAAACGTCCGTCTGGGGCGCAAGCACTATTGGACACTCCTGTATTCTAAGATCTTACAGCTTTCTCCCTCTGAGCACAGATCGGTGTGCGACCACAACAGTCGGAGATTGTTGTTTTAGAATAAACATTCCCAGCAGGGAAGACTGGGATAACATAGATCGGTATCCCGCTACTAATGGCGGCACTTTTATATACACCGACGGCTCGAAGTTAGACGGCAGAGTCGGAGGAGGGGTTTACTCAAGGGATTTGGACCTAGAACTCTCCTTTAGACTACCTGATCACTGCAGCGTCTTCCAGGCTGAAGTTTCAGCAATCATGGACGCCGTGACTTGGATAGGTGAACGCACCATCGGACAGGATATCTGTATTTTCAGCGACAGCCAAGCGGCCATCAAATCCCTTGGCTCTTACTCGTTCAACTCTGAACTGACGCTCAGCTGCCGTCGATCTCTTCAAGAGATGGCCCAACAGAACCGCGTGAACCTCACATGGGTCCCGGGACACAGGGACATTGAGGGAAACTGTAGGGCAGACGAACTTGCCAGGCAGGGCACGACCAAGCAGATTCTTCAAGATAAAGAGCGCATAGGTATGCCGTTTGCCACGTGCAAGCTAATGCTGAAGGAGCATACACTCCGCGAAGCCAACGAAATATGGCTACAAGCCCCAGGGTGCCAGATATCCAAGCAAACCTGGCCAAAATGCGATCTCAAAAGATCTAGACACATATACGCCCTAAAAAGGAAGGAAATCTCCATATTAATAGGTGTTTTAACCGGGCACTGCCTTATTGGTAGGCACGCAGCAAGGCTAGGCGTTCCCTACCGACGATGCTGCAGGAGTTGCAAAGATGATGAGGAAGAGGAAACGGTGGAGCACCTCATCTGCCACTGCCCGGCCTTAAGCGGAGCGAGAAGGCGCTCTCTGGGAGTTCCCTTCCTGGTTAGCTTAAGCCAGGTCGCGGAGCTAGACATAAAGGACTTGATGGCCTTCATCAAGTTATCAAAATGGTTCGAGGAGGGGTAGCGGTGTCGGTTAGGAGTGTCAGTCCCGGGTTTCGGCTATATGGAGAGTCCCGACAGCACTGGGATTTTCCGGGACCCGGGACTGACTTTCCTAGTGTTTGGTGGTATCACAACGGGCCTTTTATTACTGGCCTAGGTGTGCCTTTGCGGCAGCCACTTCTACCTACCTACCTAACTTAACCCTTAGGGGTGGCTATTTTTTTCGCCCTTTCCCATACATTTTGTATGGGGAAAAATGGAATTTTTTTCAAAGTGTAACTTCTTTCAATTTTTGAAACTTTTTTCAAAATATTTTTGCATACTCTTAAAGTTGAAGCTTTGAAGCTTCCGAAATGGTATGCCATGTTCGATTATCTTAAATGTTAAAAAATTACAGTTTCAAAAATTAAAAGAAAATTCATTTTAAAAAAATGCCATTTTTCCCCATACAAAATGTATGGGAAAGGGCAAAATAAAATAGCCACCCCTAAGGGTTAAGTTAGAGCGCTAATTTTTTGCAAGGCTTATTTTCTCATCAATACCTAACTTTTTAGGGGGTAAGACCAAGTCGAAATTTTTTTTGAATCACCCTAGTGTATATGCAAGTGCCTGTACACACTTATGCATATATATATATACCCAGCAAACCATAAGAGCTCTAAATGAGCGCATATGGGACTCTTTCCTCTGAGCGCTCACATTCATAATGAGTTCATAAAACAATCATAAACAGTCATAAAATGCTCGTATTTGAGTGGCTTTTCCTATGAAACTGGTCATTCATAAATGAGCTCTTAGTCCTATGCATAAAAGATTCTTTTTCGAATGTTTTTATGAGCTCTGAAAAGAGTGCATGAAAGAGTCTTTTTCGAATGATTTTTTGTACGAATTAAGAGCCCCCTTTTCTTCTTAATTTTTATTAATTTCTTTCCAATTTTAATTTTTCCTTTCCTTTCTCATGACTTCTCCCATTCCCCCTTCCTATCCCTTGCACTTAAAATTTTCCTTTTAAATATGTAGAAACAAATAGGTAAATATTCATTGCATATCTAACATTCAAATATTGTTCATTATTTATTCTCTTACAAAAACTTATTTCAAAAGGAAAAATCATAACGTACTTGATCCCAAATAATGAAAGTAAAAGGTATTTATAGGGGCACACTCAGAAAAACTCATAAAACAATCATATTTATGTACACGCTCATAAAAGCTCACATAACAATCATAATTATGGGCATGTTCTGAAAAAACTCATAAAAAGGCTCATATTAGAGCTCAGATTTAAGAGCGCTCCGAAGCTGGTTTGCTGGGTACATACATACCTATATATACATAACTACCATCATCATCATCATTTATTGGCGCTTAACCGCCTAAGCGATTTTGGCCGTTGCATATCAAAGCGCGCCAGTCATTCCTTTTTAGCGATAACTGACGCCAATTGGAAACCCCAAGGGAGTTCAAGTCATCCTCCACCTGTTGTTTCCATCTTAGTCGAGGCCTCCCCCTTCCTCTGCTGCCGAATTCAGGCGACGATAGGAAAACCTTCTGTGCTGGAGCTTCTTTGTCCATTCGCATAACATGGCCTAGCCAGCGGAGTCTTTGGGCTTTAATTCGGTGGACTATGGTCAGATCTGCGTAGAGCTCGTACAGCTCATCGTTAAATTTCCTTCGATACTCGCCGTTGGCATCACGGGAAGGACCATAAATCTTCCGGAGAACTTTTCTCTCAAATACTCCAAGGGCCATCTCATCTTCTCTTGACATTGTCCATGAATCAGAGCCATACATCAGGACAGGTATGATGAGAGACTTATAGAGCGTGATCTTTGTTCTTCGAGAGAGGACTTTACTTCTCAATTGCCTACTCAGTCCAAAGTAGCACTTGTTGGCAAGAGTGATTCTCCGCTGGATTTCTAGACTGATATTATTTTTTTTTTTTTTTTTTTTTTACCCCGAAACGGGTTGTGCGCTGGGTTTGGGACCCGCCACGTAAAAAACTTAATTCCAATGAAAACAAAATCAAAGCCTCGGATGAGAACCCCTTTTAATACATACCTACCACTGGCTGTAATTTTTGACATGGGGCGAAATATCAAAGTACCTGATACAACTTAAGGGCTTATACATGTAAAATAGCAGCAAGAATTATAAAAAATCCACAGTTTTGAGGTGTCTGGTTGAAGTTTTTGACATGGGGCGAAGTTAAAAAGTACCTGATACAACTTAAGGTGGTCTTCTATAACACATGTTAAAAGATCCGCCCTTTAAAAGCAGCCAAAGTTGTACCAACCCGATTAAACGTGTGAAAGCGCAGTAAGAACTATGAAAATTCCTCAGCCTTGAGGTGTCAGGCTGAAGTTTTTTCCATGGGATGAAGTCTAAAAATGCCTGATACTACTTAGAGATAGTGTTCTACGACACATGTGTAAAGATCTGCCTTTCAAAAACAGCCAAAGTTGGACAAACTCGCATAAACATGTGAAAGTGCAGTAAGAATTATAAAAATTCCTCAGTTTTTAGGTGTCTGGTTGAAGTTTCTTTACACGGAGCGAAGTCCAAAAGTATCTGATACCACTTAAGGGTGGTGTTCTATGACAAATGTGAAATTATCTGCCCTTTTAAAGCAGCCAAAGTTAGACCAACGCGCTTAAACATGTGAAATCGCAGCAAGAATCATGACATTTTCTCAGCCTTGGAGTGTCTGGCTGAAGTTTTTGTCATGGGCCGAAGTCTTAAAATGCATGATATTAGTTAATGATAGTGTTATACGATACATGTGTAAAGATCCGCCGTTTAAACGTAGTCAAAGTTGGAGAAACCTGCTGAAACAAGTGAAATCTCTGTAAAATTGATTGAAAATCCCGAGTTTTGAGGTGTCTGGCTGAAGTTTTTGTCATGGGCCGAAGTCGAAAAATGCCTGATATTAGTTAATGGTAGTGTTATACGATACATGTGTAAGGATCCGCCGTTTAAACGTAGTCAATGTTGGAGAAACCTGCTGAAACAAGTGAAATCTTTGTACAAATTAGTGAAAATTCCAAGCTTTAAGGTGTCTGGCTAAAGTTTTTGTATTTTTTGTTTTTGAAGTCTAAAAATGCTTGATATTAGTTAATATTAGTTTTATACGATACATGTGTAAAGATTCGCCGTTCAAACGTAGTCAAAGTTGGAGAAACCTGCTGAAACAAGTGAGACCTCTGTAAAAATTAGTGAAAATCCCGAGCTTTGAGGTATCTGGCTGAAGTTTTTGCCATGGGCCGAAGTCTAAAAATGCCTGATATTAGTTAATGGTAGTGTTATACGATACATGTGTAAGGATCCGCCGTTTAAACGTAGTCAATGTTGGAGAAACCTGCTGAAACAAGTGAAATCTTTGTACAAATTAGTGAAAATTCCAAGCTTTAAGGTGTCTGGCTGAAGTTTTTGTATTTTTTGTTTTTGAAGTCTAAAAATGCTTGATATTAGTTAATGGTAGTTTTATACGATACATGTGTAAAGATTCGCCGTTCAAACGTAGTCAAAGTTGGAGAAACCTGCTGAAACAAGTGAAATCTCTGTAAAAATTAGTGAAAATCCCGAGCTTTGAGGTGTCTGGCTGAAGTTTTTGCCATGGGCCGAAGTCTAAAAATGCCTGATATTAGTTAATGGTAGTGTTATACGATACATGTGTAAGGATCCGCCGTTTAAACGTAGTCAATGTTGGAGAAACCTGCTGAAACAAGTGAAATCTTTGTAAAAATTAGTGAAAATCCCAAGCTTTGAGGTGTCTGGCTGAAATTTTTGTCACGGGCCGAAGTCTAAAAATGCCTGATATTACTTAATGGTAGTGGTATACGACACGTGTGTAAAGATCCGCCGTTTAAACGTAATCAAAGTTGGAGAAACCTGCTGAAACAAGTGAAATCTCTGTAAAAATTAGTGAAAATCCCGAGCTTTGAGGTATCTGGCTGAAGTTTTTGTCATGGGCCGAAGTCGAAAAATGCCTGATATTAGTTAATGGTAGTGTTATACGATACATGTGTAAGGATCCGCCGTTTAAACGTAGTCAATGTTGGAGAAACCTGCTGAAACAAGTGAAATCTTTGTACAAATTAGTGAAAATTCCAAGCTTTAAGGTGTCTGGCTGAAGTTTTTGTATTTTTTGTTTTTGAAGTCTAAAAATGCTTGATATTAGTTAATGGTAGTTTTATACGATACATGTGTAAAGATTCGCCGTTCAAACGTAGTCAAAGTTGGAGAAACCTGCTGAAACAAGTGAAATCTCTGTAAAAATTAGTGAAAATCCCGAGCTTTGAGGTATCTGGCTGAAGTTTTTGCCATGTGACGAATTCTAGGAATGATTGAAATTACTTAAGGGTATTGTTCTACGAAACATGTGAAAAGATCCGTCATTTAAAAGCAGTAAAAGTGGGACAAACAAGAGAAAGCAAATTAATAGAAAAATAAAAGTTCCCGAACTTTGAGGTGTCTGACTGAAGTTTTTGCCATGGGATGATGTCTGGAAATGCTTGATTCTACTTAAGGATAGCATTTTACGAGACATGTGTGAAGATCTGCTTTTTAAAAGTAGCCAAAGTTTGTCAAACCCGCTTAAACATGTGAAAGCGCAGTAAAAATGAGTGAATATTTCCCGAGTTTTGAGGTGTCTGGCTGAAGTTTTTGCCATGGAACGAAGTCTAAAAACGCCTGATACTACTTGAGGGTAGTATTCTACAAAAAAAGGGAAAATATTGGGTAGTTAAAAGCAGCCAAAGTGGCCCAAATGCGTGAAATTGGTAAAACAGAATAAATTTCCATAGGAAAATCCTCGAACTGTGGAGCCTTGTCACTGGTACGGGTCTAGCAACGTTTGATACTGACGCGGGGTGGTAATCTACGTCAAATACGTGAAAATCATCCATTATAAAATAAGTGAAGTTAGGGTAATTTTTTGGCGACTTTGACCCCCGATTCCTCCTTCCTTGGCGACCGCCGTGGTGTAGCGGTTAAGTGTTCGGCCTTCTACACCTAGTCGTGGCGGTTCGATGCCCGGCAAAAGTAACATCAAAAATTATTTAGAAAAATAATTTTTCTAAACGGGGTCGCCCCTCGGCAGTAGTTTGGCAAACTCTCCGAGTGTATTTCTGCCATGAGAAGCTTCTTTGCAAACAATACATTTGCTTTGCAAGTGCCGTTCGGAGTCGGCAAAAAACTGTAGGTCCCGCCAACTTGTAGGAAAACTAGAAAGCAACACACCACAAGTTGGAAAGAGAATCTCGGCTAAAAATCTCGTTAGAGGTTATGATAACCTGTTGGTATATCGCCGCCATTAGTTTGACCCCCGATTCCTAGGCCCTTGTCATAGGTACAGCTTTGAAATTTTCACATTCTTTCTAGATTCGCGGAGGACTATCGATCGGTATTGGTTTCATCTATTATAAAATAAGTGACGCTTTTAGGCTCTGGGATCTTGGTCTAGTAGATTTACTTTTGGTGTATGCATGTTGATTGCTAGAGATAAGGTTGCTATCAATAGTAGTGGAGAGGTAGTCGTTTATTATCCTCCCAAAGGTTTTTAGTACAAAGGACGAGAGACTGATCGGTATGTAGTCCTTAGGCTCGTAATGGGACGCCTTTCCCGCCTTTGGAATAAACACGACCGTGGCGTTTCTCCAGGAGCACGGAATGTAACTAAGACCCAGGCAAGCTGTATAAAGAAAAACCAGCCATTTAGCCAGGTTTGCTGCAGGTGCTGAGGGTTCCCCACGCAAGTTCCCTGGAAAGTGCGTGTTCAAGAGCAGCTCTACGATTTCCCCCTCCGTGCTGGTCCAGGATCCGTCAGGCTTGCGCAAATAGCTTATGGCTGTTTGATTTTTTGAGAGCGTCTAAGTCGCCTAAGTCTCGCTGTATCGTCGACATTTTCGACCCCAGTGCAGAAATTTCTCCACGATACTCTCTTCGCCTGCTTCAGATTTTTTTGTAGGCCCTTAGTTTAATTTTATATTCGAGCCATTGAGGCTCCGTGTCGATGTTTTAGCCTTATTAAATTGTTTCCTACAGGTTTTGCGGAGCGAATCAAGGTCGTAGGTCCACCAATGTGCCCTATGTTTACCGCGTAGGTTTGGCACTGGACAAGCTTGTTCAAGGGCAGTTGAGAGCGCTGTAGTGTATGTCGTTACCAGATCCACCAGCTCCTCAACTCATGAGGGGGCTTGTGGGGGTAGTACTGGTAGGTCTCTGTCTAATATTTCATTGTGTAACTGTCAATTAGTGTTACGTGGATTGTGCTTCATAATTGGTTGCTCTACAATAAAGTCTAAAACTATTTCTATGTACTGGTGGACGGAGAATGAATGTTCTTCAAGAACACGCCCTTTTCTAACCCACTCATAAGCGCCTACAAATAGTGATATCTATGACCTCCCTACGGATTTTGGTGATACAAACAGGGTCACTACCCACGTTCCAAACTACCAGGTTGGTTCTTAATAGGTAATCAAACAGAGAATCGCCCCTGGCAATGATATCGGAGCTTCCCCATTGGACGTTGTGAGCATTATCGTCCGCTCCAATAATAAGATGGCCGTGCAGAAGTTTGACACCAGATCTTTCACCTGCCTTTGTGGTGGAGGTTATTCGGCGTCGTAGGGCATATAGATCGATGCCACCGCCAGGTAGGTGCTGCCGACCGTTAAACTGACAGCGGTAATGTCACCATTGGTATAGTTAGGTACCTGAAAAGAGTTCAGCCCACACTTGACCTAAATACAGGTTCTGATCTTGCCCTCCTCGCTGGCTCGAATGAGCTTGAAGCCCTAAGTCCCCAATCCGCATATCCTCGAGCTGTTGACCCAGGGTTCTTGGATGAGGACCACATCCACGTCGCCTTTAGAAAGACAACTACTTAAAGCAGCCGAGGCTACTTTAGATTTGTGCAACAGTTCTTGCGTCGTCGCACGCGACTATTTTAATCTGTCCCTGGTGCCAACCTGCATCCGTGACCGCCGCCGTACCACCTGGAGACTCCAAATAAATGTCAATAACAGCGTTTCCGAGTGCGTTCCGGACGTGCCGCCAGTGGTCCTTGGGTATGGCCAAACGGTCGTTACTTCGGTCAAGAATACCTATAGCTAGTGCTAGCTCCCATCAAGGCGTTCTTACTTGATAGAAATTTGGTTGACCGACTCATCGTTGCCATCGCTGTTGGTCCCCCGGCTAATTTTGGAGTGGAGGCTGTCCTCCGACGTTGTTTTCCGCTAGCTCCATCATAGCTCTGCTCTGCTGAGGAGTGAACGAAGTTGTTGTTTGTTGTTTTAAATTAGTTTTTTTGTTCATCTTGTTCGTACGACTCATTGCCGGAGAAGGCCAGCTTAGCCCGAATCACCCTACGTAAATTTTAAAATTCGGAAAGGTTGTTTATTAAAATTAAGATTTGTGTGTAAATTAAAAAACTTGGTCACGGTTTTATGTGCTGATAAGAGTCTTTAGAATGTTCTGTTGCGATGTGACAAAGCCGGGCACCTGTAGGTAACATATCTGTACCCCGTTTCTGTAACTCAATTCGATCGATCATCTCGACTGAAATAGTCGATTTGACGCCACACTAATTAAAATGTTTTTATTAGGTCGCTTTCGTCGTTCTTGTGCCCGGATTTTTGCATTCGATTTTGAACCAACTTCCTGTTGTGCTAGGGTCTTGAAATTTTCACCACAGTTCAGGTCGCGATGACAATGCAATATTATGAAAAAAAAAAAAATTTCGATAGGTGGCGCGTGGGTCGCTATATTTTCAAAAATCGCATTTATGGTCCGATTTGGCTGAAATTCGGAACATGTATTACTACTATGAAAAGAAATATTTTCCTAAAAAAAAATTCCGCTAGGTGGAGCTGAGGTCAGGGTAATAACAGCTGAAAATCCTAATTATGGACCGATTTATCTGATATTTAGCGTGTGTACTACTTAATCAATTTCCAAATGTTCAAAAAAAAATTGGACCCGCTAGGTGGCGCGTGAGTCGTTCTATTTAAGAAATGCGAAGGTTTGTTTTCGGTGTCGATTAAATCGTTTTTCAACGAACTTCCCGTTGAGGTAGAATCTTGAAATTTTCATCATCGTTTAGTTTTCTGCCCCCACGCAATATAACAAAAAAATAATTCCGATAGGTGGCGCACGGGTAGAAATATTTGAAAAGTTTCATTTCCAGAGATTTTGCTTTGGATTTTGTACTAACCCTTCAGGCAAGTGGTGACATTTGCCACCAAAGGGGCTGTTGAACTAACGATAACGGACCAGCTACTAGGACGACCTATTGTAATGCAGAGAGTGTGACTTTCCACCACCTGCATTACTAGGAGTCATCCTAGTAGTAGGTCTGTATTCACCACTTAAGCTGGCCTGGGGGGCATTTGTCATGTTGAAATGCTTCGGGTTTCCTCGTTGTGTATGTTCGTACATTTCCAGCAATAATGAATATTCAAAAGTGTTGACTAAGTGTCAGTTACATAAATTGCAAGATTTTGCGTTAAGGAACGCAAAAGGTAATCCTAGGCGAAATGGTTTTTCAATTCGAGTTGAAAAAAAACAGGATGTCTACGAAACAGCTGACATTTAAGCATTCGTCAGCGTTGCCACCAGCATTTTATTTTTCTACCAAAATGTTTTTGACTCATCATTGTAAGACCATCAAATTCCCAAAATTTGTTACAACAGAGTTGAGAACTGACTTATGACTATGAGTGATGTCATACTTTACATCCATATTGAATCAACACATACTGACGATTCCAATTGAACGTTTAGCACCAAAAATTCATGGATCGTCAAGTACTATAGATCGCAAAAATTTTGAAATCCATCAATCCATATTGACAGTACATGCATTTTTGGTACGAAACGTTCAATATGGATCGTCAATATGGATTGATGGATTTCAAAATTTCAAAAGTTTTGCGATCTACATTTACGATCGATACATTTTTGGTGCTAAACGTTCAGGTATTTGTTTCTTTTAGGGGTCAACTAATAATAAATTAGCTAAAATTATGGGAGATAGCTCAAAAGACGGGCTTTGACCGCTTTTTATACCTTTCATGAACATGAAATGGTATTATAACTTTGGTCCGATGTTTGTAAATATGAGAAGAAGAAGAGATAGACCCATCAATAAGTATACCGAAATGATCAGGATGACGAGATGAGTTGATTTAGCCATGTCCGTCTGTCCGTCTGTCCGTCTGTCTGTTTGAACGCAAACTAGTCCCTCAATTTTTGAGATATCTGGCTGAAATTTTGTATGTGGCCACCATTTTGTAATATAGGAATCATTTGTCGGAACTGACAAGATCGGACCAGTATAACATATAGCCCCCATACAACCGATTGTTCAGATATAAGGTTTTTTGGCCAAAACTTCTGCAATTAAAAAGTTAGAAACGTAAAATTTTGCAACTCGAGTACTTTCTATTTATGTAGTGTATATAGTGAAAATCAACCAGATCGGGCAAATGTAACATATAGCCCCCATACAACCGATTGTTCAGATATAAGGTTTTTTGGCCAAAACTTCTGCAATTAAAAAGTTAGGAACGTAAAATTTTGCAACTCGAGTACTTTCTATTTATGTAGTGTATATAGTGAAAATCAACAAGATCGGGCAAATGTAACATATAGCCCCCATACAACCGATTGTTCAGATATAAGGTTTTTTGGCCAAAACTTCTGCAATTAAAAAGTTAGGAACGTAAAATTTTGCAACTCGAGTACTTTCTATTTATGTAGTGTATATAGTGAAAATCATCCAGATCGGGCAAATGTAACATATAGCCCCCATACAACCGATTGCTCAGATATAAGGTTTTTTGGCCAAAACTTCTGCAATTAAAAAGTTAGGAAAGTAAAATTTTGCAACTCGAGTACTTTCTATTTATGTAGTGTATATAGTGAAAATCAACAAGATCGGGCAAATGTAACATATAGCCCCCATACAACCGATTGTTCAGATATAAGGTTTTTTGGCCAAAACTTCTGCAATTAAAAAGTTAGGAACGTAAAATTTTGCATCTCGAGTACTTTCCATTTATGTAGTGTATATAGTGAAAATCAACAAGATCGGGCAAATGTAACATATAGCCCCCATACAACCGATTGTTCAGATATAAGGTTTTTTTGGCCAAAACTTCTGCAATTAAAAAGTTAGGAACATAAAATTTTGCAACTTGAGTACTTTCAATTTATGTAGTGTGTAGAGGAAAATCAAGAAGATCGGGTAAATATAACATATATTTAGCCCCATACAACCGGTTGTTCCGATATAAGGTTTTTTGGCCAATACTTCCGCATTTAAAAAGTTAGGAACGTAAAATATTTCACCTTTAGTACTTTCTACATATGTAATGTGTATAGTGTAAGTCAGTACAATTGAACACGTATAATATATAGCCTCCATACAATCGATTGTTCCGATAACTCGGATCCTATTATTTTGTAAGTTTTTTTTAAATTATAACAAAGATGTGTAATGTGTATAGTAAATATAGTTAAATTGAAACAGGCTGTACTGGGGATCGAACAGTGAAAATCGTGACGCTTATTCATGAAAGGTATATAGCCTTCGGCACAGCCGAAGACAGCTTTCCTTACTTGTTTAATTTTATTTTGCTTCTCTGAACAGATATTTGCAATCAAGGTTGCAAGTATTCATGTGGTTATTGTTATTTTATTAGACTGTACCTAAAAAGGTGCGAAAATATGCGTTCAGGCAACCACCCTGACTTTGCATGGCGAGCCCAGGGTTATTTTTTATAAGCGCGGCCGAAGACCGCAACTCAAAAAGGTGTTTCGCACATAAATACCATGGATTCCCCCCCAATTTTGGTATCGGACCCGGGTCATTTTTCGGTTTGTTGACCATAACTTTTCATTAAAACAAAAAATTGAAAAAGCGCTTCCGGATTCGTGATCCTGAGGCCAAACCCCGTCTTTTGAGCTATCTCCCATAATTTGAGCTAATTTATTAGCAGTTGACCCCTAAAGGAAACAAATATCAACATTCAATTTGGATCGTCAATATGTGTTGATTCAATAGGGATGTAAAGTATACCATCACTCTATGTTTTACCAAAACTTTCAATGTCTTTTTAAGTTTAGTCAAGATTTAACTAATACCCGTGTTAAGCAACGACAAAAAATCCACCAAGTTTTGGTATTAAAGGCGCATGTTTGGCAACACTGACATTCAAAGATATTTTCGTGGAAGTTGTGAAAAATTTATTAAGCTTAGTGAAAAAATAAGTTTGTTGATCGAATTTTCGATAAATTACTTTGAAATAAAATGAAAAAGTTCCTGGGAAGCCGCCGAAACCTTAAAAGGTTAGTAACAAATAAAAAAAAAGAGTTTTTGGAAAAATTGGAAAAGCCGCAATCATCGGGTGAGAATTCTAGTGTTGAGCGTCCACTTGAGGCATCGATTGTTGAGCCGGTAGCTGAATTGTACGGCCAGGAATCGCATGAAAATGTAAATATGTTGGCTGAGGACAATCAAAGTGTCTCAATTATGGATTCGAACCCAATAAGGCCTATTAAAGACCGTGTTAGGGACAAGGTGTTAAAGCACCGGCCAACGAGGGTGTGCTGCAACGACCTTTTGAACATTCTGGCCGAAGAAAATCTTGCTTTACCAAGAGATATTCGAAGCCTAGTACCAAATATTGCACGTTGCTCAATTAGGAGTATTTCCCCAGGGTTGTATGCCCATTTTGGTTTGGAAAACCAACTCTTGCGTGCTTTGGAATGTAATCCACTTTTCTAGACTAAAATTAAACGGGCTACAAAATGAAATTTTCGATTTCTTTCAAAATATTACAAAATTTTTTTTGGGAATTTACCGTTCTTAATATAGAATTCTATAAGCAAAAATTGAAAATTGAAAATAAAATGACATAAGGGCTTAGAACATGTCAGAACAAGATGTCCTATATTTTGAGGCTGCTGAAGCTTCATCATAAAATTTTTAAAAGCTTCATCATAAAAAAGTTTTAAATTTTTTAAAACAAACCAAAAATATGTATAGGTATAGTGCAAATATCGTAGCTATAGAATAATTTCTGAAATTTTTTTTTTTTTTATGTAAAAGTGATGATGTAAATGTTGGATGCAAATTCTCGAAAAACAAATTATACAGTAAAGGTCAGAGAAATTGTTTTTCACATTAAAAGTTATAGATATCTTTAATTTTACTAATGATATTTCCCACTTTAATGAAAAAAATAATATTTGTCTGACTTTTACTCTACGACTATTTTGTTCAAGACTTTTTATCAAACACTTTGCGTTTTGCTTTTAGTTGCATTAAAAAAACGTTTCGTATTTGCATCCAGCCTTTTATAATGAATTGAATTTGATTTAGTTCGGGTATTTTTTTATACCTTTCATGAACATGAAATGGTATTATAACTTTGGTCCGATGTTTGTAAATATGAGAAGAAGAAGAGATAGACCCATCAATAAGTATACCGAAATGATCAGGATGACGAGATGAGTTGATTTAGCCATGTCCGTCTGTCCGTCTGTCCGTCTGTCTGTTTGAACGCAAACTAGTCCCTCAATTTTTGAGATATCTGGCTGAAATTTTGTATGTGGCCACCATTTTGTAATATAGGAATCATTTGTCGGAACTGACAAGATCGGACCAGTATAAGATATAGCCCCCATACAACCGATTGTTCAGATATAAGGTTTTTTGGCCAAAACTTCTGCAATTAAAAAGTTAGAAACGTAAAATTTTGCAACTCGAGTACTTTCTATTTATGTAGTGTATATAGTGAAAATCAACCAGATCGGGCAAATGTAACATATAGCCCCCATACAACCGATTGTTCAGATATAAGGTTTTTTGGCCAAAACTTCTGCAATTAAAAAGTTAGGAACGTAAAATTTTGCAACTCGAGTACTTTCTATTTATGTAGTGTATATAGTGAAAATCAACAAGATCGGACAAATGTAACATATAGCCCCCATACAACCGATTGTTCAGATATAAGGTTTTTTTGGCCAAAACTTCTGCAATTAAAAAGTTAGGAACATAAAATTTTGCAACTTGAGTACTTTCAATTTATGTAGTGTGTAGAGGAAAATCAAGAAGATCGGGTAAATATAACATATATTTAGCCCCATACAACCGGTTGTTCCGATATAAGGTTTTTGGGCCAATACTTCCGCATTTAAAAAGTTAGGAACGTAAAATATTTCACCTTTAGTACTTTCTACATATGTAATGTGTATAGTGTAAGTCAGTACAATGGAACACGTATAATATATAGCCTCCATACAATCGATTGTTCCGATAACTCGGATCCTATTATTTTGTAAGTTTTTTTTAAATTATAACAAAGATGTGTAATGTGTATAGTAAATATAGTTAAATTGAAACAGGCTGTACTGGGGATCGAACAGTGAAAATCGTGACGCTTATTCATGAAAGGTATATAGCCTTCGGCACAGCCGAAGACAGCTTTCCTTACTTGTTTTTTTGTAAGAAATGTATGTAGATACGTAAGTAAAGGTATATGAGTACAAAAATGCATAATAAAACAAGGCCATTTAAAAAAAAAATAAAAAATATTTTTTATTATTTCTTTGGCCTTGTCACGGAACCAGTATCCAGGACCTATCACATATCTGTCACCAAATGCTTGCCAAAGAACTGGTTTCCGGGATGTATCACAGATCTGACACCCCAGACTCATCAAAGAGCTACCCTTTTCAACCTATCAGAAGTCTGACATCATGGTCCCATCAAAGGACCGGTTCTTCCCACACATCACAGTTTTGTCCCAAAAGTATCTATGAGGTGGCAATTGGTCCCCTCCAATGACAACTCCATGTTAAAGTTCTGGGTAATTTTCAAACTAAAGGACCGGAACCTCACTCTCCCATATTCGATGCAAACAACCGGATACCATTCGTAAACTGTTCCATTGTGCCCAATATGACTTGGCAACTGGACTCGCCGCTGACATTTCTTTTCTTGCTGGTCGTTTGTTTCGCTCGAGCCCTCGGATCACACATGCCAGATCTGAATCTTCCTGTTGACTTCTCCAAATATTCTCAAGTAGGCATTTGTCTATCGAAGCCATTGGTCGAGGAGGTACCTTTGCATTTCGAGTATCCTTGTGCTTCATCTCTAATGAAACTCCTTTGGTGTAATACCCAATGTTGTGTCCAAAGATCAGAGGTACTTCCTGGCCATTGTATCTCATAACTCTATTTCTCAGGTTCATGTGAATGTCTCTCACAGCCAAGAAGTCGACGCCAATGATGACTTCGTCCACAATATCTGCCACTAAGAAGTTGTGGTATGTAGTCGCATTCCCAATCGCAACTTTGCACCTCACTTCTCCATGAACCAGCTTAGTTTCACCAGTTACTGTCCGCAACTTTGCATCCTGCAATGGTCGTACTCTCTTTTGGACCAAGTCACTTCTAATGATGGAATGAGATGCGCCAGTATCCACAGTGAATAACCGCTCTTTTCCGTCCAAGAAACCTCTAACAGTAACAGTACTTGCTTTCCCTCCGACCTGCGACACAGAAACTATAGGGCATTCATCTTGGTCATCTCCTCCAGCGTTACCCTTATGTCCACAAGCATTGCCGAAGTCTCTGGAGCCGATGTTGCAATGACGCACCATATGGCCAGATTTTCCGCACTTGAAACATTTAATGACACCATCGCTTTTCTTTTGTGCTCCATTCAAGGCTTTCAGAACTTTGTTGATTTTTTCGACCAAGTCTGATGTCTCCTTTTCCACATGGCGAACCTTGTTATCTGGTTTACATAAAATCGAGGCTGTCTCTTGTAATAAAGCGTGTGATACCGTCTCTGCAAATGATCTCTTTGGATTGGCATATGTGGCTCGCTTTGTCTCCACATCACGTATTCCATTTATGAAGTTTTGGATTTTTACCCTTTCGATGTATTCCACTGGTGCGTCTGCGTTTGCCAGATGGGCTAACCTCTCGATATCTGATGCAAACTCCTGCAATGTCTCATTAGTCTTCTGGAAGCGATTCTGTAGCTCTATTTGATGTATCTGTCTCCTATGCTCGCTGCCGTAACGTCTTTCAACGGCTCCCATCAACGCTTCATAGTTGTTTCTTTCAGCGTCCGGAATAGTCTGTAAGATTTCGGCTGCAGGTCCTTTCAATGCCACAAATAAAGCAGCGACTTTGTCCTCAGCGCCCCAGTTGTTCACAGCTGCTGTCTTCTCAAATTGTAGCTTAAATACCTGGAAAGGAACAGAACCGTCAAAGGATGGGGTTTTTACCTTGGGTGTGCTTGTTGAAACAGATGGACGATTCAGCTGCAACTCCTGGATACGAGATTTTAACGCATCCACCTCGGCTTCGATCTTATCCTGTCGTCCACTGACAACTTCTATCTGCGATGAGACTCTTTGCTCTTGTGCCTCTAGTTTTAACGTTATGCGTGTTTCCTGTTCCATCAACTCTTCCTTGATCTGTGACGCCATGTATGCCTTCTGTTCTTCTAACTGAGATGCCATGTGTGTCTTCTGTTCTTCCAACTTTGATGACATGCTTGATGTTATGTTGTTTGACATTTGAGCCAAGGCAGCCAATAAAGAGTCTGTGTCCACATTTGCCACTGAACCCGGAGTATCCTTTCGCTCTTCTATTTTCGTCGCCTCATCCGCAAGCTGAAAAACGTGGTCGTCGACGTTGATTCCCTCTGCTTCCATAGCCTCTCGCAACCGTGATTGTAGCTCTGCTTTATTGCCCGTTGTTGACAATCCACGTCGTTCCAACTCGTTTTTGAGTTGCTGGATCTTCAACTCATTCAACTTTGCCATGTCCTTGTTATCCTTAAAATGTCCTTGTTATCCTTTTCAATGTCCTTGTTATCCTTTTCAATGTCCTTGTTATCCTTTTCAATGTCCTTGTTATCCTTTTCAATGTCCTTGTTATCCTTTCCAATGTCCTTGTTATCCTTTTCAATGTTCTTGTATTTATTTAACAATACCGCTTCTGACACCAATTGTGACGAATTCGATGATTCCTTGATTATTTTCCCTGAGTTCGATCACTGTACGTTAAATAAAACACTCCGATTCTGTTTAATAAGTAGTACGCTTTATTCAGTACTAAAAACCGTAGTACAATATCGCGGGTTAATTTACTGTTCAGTACTTCACTGTACAACACTTCAAAATAAACTGATCGATTTGCGTTGTCTTTGCGCGGTTTATATACCCTAGCAGGCAGCAGCTTCACAACCTAGAAATGTCTACACATTTCTGGTTTAATCGCGCAACCGTGTTCTCGAAACGTTTATCTATCGTCATCTCCTCTTTGTGCCACATTCTCAAACCTGCCTCTCGCGCTCACAGCTATAGTTGTGGTAGTGACGCTAATGATGGAAATACGCTAGAGTTGGGAGATGAGCGATTCTTGAGAACATTCGCCACAATATTGCTTTAATTGCAAAAGTCCCATTTATCGGTCTATCTTCCTTATTGCTATCTGAATATTTAGTACACATGCTATAATGCGCATGCTATAATGCGTTTTCAGCGCCACTTTCACTTACATACATTTAGGCGCAGTCATGATGTATTTTATATTGCTTAAAAAAAGAGTAATTTCCCTGCAGTCAAATTCCGAACTACTCAGCAAACATACTAGTTCATTGACTAACCATTTTGTGGCATATGCATACCAGTTCATTGTTGATTAGTTTTAAAACCAGTCAATGCCAAACTACTCATCGAAAATTCTAGTTCATTGACTATACATTTTGTGGTGTATTTATACTAGTTCATTGCTGATTAGCTTCAAACCAGTCAAGGCCAAACTAGTCAGCAAACAATATAGTTCAATGACTATACATTTTGTGGTGTATTCATACTAGTTCACTTCTGATCACCTTTAAACCAGTCAAGGCCAAACTACTCAGCAAACAATATAGTTCAATGACTAAATATTTTGTGGTGTATTCATACTAGTTCACTTCTGATCACCTTTAAACCAGTCAATGTCGATCTACTCAGCAAACAATATAGTTCACTGACTATACATTTTGTGGTCTATTCATACTAGTTCATTTCTGATCACCTTTAAACCAGTCAATGTCGAACTACTCAGCAAATAATATAGTTCATTGACCATACATTTTGTGGTGTATTCATACTAGTTCATTTCTGATCACCTTTAAACCAGTCAATGTCGAACTACTCAGCAAATAATATAGTTCATTGACCATACATTTTGTGGTGTATTCATACTAGTTCACTTCTGATCACCTTTAAACCAGTCAATGTCGAACTACTCAGCAAACAATATAGTTCATTGACTATACATTTTGTGGTGTATTTATACTAGTTCATTGCTGATTAGCTTCAAACCAGTCAAGGCCAAACTACTCAGCAAACAATATAGTTCATTGACTATACATTTTGTGGTGTATTCATACTAGTTCACTTCTGATCACCTTTAAACCAGTCAATGTCGAACTACTCAGCAAATAATATAGTTCATTGACCATACATTTTGTGGTGTATTCATACTAGTTCACTTCTGATCACCTTTAAACCAGTCAATGTCGATCTACTCAGCAAACAATATAGTTCACTGACTATACATTTTGTGGTGTATTCATACTAGTTCATTTCTGATCACCTTTAAACCAGCCAATGTCGAACTACTCAGCAAACAATATAGTTCATTGACTATACATTTTGTGGTGTATTTATACTAGTTCATTGCTGGTTAGCTTCAAACCAGTCAAGGCCAAACTACTCAGCAAACAATATAGTTCATTGACTATACATTTTGTGGTGTATTTATACTAGTTCATTGCTGATTAGCTTCAAACCAGTCAAGGCCAAACTACTCCGCAAACAATATAGTTCATTGACTATACATTTTGTGGTGTATTCATACTAGTTCATTTCTGATCACCTTTAAATCATGCAATGTCGAACTACTCAGCAAATAATATAGTTCATTGACCATACATTTTGTGGTGTATTCATACTAGTTCATTTCTGATCACCTTTAAACCAGTCAATGTCGAACTACTCAGCAAATAATATAGTTCATTGACTATACATTTTGTGGTGTATTTATACTAGTTCATTTCTGATCACCTTTAACCAGTCAATGTCGAACTACTCAGCAAACAATATAGTTCATTGACTATGCATTTTGTGGCATATGCATACCAGTTCATTGTTGATTAGCTTTAAACCATTCAATGCCAAACTACTCAGCGAAAATTCTAGTTCATTGACTATGCATTTTGTGGTGTATTCATACTAGTTCATTTCAGATTTCCTTTACGCCAGTCATTGCCAAACTACTCGGCAAACAATGTAGTTCATTGATTGTACATTTTGTGGTGTTTTCATACTAGTTCATTTCTGATTAGCTTTAAACCAGTCAATGCCAAACTATTCAGCAACATTATAATTCTACGCCTAAACATTTTGTGGTGTATTCATACCAGTTAATTTCTGAATATTCCAAACTACTCAGCAGACACCTAGCTCGTTTACTATACATTTTATGGATGTTTTTATACTAGTTCTTTGCTGATTACCCTTAAACCAATAAATGCCAATCTAATCAGAAAACATAGTAGTCTACAACTATAATTTGCTGGGCGAAATCATACTAGTCACAAAAATCCTGGTTCGTACTAGTATGCAAGTATGTATGAATCTCGGGTTGAAATTATACTACATCTTTTTCAGTTTATATTCAGAAAGTTTTCTAAATATCAATTGTAATTTTCTGAATATCAATTGTATTTTTCTGAATATCAAATGGAAATCCTGAATATGAATTGTAATTTTCTAAATATAAATTGTTACTTTCTGAATATAAACTGAAAAAGGTGTAGTCAGAAAAAGCCTAATCTATTTTAGAAAAATTCCATTGCATACTACATTATTATTATAAGGCCTTATTACACCGCAACCATTAGTACGATCTATTGTAGTACATGGTACTATGCAAACATTATTTGAAATTTTTGGTTTGCTTCTTTTTTTCTCTTGTAATTCACAGATGCTTTTTCGTGTTTGCCTAAATACAAATATGATGCTGATGTATATATGATCTAGTATGTCAACTGCTATATTTCTTGTGTATATACACAGAAAAAAGGCACTGGTAAAATCTACAATCTCGTGCTGTTATCCTGAAGTTGACCAAATTTTGGTTGTTTGAACGGTATTTTTTGTTGAAGTAACTGTATTCAGATCTTTTATGATCCCTCTAGATATTTTATAATCCTATTTTGGCCAGGTTTGGTTGGATGTCCGGCACCCTTGGGATTGTTGCTACCTTTCGTTGGCTTGACGGAGTGTGTACTCCAAGCCAACGAAATGTGGCAACAATCCCCAAGGTGCCGGACATCCAAACAAACCTGGCCTAAGAAGGAGAGAAATCTCCAAATTAATAGGTGTTCTAACTGGGCACTGCCTTATTGGTAGGCACGCAGAAGGTGTGCCCAACCGACGATGCTGTAGGAGCTGCAAAGATGATGAGGAAGAGGAAACGGCGAAGCACCTCATCTGCAACTGCCCGGCCTTCATAAAGTCATCTAAGTGGTTCGAGGAGGAGTAACGGTGTCGGTTTAGGAGTGTCAGTGCCGGGATACTACTATGTGGAAAATCCCAACAAAAATCCAAGCAGCACACTATAAGTTGGAAGAGAAGTTCGGCAAAAGTCTCGTTATGGCAACCTGTTGGTATATAACCGCCATTTTTTACGTTACGGCATAAACTTGAGTATATTGACAACAACAATATAAATTGACTCTAACAATGCTCCTTTAACTCGAGTGTATGGCCCAGCATGAAAGCAGTCTTACTTTGACTCTTTTTGATGTAAAAATAAGACTTACTTTTATCTATATATACATATGTGGGACCGGAACTCCGCAGTGGACGACAAACCTAATCTTGAGTAACCTTAATTTACCTTACCTAAAAATACAACTCCAAAGCCCCAATTACATAAAACTTTGACAAATGCGCGCCTCGTTTTTGAGCATTTGCAAAAATTTCGCTTCGCTTTACGTTTAAAAAACTTTGAATGAAAGTGGATCCTACAAAGTTGAATGCAATTGGGCCTTCACCTATATAATCAAACTTGACGAACGCCGAATTTGAAAGGAGCCATTGCAAGTTGAATTCAATAATTAAATTAAAAATACAATAATCAACATAATTTAAAAAATATAGAAAAAAAAAACTTGTGTCAACTTTACCGAGAATCGAACTCAGAGCCTTTAGCTCATTTTTGGCTGTGTATGAACTAGTATATAAACTGGTATAATGCTGATGCTGAGGCTGACTAGTATACCAATTGGTATGGTGCTGATGCAGAAGAGGACAATTGCTTTTCTTTTTCTCTTGTAACTGCTTCTTTTTTACCTTGTAATTCACAGATGCTTTTTCGGGTTTGGGTAAATACAAATAGTCGCTGCTTTCTAAAGAATAAACTGGTACATTGCTGATGTAGAGGCTGGCTATGATACTGGTGCATAGACCGACTAGTATGCCAACTGGAATGAATGTCAAATTCGTGGACTGGTATGACAAGTGGTACGATCTGAATGGGCATAATGATTAGTATGTCTTGCCGCATAGACTGAGCAGTATGTCAACTGGTATGATTCTGATGTATATATGAACTAGTATATAAACTGGTAATATTCTGATGCATATATGAACTAGTATGTCAAATGGTATATTTCTGATGCAAATTTGAAATAGTATGTCAACTGATATGATTATGATGCATAAGTGAACTGGTATGTGAACTGGTATGACTCTGATGCATAAATGAACTACTATATCAACTGGTATGATTCTGACGCATATATGAACTAGTATGACAACTGGTATGATTCCGATGATTTTTTTAACTAGTCTGTTAATTGGTATAATTCTGATGCATATATGAACTAGTCTGTCAACTGGTATGATTCTGATGCAAATAAGAAGTAGTCTGTCAACAGGTATGATTCTGATGCATATATGAACTAGTCTGCCAACTGTTATGATTCTGATGCATATGTATATGAACTAGTCTGTCAACTGGTATGATTCTGATGCATATATGAACTAGTCTTTCAACTAATATGCTTCTGATGTATATATGAACTAGTCTGCCAACTGGTATTATTCTGATGTATATATGAACTAGTCTGCCAACTGGTACGATCCTGACGTATGTATATACGAACTAGTATCTTAAATGGTATGATACTGATGTGTATAATAACAAGTATATCAACTGGTATATTCCTGATGCAGAGGCTGACTAGTCAGCCAATTGGTACGGTGCTGATGCAGAGAAGGACAATTGCCATCTCGTAGGACATCGCCGTGTTAAAAATACCATTTGCTAATATGGAAAAATTACAGAACTCGAACTAGTTGAGGCGCCTGGCTGACTGGTATTTGATTAGTATAAAACTAGTTAAGTTGACTGCAGGGTTTATTCATGTAACCATAGAAACACCGCGTAAAGCGTGTAAACGTAGAAAATTACCGAATGCGTAAATGAACTGTCAAAGTTTTTATCGAACGAAGTTTATACAAATTCGGAAAACTTCCGCGAGGAGTTTAGTGTGTAAACACCTCGAAAATTTACCCAATTAGATTACGCTGTTCGACATGCAGTTTTTCAAAGCAGTCAATGCAATGAAATAGAAGAAAATGCTAAAAAATTGGTCAAAAATTAAATTAATGGGAATTTCAAAATAAAAAGTATTCATATAAATGTATCTATACACTGAACCAAAAAAGTGCATGTATCCTAAGAAAAAGTACATAGATTTTAAGAATTGTTCGTTAAAACCTCTCCAAAGAACTTTTTCATAGAAATTTACGAACATTTCCTGGAATATAAGCACTTTTTCGTAAAATATGTAAACAAATCCACAGAAAGCATGTATTCATTCATAAATTGTAAGGAAATTTTCTTAGATTCTATGAATTTTTTCTTATATTTTCAGAAAAACCAGCGCGAACTTCTATGAATCTTTGTTCGTAAAAAACATGTACGTTTTTGGTTCAGTGTAGCGTTCATCTAACTGAGCTGTTAAATGTATACATTTACGCTTTCGTTAATATCCAATTACAATCTTAGAAATTTTCACGGACTCACAACTAAAAAGTATAAAATAAAAAATAGAATATAAAAATATTTTTAATTTAAAATGTTTTTAAAATGAACTAAAAACTGGAAAATAATTTCCCCTCTGTCTACATAGATTCTTCACCACGTAAAGCTTATCCGGAACATTTGTGAGTGGGAATTCCTATAGGTATTAAATAGTACTTGGAGTTTGAAATGTATAAAAACATTTGGCGCTTGCTATATCGTGAAAAGATGTTTTTTTTTAGAAAAGCTCATATCGGTAATAAGATTGTTAGAAATTAATGCGAACCATCTTTAGCGTGCGTTACCACGTGCCTCATCGAGGCCAAAGTTTGGAAAAAAACAGTGATATGTATATGGGTCATTATTTTACAAATCAAACGGATTTATCGAAAAAAAAAATTTCATAATTTTGATTCGGCTCAAACTTTTTTTTTACGCTGCTCGCACAAAATAAGCAAATATATGTATCAGGATTTCCTCGAAAAGAATTTATTTTCAGAGATCTGCATGTGCTCAAATTCGATGAGTAAGCAAACTTGCCCACATTCAAAATGCCATATCTTTGGTTCCACTCGTCGTATCTTATTCATTTTTGTTTTATTTTGAAGATAATAATATTTACTTTATAACTGCGTTAAAAAAAATATTTAATTATAAAAAATCAAAATATTGAATAAAGAATGAATTTTTTAAATAATTATTACATACAGTTTTCCCCACTTACTATTTTCGAAAAAATATATATAAAATGCGCTACAATCTCACCTAAAAAACCCTTTTTATTTCAAGTTGGACAATTTTGTAGTTCAAAAGATATTAACTCATTTCTGACCTGACCTCGAGCAACTTGCTTACATTTGCTTGCATCAGGTACGTGCTACAATTGTATACAGTCAACGCCTGCCTGTGTATGCATGCTTGGTCAACTTAACTACACCATACATACGTATACATACTTGTGAATAAACTTAATAATCACTTAGTAGGTAGATAGTTTTACGAAATTATTATTTTTGTCAGAATTAGTATAAGTAGATGTAAGATTGTAAATAGATAACAGAATTAAATGTTATTTCAATGTAGAAACATCGTTCATTTCCTTAATTGAGAAAGTTCTTGTTTTATTATTGCGAGTTTTAAATAAATATTATTAGGAAAATGCCGAAAGTTAGATGTTTTAATCCATTTGATTTGTCTCCGCATCCAAACACCAAAAAATACGGGACTCTGAGAAAAGTAACAGAAAAGCACTTATTGACGCTGGATATTCCTGTAACAAAAAAAGCGATGGAACAACGAATTTGCAACAAATGCCGACTTAAGCTATCTAAAATCAGCAAAGATAGAAGCAGTTGATGAATACTTACAAAAATTAGAGTCCGGCTTAAAAAAATTATTGTTGCATTCATTCATAGTTAAAAGCCAAAACAAGTTTATAAACAGCAAAAAAGAATCTTTACCAGAAAATGAATGCATCGTTCTCTGTGATTTTTCCGAAAACTATGCATTTGTCGTGCAAAATTCTGCTCAAGGAATTCATTGGAATAACAATCAGGCAACAATTCATCCATTTGCCATTTATTACAAGCATGGAAGCGGCGAAATTCGTATGAAAAGCTTTGTTGTCATTTCGGACTGTTTACATCACAACACAATTGCCGTGCATTTATTTCAAAAATACCTAGTGGAGTATGTTAAAAATAACTTTGAAAATATTTCCAAAATTACATATTTTTCTGATGGGGCAAGTGCACAGTATAAAAACAAAAAGAATTTTGTTAATCTTACCCACCATCAAAAGGATTTCGGTTTGAGTGCGGAGTGGCACTTTTTTCCAACTTCACATGGCAAAAATGCATGCGATGGTTTAGGAGGGACCTTGAAAAGATTGGCTGCCAGAGCAAGTCTACAGAGAGCGAATAATCCAATTCAAACGCCAAAAGAATTATTTGACTGGGCAATAGCGGCTATCCCTAATATTTCATTTAAATATGTGGAAAACGAGGAATACTACAAAGAAGAAAAGAACCTTGAAGCTAGATTTAAAAAGGCAGTAGCAGTGAAAGGGACGTTGGCATACCACTGCATGATTCCAGTGGCAGAAGGAACAGCAAAAGCAAAGTTTTTTTCTTTGGATGATCATTTAGTTGAAGTTCAAGTTATGAAATAATTATTATTAAATATGTATAAATTTAAATGAAATTAAAAATTATTGTTAAGTTGGTTTTGTTTTTTTGTAGTAATTAATTAGTACATACATCAATTGCCGTCTTCAAGTCCGAGTTTGTTATTTTTGTAAAATTGATATTATATAAGTTTGTTTATAATTAGTACTGATTATGTTTAATAAATCCTGCTCATTTTCTACTTGTAATAATAAAACATAATAATATAAAAATAGCTTGTAAAATCTTAATTTTACAAAAATAAGTATTATAATTTATAATTTATCAAAAATTATTAAATCCTATATTATTAGAAATTATTAAATTCTATTTTCGAATACGAAATTTTTTTTTTTATATTGTTACATGTAGTATCTAAACACACAAACACATATGTATACATATTTTCTTACGACGGTTTTGAAGTGTGCATTCTCATTTTATTTTCAATAATATATGTAAATACATTTTAAAAATAACTAAAAAAATAGAAATTGTTTTTTATTTGTATTCTATGTATTGTCTATTGTACTACAATAATGATTTGGTAAAACACAAATACTAGCTACCTGCAAAGTGCTAAGTATGTATGTTGTAGTTAAGTTGACCATGCACAAGTATGTATACGTATGTATGTTGTAGTTAAGTTGACCAAGCATGCATACACAGGCAGGCGTTGACTGTATACAATTGTAGCACGTACCTGCTGCAAGCAAATGTAAGCAAGTTGCTCGAGGTCAGGTCAGAAATGAGTTAATATCTTTTGAACTACAAAATTGTCCAACTTGAAATAAAAAGGGTTTTTTAGGTGAAATTGTAGCGCATTTTATATATATTTTTTCGAAAATAGTAAGTGGGGAAAACTGTATGTAATAATTATTTAAAAAATTCATTCTTTATTCAATATTTTGATTTTTTATAATTAAATATTTTTTTTAACGCAGTTATAAAGTAAATATTATTACCTTCAAAATAAAACAAAAATGAATAAGATACGACGAGTGGAACCAAAGATATGGTATTTTGAATGTGGGCAAGTTTGCTTACTCATCGAATTTGAGCACATGCAGATCTCTGAAAATAAATTTTTTTCGAGGAAATCCTGATACATATATTTGCTTATTTTGTGCGAGCATCTTAAAAAAAAAGTTTGAGCCGAATCAAAATTATGAAGTCTCAAAAGTTGTTCGATTTGTAAAATAATGACCCATATATCTGTATATAAGCAATAACAGCCTAATAATAATAATAATAATAATAGTTGTAGAGGAAGCGCACTGCGACCTTGTGATCTATTGTGCCCTCATGTACTCAAAGCACATCTAGCAGGCCGATCGCCGTCAGGAACTCCAGAATCGGGGTCGGCCCTAGTTGATGTATGTGCTTGCCCTCTAGGGTTGTGGACCCAAGGATCCTTAGCCTGCTCCTAGAGATAGCGTCACATTTGCACACTATGTGCTCCGCGGTTTCGTCCTCATAATCACAGAAACGGCACAGGCTGCTGGACGCGATGCCCAGTCTGTGCATATGGGCCTTTAACCTGCAGTGCCCTGTAAGAATTCCTGTGATGGTTCTAAGATTTTTCTTGGATAGGCCGATTACAGCTTCGAATCTCTTAGCGTTGTACCCACCCATCATTACCTTCGCCTGACGCAGCCCAGTGGTCTGCCGCCAGTTCTCCTCTCTCAAAACTAGCTCTTCCTTTCTCAGTATATCGCTTATGGTGTGAGGGCCGATGCCCAGGAAAGGTTCCGGGCCTATGGGCTTCGTTGCCGCCGCTACACGAGCAAGTTGGTCAGCTCGCTCATTTCCCTCCACGCCGGCATGACCCGGGACCCACACCAGCCATACCCTGTTTCGAGACGCCAACTCGTTCAGCCTGTCGACGCACTCGAGTACTAGTTTTGATCTTATCTCACTGGCCCAGATGGCTTTAATTGCCGCCTGGCTGTCGCTTAATATCGTTATGTTTTCCTTAAAGTAGCCGCGCTGCAGGTTTATGTGGGCACATATGCTTATCGCAGCTACTTCCGCCTGAAATATACTTGGGTACTCTCCAAGGGGTATTGACTCGTTTACGCGGGGACCTGTTATTCCCGCTCCGATCCCTTCGGGTGTCTTTGACCCGTCAGTGTACCATACCAGATGTTTGTCTTGGTGGAATCTTTCCACTTTGGAGGCGTCCCAGGTGGTCTTGTCACCTAGTTCTATCCTAAATCTTTTTTCGAATCTCGTTGTTTTAGCGATGTCATCCCTAGGGAGCTGACATATCGGGAGTTGTTTCCTCAGTTTGTCCGCTCCAGTAGACGAGATGACTTTTCCTCTGCCAGTTCCTTCCCTTGCTATGTTTAGCAAGGTACGTTTGGCTACCTGTTCGATCACTGTGTGCAGGGGACTCAGATCAAGCAGCACCTCCATTGCCGCCGTCGGGCATGTACGCATGGCTCCCGTTATACATACGCAGGCCAGACGCTGGATTTTAGTGAGTGATTTCCTCACTGTGCCTAAGGCCGATCTGGGTGCCCATGCCACCGCTCCGTATGTTATTGCAGGTTTGACTATGGCGGCGTACATCCAGGTCAGCATCTTGGGGCTGCAACCCCAGGATTTTCCTGCAATTCTTCTGCACACCATTATTGCCCTGGTGGCTTTCGCTGTCGTGTTATCAATGTGTTTCCTCCATAGTAACTTGGAGTCAAAGGTGACCCCTAGGTACTTTACTTCGGAAACAGCCACCAGGTGTTCCCCGCCTAGTGCGATAGTTCTCAGTCCCGGAAGGGATCTTCTTCTTGTGAATGGGATTATGGCCGTTTTACTGGCGTTTATGTTGAGGCCCACCCCCGCACTCCATTCCTTAGTGAGGTTTAGTCCCCTCTGTACTATGTCACATAGAGTGCTCTCGAATTTGCCTCTTGCTATGATTACTATGTCGTCCGCATAACCTTGACATCTGATGCCGTTTTGGGTTAGTACATCCAGCAGTTCATCTACCACTATGCTCCACAGGAGGGGTGATAGGACCCCCCCTTGCGGACAACCCCTCGTGGTTCGAATTTGAACCGTGCGGTCACCGACCTGGGTTTCCGCTAGTCTTGTTTTGAGCAGGGCCCTTATCCATCGTATTATGGGTCCCTGAACTCCCTTTCTCTCCAATGCCCGACCCACACTGTCGTGAGACGTGTTGTCGAAGGCCCCCTCTATGTCTAAGAAGGCGCATAATACCACCTCTCCGCAGTCGAACGCGTTGTTGATTTCCTCGGACAGCTGGTATAGGGCTGTATCCGTCGATCTCCCCGCTCTGTATGCGTGCTGACCTGCATGTAAAGGCACGTGTCTTAGAGCGTTCGATCTGATCTCGTGATCAACTATTTTCTCCATTGTCTTGAGGACGAAGGAGGTTAGACTGATGGGTCTGAAGGATTTCGCTATCGAGTAATCCTTTTTTCCTACTTTTGGTAGAAATACCACTTTTGCTCGTCTCCATATTGTCGGTATGTAGGCTAGTGCTAAGCTATCCCTCATGATGCCCGACAGATATGGGATCAGAGCTTCCCCTTGCTGCAGGAATGCCGGATATATGCCATCCACCCCAGGGGATTTGTAGCTATCAAAGGAGGATATAGCCCACTTAACTGCACCCTGAGAGAACAGAGTTCTTGACAGGTGCCAGTCTTGTCGTGTGGGTCTCCTCCAGTGAGGCTCCGCCTCCTCTAGGTCCGTGGATGCTTCCGGAAAGTGAGCGTCCAGAAGAGCTCTTGCTCTTTCTTCCTCTGTGCATGTAAACTCCCCGGTGGGGAGTTTCAGCGCCATCTTTGTGTCCACTTGTTCCTTGGCCATGGCTTTGTGGAGCCTAGCGGCCTCTGGAGTGGATTCTATTTTCTCACAGAAGTTCCTGAAGCTACTTCGTTTGGAACTTCTTATTTCTTTATTGTACTCAGTTAGAAGCGTCGAGTACTCCTCCCAGTGGCCAGTGCGCCTTGCTCTATTGAACATCTTCCGCACCTTGCTCCGCAAATCAGAGAGCTTTTTTGACCACCAGGGGGTCTTGTATTTTGTCCCCCTGGATTCCCGACAACTAGAGTTAAAGGCCTCGATCACGATGCTGTTTAGCCCATTTACTCTAACTTCTAATTCCAAACTGCTTGTTCCCCTGTCGTTCCCTCCCAGACCTGGAAGGTTTTCCTCAATTCTCTGTTTAAAGGATTCCCAGTTAGTTCTCCTGGGGTTCCTAGTCGGTTCCTTTGGTACTATATTTGCCCCTATGTTAAATTGTATGATGCGATGATCCGAGAGGGAGGGTTCAGTAGAAACTCTCCATCTCGAGATCAGGTCATCAGACAGATTGTTACCTAGAGTTATATCTAGTACCTCAGCTCTGACCCTAGTTACGAAGGTGGGTGTATTCCCCACGTTAAAAATACTTAGGTCGTTACTTATTATATATTCGAGAAGGTACTCACCCCTTACGTTCGTATCTGTGCTCCCCCATATCTCATTGTGGGCATTAGCATCGCAACCCATGACTAGCGGAAGTCGTGCCCTCCTGCAATAGTCCACCAATTTTGTCACGTTCGCAGGCGGGATGTCGCCGTCTCCCGCAAAGTAGGCCGCAGCAAATACAATGTTCACGGTTCGTCTTCCCGTGCTCATTGTTGCCTGCAGTGCCACTAGGTCTCTTCCCATGTACTCTGTAATGCAGAAATAGTTAATACCTTTCTTTATCATTATACACGCTCTGGGTCTTTCCTGAGAAAGATCCCATACTACCTCATTCTTCCGGTCTTTCAGTCCTCTGATGTGCCCCTTCACGGTGTACGGCTCTTGAATGAGCGCTATGCCCAGATCCTCCGAGGCGAATTTATGCGCAAGGACAGCCGAGGCCGCCTTTGCATGGTGGAGATTTATCTGGGCCACGTTCATGGTGTTGGGGCCCATCATTGCTTGTCGACCATCGGCTCGTCCTCATCGGACAGCCGCGCGTCGTCACCCTCTTTGCTTTCCAGGTCCAGGTTCTGGAAGTCCATGCCCTCCAGCAGGTCCTGTGTCCCAGTTCCCGCACTGGCCGCCTCCGCGCCCGTGTTGGGCTCCTCAGTGGCCACGCCGGTATTTGCAGCCTGTGCGGGTGCCTCAACCGCTACTTCAGTAGCCCCGCCTTCCACGGTTTCGCCTTCCTCTTCCGCAGCATTTGTATTACCTGGAGCTTTCTGCTTCCAGGGTTTTACGGGGATGGGGCTGAACCTATAAAATAGTCGGAAGGATGCCCTCCTGATGACCCCGAATGACTCGTCATCGATGGCCACGTTCAGCCTCAGTCCCCCATCCTCAATGGTCCTTCCGAATACCCGCCAGAGTCTGGTGTTGAGTCCCACGTTCTGGCCCCCAATGAGGTCCAGAACAAACTCCGTTTCCCACTCGGCACTTCTTGGGAGGAATATCGTGACGGTGTGCGTCGGCGGTATATCGTCCCCCCTCCTAGTGTCGAGGGGCGGTCCTGACCATCCTCGTAGGCTGGGGATAGTCCTAGCCAGCCACTCTGCAGAGTGTTCGTCGAAGCAGTCTACCAGTAATATTCCCGGCCTAAAGAACACTCCCATGAAGGATACGCCGGTGTTCGTCCCTGCTCTGAACTCTCGCACTATCTCCTCCATTATCGCCTCTTGCAGCCTGGAGAGGTCCTCCTGGGTCAGAGCCCCCGCCGGATAGTCCCTAGACAGCACAGCCATTCGTATGCTTCTGGCGGCATCCGAATAGCTCTGCTGTCTCGGCCCATCCCTCGCGGACCCCGGCCCAGCCGGAGCCTCTCGCACCCTAGTGGTCGCAGTCCTAGTCGGTGCCTGCTGCTTAGACATATGCCTCTTCGAGTTTGGTGTCTCTTCCGGTGTGCTCTGCCCACCTCTTCGTTTCTCGGCCGCGGTGGTACTTGTTCCCGCAGACGTCCCGCTGACGCGCCCAGTTGCGCTAGCAGGCTGCGGGCCACCTGGTCTGTCTTCAGCTCTCCCACCTTGACCACTGCTTCTGCCTGATCCTTGTGGTGCTGCCTGTTTGCTTACATCCATGTGAAGGTAAGCTTTCTGCCTAGCTACTTCAGGGGTCTTCCCTTGTTGCAGGTAGCGAAGGTACCACTTGCATCCGGACCCACTCAGGCCCCTTCTATTTGGGTCATCCCAGCCTCCTGGCTCGCCCAAGCTCGGTGTTATGGGTGGCCTGCCCCGCGACTTTTTCTTGCCGGCCCTATCTGTCTCCACCTCCTGCTCTCTCCACCTCGCCGGCATCGCATTCTTCCTTCTGGGAGAGCTATGTTGCTCCGAACTGCTGGAGGACGGGTGCCTTCTTTCTGAGGACTTACCACCGTGTTCGGAATGGCGACTACTTCTGTGGCGCTCTTGAGCCCGATCAGCATTTGCTCGGTTATCCGCCTTTGTCCCCTCGCGGGGGTTACCTCTTGCCACTTCTCCATATGTCTTTTTTGCGGCACTTTGCTCATAGGGTGCGTGACCCGTACCACTTCCCGTTCTGGGTGGTGAGCGCGCTCGCGAACTCTTCTTTTCAGGTACCTGACCGCTGTATTTGGATCCGCCAGTCGGAACCACTGTGCTGGTACAGGATTTATCCTTTCCATGTATCGGTTTTTCCTTGCCCGATGATTTGTTGCCCGCATCAAGTGCGGTATTCGCGTGTCCGTCACGCTGCCTGTCCGCATTGTGGGCTCGTTGCGCTGCCCTTGCGGCGATTTGCCTTCGCAGGTTGAGGCTGGTTGTTGGACCGTCGTCGTCCCTGTCGAATTCTTCGAAGAGCTCGCGCTCTACTGCCGAAAGGCCCTCGTACCGGTTGAGCGAGTGGCTCCGTCCCGGACGTCGTCCGCTACCTCGCGCCTTTCCCACACCCCTCTCCTCCTTCTCATCATCTTTTGATTGTTTTTTGTTGTTGTTGTTGTTGTTGTTGTTGTTGTTGTTCATAATTGTCTTACGACCACTAGCTCGACGTGGCGAGCATCGCAGTCAATTCCTTTGAAAGGGGAACTTATCTCGTCCGCCGCGGCAGAGCCCCATACCGCAGTAAGGCCATGCTTACTCCCCGAGGTGGCCCGGTATCGAGGAGGCGCCGTTCGAATACAGCCGGTGTTGTAGACCTCCTGGCTGCAAACCATCCAATGGGCACGGTGACGCATAACACCCTGGATTAGGAGGTGACAGCTCTAGTTATTGCCGCCTCATACTATGCAGTCTGCCCGGGTTGACCTGGTCTAGACCACATCATCCCCGACAGTCTGTATCGAATGCGTCGACAATAACCCCCACACCGCTTTAAGATGTCTGTCTTCGTAGGGTTACCTCGAGGCCATAGCCAGGAGCCATGTCCATACGCCAGGACTATTGAAGAGTCAAGGCGCATAGCTATGGTTCCTGACCTCAGCTGGATACCTTCCGCATAGACAGGTACTACAGAAACAAGTACTGAAGCCCCAATCACAGACGGAACACTGTGGTATCCATTTACCGGTCGGCACCCTCTTGGAGGGTTCAGCCTGAGGGTTTTCGCCAACCAATTGAAATTTTTGCTGGCGAATTTTTGTAACAAAACTTTTTATAACTAAGGCAAACGTATTGGATTTAATTGTTTGTAAAGAAAGTTAAAAAAGACCAATGAAAGTCTTGAAAAGTGTCTCGATGTTGCTATTCAAAATCACCAGCAAAAATTTCAACTGGTCTAATTTCTTAAGTCGACTTAGGCTGTTATTGCTTATGACCACAGATATATAAAAAAAAAATTTCTGCACTAAAATTATTTCAGAAGTAATAAAATTATGTTAAAATTTGTTGTATTCGATTATTTCAATGTTCCTGGCATTAAAATTCTAAACTGAATATGTCAACTATGACCTGATGTGATAGATGATAAAAACCCACTGCTGAAAATAGCAATTTTAGCAAAAACTTCACATAAATCAAAAGTTTCACTAATAAAGAGTAGTATCCAACCGTATTCGTATGAAGTTCATAAAAGAAGTGGTGTCGATTTTACGGATGAAAGCCCACTGTTTTTCCTATCTTTGACCCCAATGAGGCACGTGTTAATGTAATCGAATTGCTCTAAAACTTTGTATTTATCGTTTTCTAGTTTACTACCATATTTTAGGGGGTGTAACAAAAGATAGTAACCACCCTAGTGTCTACCCTTCGCGAAGGTGAAAAGTACTTTAATGTCAAAACAAATTTAGCGCCATAACAGATTAATGCTCTGGTAGACGAATATTACTGGCAAAGCATTGATGTGCCTCTGATTAAACGCTCAAATCTCAGTTGTCGACAAATCAATTTAGATACTTAGTCGAGTTGATATCAATATTATAGCCAGTCAATTGGGTAGGTAAAATGAGTGCATAAGTACGTGCGCAATGCTGAAGTGAAAGTCAAAGTCAATTGCAGTGCCGGTGAAAGTGTTCAAGTGCATGTGTGGAAGTTTGTGTGCCAAAGTAAGTCAGTAAATATTGATTTGATTTCATACGATTTTGATTGCCACAACAAATTGGCACTTGTTAGTACCTACTGCACGAGCACAAGTAAATGCTGCAGAAGTGCTTACATACGTATGCGCAAGTCACATTCACGCTCAAACACATCAAAACTTAAACCTTTAGATATGCACATTAGAGCGAACTATTTTTGAAGTGACCTTCGGGTGTGCAAACGCCAGACTACTTTCTTGGTGCCATGACTAAATCCCAAGTGGCAAAATCCCAAGTAAAAAAATTGGGATTATGACACTCCCCATGCTCTTTACTTGGGAATATGACACTGCAGAGGGAGTGTCATACTCCCAATTGGGGTTTTGACATCTTTGAGCTGAAAAATGAAATTACAAGATTTATTTTCAAGTTTTTGGCGAGAAATAGTGGCTTAATTGCAGAATGCAGACTCCAAGCCCCGTGAAAATTTAATATGAGGAATGGTTCGTATATTTCTCCTGATTATAACGGTATACTTCTTTTTTTCAAGCATTTAAAATCGCATATATATATCCAAAACTACTGAATAGATTTTTATATAATTTGTATCATTGTACAGGTATTTAAAACCCCTTTCGTTTGATACGCATTTTAATACATATTTATCAGAAATTCCTAACTGCACTTAAGACCGGTTCTTGTTTACAATTTCATACTATTCTTTGTGGTTATGCCTACTTGGGCCACCCACATGGAAATTGGAAATTTGGAATTAAAACTCGAATTTTCGCCTGCAGCCCTTTTTTAAATTATTTTGAAAAAATGTTTTAAAATCATAATAAAAAAAAGTAAGTTTGGAATTAAAAATCGCGCGATTTTTTTATTCCAAATTTTCGCCTTTATCGCTTTTTTTAATAATTTGGAAAACATATTTTGGTAATAGAGCAGTTTAGGGTCCCCTCCGAAAAGAGGAAAGTCGTCCATCAAAAGACACGTATTCACGAGTAGATTAAGAATCCGAAATTAATTTTGTTTATCCGTTCAAAAGTTATAGCAAAAATACATGGCACCAGCGCCACGGTTCAGGCAACCACCCGGACTTGGGATGGCGTACCCCGGGTTAGTTATAACAAGCGCGGGCGAAGGCCGCCTACGCAGAAGGACTTAGCATGGTGTAGCCCAGGGTTGTTTTTAAAATAAAATTTTAAATATTTCACATAACTTACTTAATTACCTATCCAATGCAAAAAAAAATTTTGAAAATCGATTCAATAGTATTGAAGTCATTTTGATTTAAAAAAAGCTTTAAATGAACTTTGACCCTTAACAACTTTTGTTGGGTTGAAAAAAGTTAATTTCCGCTTTCGAATTTTTTGCTTAAAATTTCGGAGAGGACCGTAAACTGCACCTTTACCAATAGTTTAAAATCATAAAAAAAAATTAAAAGTTGCAGTTAAAAATCGCGCATTTTTTTATTACAAATTTTCGATTGGGGCGGTTTTTATCATATCTTATTTCTCCATTCTCATTTTTACTTGGGATTATGACACAGCAAGGGAGTGTTATAATCCCAGGTGTCTTACTTGCGGAGGAGAGTGTCATAATCCAAATTTTTTTACTTGGGACTATGACATGTCACCTACTTTCTTGCACCTGCAAGGTTATGAAAAGTTTTTCCCCGAGTAAAAGTGTACACGGAACTGTTGCCTGTCATTACCTAAGAGCGATGGCATCTGTTTAAATTTCTCTGAAGAATTTGGATGTTTCCTCCAACGGGACCGGTACCTGAGAAACTCGATATGAAATGGAAGCGTAGCAAGCACACTCCACAGACTTTAGGGTTCAAACAGCATTTCAAGTCTGTCTGCAAGGTACACTTTCTCTATGAAAAATTTTAATTATGTTATTGCCATCTTTAGCAAGATACATATTCCTCGAATGATTCTTGAACATTGTTACATTGAGACAGGCTAGACAAAACCTACAATAACAAATTTTTTGATTTTGTAAAACCTACAATATTATTTTGACCACATCTGAACTTCTAAGGAACTTGAGGTTGCCTTTTAGATGTGCTCCAACGTAGGAAGTTGCAGATATTCGTATTCGTGACCATAAATGCAGTATAATCACCAAATATGAGTTTTTTGTATTAGTGGGAAAGCGTGCCTCATCGCCGTTTTTTGTTTTCGCGAAAAGCTTCTATGTAAAAAAATATATCTTCTCACCCAAAAATCGCACAGCCTACTTCTATAGTATAGTTGAATTAACAAAAAAGTGCGTAAGGCCTTTTTGTATAGCGTTAAATTTACCATCTAAATAACTTAAGTTCATTTAATAATATTTCACTATTTATGGGTTTCAGAAATTAGTAAATTTTCAACCTCGAAAAACTTTGTAATGGTCACTCTAAAGAAAAAAGTGTATCTGAACTTTTTTGTAGAGCGTTCAATTTCCTGCAAATACTGGGGTAAAAGTTGCTTGTACGATTTTTTGGTGCAAAAATATGTTCATTTACATAAAACCTTTTCACGAAAACAAAAAACGGCGATGAGGTACGCTTTTCCATTAACATAAAAAAAAACTAATTTTTCAGGATTATACTGCATTTATAGTCAGGAATGTGAAATTCTGTATGCCATTCGAAAAAACCGAAAACCGATTTTTTGTTGGTCCACCCTAATGTATGTAAGAAGCTTATTACATAAATTTAAAATATCCAACTTAGTAAATAACGCTAATACGCACATTTATGTAAAAAGCTTAGGGCCACTTGCATAAAACCCGATTAAGCCTAATCGGTGATTAACTTGACAGCTAACCATACAAAATACGTCAATTAAACTCCGGTTAGTCGTTATCAGCTTTTATGCAAGCGGCCCTTAGACTATCTTTTATTAGAGTGACAAGTCTAGGTATCTACTATGTGTATGTGCACTCGCGCACTTATTCTCTACAAAAACGTCTGTCATCTGCCATGGTGGCAGTCATTCCATAGATCTGGCTGCATTTGATGATCCACATATGAGGCCCTCAAAACACAAGTGACGAAAGTCCACTTTTTCTCGAACTCAGATATTAAAGATTTTTTGTTGTCAACTAATAGGGGGTATCCTTGATTTCACAAGTTAGTTCTGCTATTTATTCGGTTGCTAGCGGCTCATATATGAGTAGCTTTGGTGGGTGTTACCAGAATACATACAGTCATACATAAGCTCAGCTGCTGGTGCTTTCTTATAAAATGCATTTGACTAGCTTTTGAGTGGCGTCAATCGCGCAAGCATAACAAACACGAACTCAGCCTTGCCAAGATTCCGAATGCTTACTAAGTTAATTTGGTATATGTATGAAAATTACGAAGGAAGAAGAAAAATAAGAGCATAAAATTGTATTTTATAATACTTAATTCATTTGGTTTATTATACCTTTCATGAACATGAAATGGTATTATAACTTTGGTCCGATGTTTGTAAGTATGAGAAGAAGAAGAGATAGACCCATCAATAAGTATACCGAAATGATCAGGATGACGAGATGAGTTGATTTAGCCATGTCCGTCTGTCTGTCTGTGTGTCTGTCTGTTTGAACGCAAACTAGTCCCTCAGTTTTTGAGATATTTGGCTGAAATTTTGTATGCGGCCACCATTTTCCAATATAGGAATCATTTGTCGGAACCAGCAAGATCGGACCGATATTACATATAGCGCCCGTACAACCGATTATTCCGATAAACGGATTTTGGGCTATAACTCCTGTAATTAAACACGTAGAAACGTGAAATTTTGGAAACATCGCTATTTTTATATGTAAAATATCGATGTTGAAAATCATTGAGATGGGATAAATATTTCACATAGCCCCCATACAATCGATAGTTCCGATAAACGGATTTTGGGCTATAACTTCTGGAATTAAAGAGGAAGGAACGTGAAATTTTGTAAGTATTGCTGTTTTTATATATGAAATATCGATGTTGAAAATCATTGAGATGGGATATATATTTCACATAGCTCCCATACAATCGATTATTCCGATAAACGGATTTTGGCCTATAACTCCTGTAATTAAACGCGTAGGAACGTGCAGTTTTGAAGGGATCACTATTTTTATATGTGAAATATCGATGTTGAAAATCATCGAGATGGGATAAATATTTCACATAGCCCCCATACAATCGATTGTTCCGATAAACGGATTTTGGTAGATAACTCCTGTAATTATATAGGTACGAACGTGAAATTTCGTAACTATTGCTATTTTAGAATGTGGAATGTCGATGTTAAAAATCAATGAGATTGGACCAATATAACACATCGCCCCCATATAATCGATAGTTCCGATAATTTCGGTATGAGCGGAAGTTAAATTCACACAGGCTGTACTGGGATCAAACAGTGAAAATCGTTACGCTTATTCATGAAAGGTATTTAGCCTTCGGCACAGCTGAAGACAGCTTTCCTTAGTTGTTTTATTTTGCGTTTCTGTGTCGTTGTCGCCCATTGATTTGTGCAAGGATGCTTATACATTACATTAGATACATTAGATTAAAAAATAACCATTTTTGGTACTTTTTATTAAAAAATTAGTGAAATGGAAATATTAACTCCAAAAAGAAAGAAAGTCATTTAGCTGATTTTTTCAGGTAAACTGCCAAAAATGGTGATTTTTTTTTAATTTTGTATGGGGACCCCCACAGATGGGGTCTTAGGGGGTGTGCCACTGGCATGGGTGGGTGGCCCTACAAAGTTAGTGGGGGTCGGTCATACATTTGGACTCGATTGGAGCACTCTAAATGGGTCAAAGTGGGATTTTTCAAAATTTGCCCCTACCCAAAAGTTCGACCCAAATAGGGGGACATCAGAATTCGTTTTAGAGGTATGGTTCCTTCGACAAAGTTTCTCATTTTGATCCCTAGAATATGATTTTCACATAGCAATGTGCGATTTTTTTGCCTCCCCACAAATCGACCCGGCCTATTATACATACTCTCAAATCTAAGCTTTTAATATTTTCAATAGAAAGAAATTGAATGCATGGTATAAATTATAATAATACGTAAAATAATTATCTTTTGCAAGAAGGAATATCATAAAAATGAAGCAATGCAAAAAATGTAGGCTGTAGTGCGTAGGGTGTAGGCTGCAGTATGTATGCTGTTGTGTGTAGGCTGTAGTATGAAGGCTGTAGTGTGAAGGCTGTAGGGTGTAGGGTGTAGGCTGTAAGATATAGGGTGTAGACTGTAGGCTGTAGTGTGAAGGCTGTAGTGTGTCGGCTGTAGGGTGTAGGCTGTAGTGCGTAGGGTGTAGGCTGTAGTATGTATGCTGTTGTGTGTAGTGTGTAGGCTGTAGTATGTAGGCTATTGTGTGTAGGGTGTAGGCCTGATTTTCTGGCTATGGGTATGTTAGGGATAAGGAAGATTAACGAAGCTATTAATTCGGTCTTAAAAGAGTTTAACTGGTTTGGTTGTTTTTAAATGGGTAACTTTTCCAAATATGTCGTATTACTTAGAGTAGTATCTCGCATTTCCAGTTGTCGTCAATTAAAAATATATTAATAAAAATTATGTAAGTAGAACAGAGACCTAGTGAGTTTCCAAGAAGATTGAAACCGAACTTCATAACTAAAATTTGTGGTGTACAACTTCTTATTTGTATGCTACAAATTGGGGGCTACATGTTTTAATTGTACTTCATTCCATCCATTTCAATGTTAAAATATTAAATAATCACAGTTTAACTTCAATTCTTTTTGTATGCTTGCGTGATGCCAAAGAAAAGTTTCAAGGAAATTTGAGAAAAAAAAACAACCCCGCAGTTGTGAACAAACCCACCGATTTTAATGCAAGGACTTTAATAGTTAAAACAACATACATACTTTACATTAAAGCTGGACATTGTAAGATTAAGCACGATCGTATTTAATTTTACAATGCATTTTTTTCTCAAAAATCTATATCAAGGCTCCACTAGTTATTTGAATAGGAATAGGGTGACGGACAAGAAATGATATTAGTATAAAGGTATTAAACCGCTAAAAAATAACACAAGGCGCCAAAGTCGCAAAGTGTAAACTCTGGTACCGATTATGTAGTTGATTTACATATGTATGTATCTAACAGTGGCGTGCCTACGTGTTTCAATCAAGGCAAGCCCCAGTCCTTATAACCCCAACAAAAGCACATACTGCTGCCAAAGAACATTTCAGACGAAGAAGAAGAGTTCAGGATAGATATTTATCGACTTTTGCACACGGGGAAAAACTTAAACATTTAGGTTTCTTCAATAGGCAAGTTATTGTTTTGCAGATTTTTTAATGTCAAATTAACTCTGAGCTAAAAAGATAACTCGGCGTCGTGCAAGTGGACCTAAGAAACCTAAAAAATATTTTTTATATTTTATAATGCCTAGCAAAAAAAAAAAAATATTACAGCAATCACCACTATTGAATTCTTTTTTTCTACTTTAAAATAAGCTCTTTGCACATTAACATTGTAGATATGTATATACATATCCAGTTTGGCTTTAAAGCTTATAGTAACAACAGCACGAAGCTGGCTTCGTAGTTGCATACAAAATTTCTTCTTAATTCAAAAAAACTGTAGCTTCAAAAAAACATTTTAGTAAGGGATTTGAAAGCCAGGTAAAAGCCAATAAGTAAAAGCGAGATGGCAATCATCGCCTAGGCGGTTAAAGGCTATTTTAAGTAAGCAAGTAAGAGATGCCATCATATGCGCTGAAAAAATTTTATGTTAATTGTTTTGCTATCAGCCGACAGATGGCAGGAAGAGCTTTACTTATATGTTTATGCTATTGCCAGTTAGTGAAACCAAATGTAAACCTTAAAGAAATTGTTACGATACATTTTTGAAACATATTGTAGCTCATAGAGGATTAGCTAGGCAAGCCGGGCTTTTCGGCTTATATGGAAGGCACGCTACTGGTATCTAATCTAATCTTGGCTTACGTCATTTATTGACGCTTAACCGCCCAGGCGATTTTGGCCGTTTCGTATCAAAGCACGCCAGTCATTCCTTTTTAGCGATAACTGGCGCCAATTGGAAACCCCAAGGGAGTTCAAGTCATCCTCCACTTGTTGTTTCCATCTCAGTCGAAGCCTTCCCCTTCCTCTGCTGCCGAATTCGGGTGTCGATAGGAAAACCTTCTGTGCTGGAGCTTCTTTGTCCATTCGCATAACATGTCCAAACCAGCGATGCCTTTGGGCTTTAATCCGCTGGACTATGGTCAGGTCTGCGTAAAGCTCGTACAGCTCATCGTTAAATTTCTTTCGATACTCGCCGTTGGCATCACGGGAAGGACCATAAATCTTCCGGAGAACTTTTCTCTCAAATACTCCAAGGGCCATCTCATCTTCTCTTGACACTGTCCATGATTCTGAGCCGTGCATCAGGACTGGTATGATGAGGGACTTATAGAGCGTTATCTTTGCTTTTCGAGAGAGGACTTTACTTCTCAATTGCCTACTTGTAGCTATCAACGGTGACTTGGCTGCCAAGGCGCAGGTGCTCCGATTCTTTCTTTGATGACAGCAGATACTTCGTTTTGTCCCCGTTCACCGCAAGACCCACTTTTTTCGTTTCCTTATCCAGTCCAGAGAAGGCAGCGCTTACGACGCGGTTGTTAAGGCCAATGATATCAATATCATCAGCATACGCCAGCAATTGCACACACTTGTAAAATATTGTACCATTGTGGTTTAGCTCTGCTGCTCGAATTATCTTCTCCAGCATCAGGTTGAAGAAATCGCACGAAAGAGAGTCGCCCTGTCTGAAGCCTCGTTTGGTTTCAAACGGTTCAGAGAGGTACTTCCCGATTCTGACGGAGCTGTTGGAAACGTTGAGCAATACGTCATTTGGCAAAGCCGTATAAGCTTTGCACACTGAACCAAAAAAGTACATATTTTCTACGAAAAAATACATATATTTTACGAATTTTTTTCATTAAAAGCTCTCCAAAGAATGTTTTCGTAGAACTTAAGAACGAAAATTCGTAAATATTCATGTCAAACAAAATTTCAATAATAATACTTAAAATCCAAGAACTCATTCTTAGAATCTACGAACTCATTCTTAGAATATGTCAATACATACTACGACCTCATTCTTAAAACGTATGAAAAGATTCTTAAATTGTTCGAACTCATTCTTAGAATATGACAATCCATACATACTTATACATACGAACTCGTTCTTAGAATGTATGAATCCATTCTTAAATTTTATGAACTAACTAGCTGACCCGGCAGACGTTGTCCTGCCACAAATTTATTTCCCTGCATGTTTCTCTAACCCGATCCCTATATCTATTTTAATCCATGTCCCTATCTCCTTCGTATAGGAGGAACCACGCCCCCTTTTTCGTTATCCCCAGTTTTTTTGGAGGTGGCAGGGATTAATCTTGTTTAACTCCTCACGAAATTTCAGTGGTCTAACCTAAATACTTTCAGGGATATGGACTATGAAATGTTTCCATCGTTTGGGAGGTGCCACGCGCTTTTTTTGTTTATCTCCAGTTTTTTTGGAGATGATAGGGATTAATCTTATTTAACTCCTCATGACATTTCAGTGGTCTAACCTAAATACTTCCCGAGATATGGACTATGAAGTATTTCATTCGTATGGGAGGTGCCACGCCCCCTTTTTCGTTACCCACAGTTTTTTTTTTGGATGCGGTACGGGTCGATCCCATATAACCCCTTGCCAAATTTCAGTGGTCTAACATGAATACTTCCAGAGATATGGACTATGAAGTATTTTATTCGTATGGGAGGTGCCACGTCCCATTTTGGTTAACCCCCAGTTTTATTGGTGAGAATGGTGTTGTTATCCTATAGCTCTGTACCAATTTTCAGGTCCCTTTTAGAGATATTCACCTTGGAGAAAAAAGTTTGTATGGGAGATGCCCCCCCCCCCAATATTATGTTCTGATTTTATAACATGACCTGTGCGTGTGTTCGTCTCCAAAAATTTACAATGGAAAATTGCAAAAAATTAGCAGTTTTTACCCTGAAATAAAAGCCGCATTCTTCTGGAAGATATCGCTCCGGCTTACGCTCATTTCTCACGGGAACAGTCCGGTTACTATAAAGATAAAGCTAAGGGTACACCTAGCGACGCGACGCGACACGACACGACTCGACCGAGTATTCTTTGCATGTGTTCTTATGGAGCAGAGTACACCTAGCGACAGCAGCACCACGCAACACGACGCGACACAACAATGTTGATCAAATAGGCAACTATTTGGTCGTGTCGCGTAGTGTCGTTAGATGTACCCGTACCTTAAGACTTCACCAACAGAAGTCGGTGCGCTTTCACGTAGATCCGTGGTATACACATTATTAAAACAAAAATACCCAAAGAATTTTCGTTTAATACCAAATTTCATTAAATCAGTTTTAAATACAATGCTTTTTTTTGATTATTAAAAAATATATATGCATTCAAGATGGTAATACGTTAAAAAAAATTAAAAAAAACGACGCAACTTCTTAACATTTTAATGTGTTTAGTATGAAACCCAAAAAAAACGACCCAATTTGAACACTGCGTTGAACCATGCAGCGACATCTGTTTCTGAAAAATTTGGCTTGTACGCAGCTACGACAAAAACCAATTCAACACAGAATGAAAATATCGCGCTAGGGGGGAAATAAACAAAAAGGAGATACCTATAAATTATGGTGGAATTAATAAGATGAGATATAAAATATGGTGGAATTAATAAGATTGTAAGGGAGGTACCACGCCCCCCTAATATTTTGCTTTGATTTTAATACATGACCTGCGCGTGGTAATAACAAACAAACCCCCCAAAGGAAGTATATTATTTGGTTCAGCCGTTTTCGAGTTTTAGCGTGACGACTGAACACCATTTCATTTTTATATATGTATATAGATATAGATTAACAACCAAAATAATTAAAGATTGTATGGCAGGTACCAGGCCCCCTTTTTCGATAACCCCAAGTTTTATGGGTGAGAATGGTGTTGTTATCCTATAGCTCTATACCAATTTTAATGTTCCTACCTTAAACACTTTTGAAGATATTCACCTTGAAAAATTCAGTTTGTATAGGAGGTGCCACGCCCCCTTTTCCGACTACCCCTTCTTTTATGTGTAAGAAGGCTTTTGATACCATATAGGTCTATACCAATTTTCAGTTCCCTACCTTGAACCCTTTCACAGATATTCTGCTTAAAAAATTTAGTTTGTATGGGAGGTACCACGCCCCCTTATTGGATAACCCCCGGTTTTATAGGTGAGAGTGGTGCTGTTATCCTGTAGCTCTGTACCAATTTTCATGTTCCTACCTTAAACACTTTTGAAGATATTCAACTTGAAAAATTCAGTTTGTATGGGAGGTGCCACGCCCCCTTAATATTTTGTTCTGATTTTAAGACATGACCTGCGCGTGGTAATAACAAACAAATCCCCCAAAGGAAGTATTTCATTTGGTTCAGCCGTTTTCGAGTTTTAGCGTTACAATTATACACCATTTCATTTTTATATATATAGATTCTTATAATATACGAACTCATTCCAAGAAACTCCAAAAAACGAAGCATATTATCAATGAAAGTTTAATTATTATTGTTAAATATTATTTACAAAAAAATTGTATTTAAAAGTAGTAACAAAATTTGCATAATTTTTTTATATCGTCGCTCTCAACGAAGACTAACACGGTTCGTTGTTTGCGTTTAAGACTAGCGCGGTTCGTTGTTATCGTGGAAGACTAGCCCACTTCGTTCTCTGCGTGGAAGACTAACACACTCCGTTTTCTGCGTGGAAAACTAGCATAGTTCGCATAGAACTGAAGCGTGTTAGTCTTCGATGCAGAGAACTAAGTGTGCTAGTTTTCCACGTAAACAACGAACCGTGCTAGTCTTCCACGCTAACTGAACCATGCTAGTCTTCGTTGGGAGCGACGATATGTAGCTAATATAATGCTTAGTTGAACTAACGTAGAGATTGGCACGGCGCTACCAGAATTCGGACACGATCTACTCGTCGGGTGATAGATAGTAGATAGTGTCGTATGCAGAATTCAGCAAAGGCGGGGAAAAAATCTCGTTGCTACCATTTATGTTTAGCACACACTTAAAGTTAATGGCAAATAGTAAACTTACCTTTTTACATTAAATTGAAGGCAAATTCTTTTATATTATCTATGTATTTATTTACATATAGCGAATTTGCCTTGACTATATTCATCATTTAATATGAATGAAACATTTTCACAGTGACGCTGTCTGCTCAGGTAAGAAAATGTTGGTTCAATCTGACACTTTCCTAAAATATAAGAAATAGTTTTTAAAATCTACGAAACAAGTTCTAAATAATAAAAAAAAGTTCTTATAATCAGAGTGAAAAAATTGTAAGTACGTAATTTCTTAAAATTTAAGAACAAATTCAGCCACAAAAATAATGAATTTCAGTTCTTATATTTTAAGAACGATATTCTGACGTTAGTAAAATGTAACGTATTTTTTCATATATAAAAGGAATTTTTTCTTAAATTATATGTTATTTTTCTTAGATTCTAAGAAAAAATCAGCGTGAACTTCTATGAAGCTTTGTTCGTAAAAAACATGTACGTTTTTGGTTCAGTGCAGGGAAGTCAAATTCAGACATGGCGGCATACAGGCAACTCTTTTGGCGCTCTCAAAAGCGGCTTTAAAATCGACAAAGAGATGGTGTGTGTCGATTCTTTTATCATGGGTCTTCTCCAGAATTTGTGTCGTGCGCAGCTTCTCGACGTCAAACTTTCCTTCCGTTACTGTGCGTACTTTCTTCTATGCACAGAGGCGTGTGCGTATCCTGGCTGCAACAAGATAATGGTCCGAGTAGATATTGGGACCACGCAGTGTACGCACGTCCAGAACGGTGGAGCTGTGTCTGCCGTCGATCATGACATGATCAATCTGGTTTCTTGTTCTTTGATCAGAGGACAGCCAGGTGGCTTAGTGTATTTGTTTATGCTGGAACCTGGTACTACTGATGACCATACTGCGAGCAGCGGTGAAGTCAATCAACCTAGTGCCGTTGGGGGATGTTATATCGTGGAGACTAAATTTCCCAACTGTAGGACCAAAGACTCCTTTCTTGCCCAGCTTGGCATTAAAGTCGCCAGGCACGATTTTGATATCATGTTGGGGGCAGCGATCATAGGTCTGTTCCAATTTATCGTAAAAGGAGTCCTTCTCTGCGTCGTCCTTCTCCTCAGTCGGTGCATAGGCGCAGATAAATGTTATGTTGAAAAACCTCGTCTTGATTCCGATCGCAGCGAGACGCTCGTCCACAGGGGTGAACGCTAGTACTTGGCGGCGAAGTCTCTTTCCCACCACGAATCCTACACCACGCGATTTGTCTGGCCACTGTAGTATACGTCACAAGGTCCGATGGTCGTCTTTCCTTGTCCCGTCCATCGCATTTCCTGCAGGGCGGTGATGTCGGCCTTTGCGTTAGCGAGGACATCAACCAGTCGGGCAGCGGTAGCTTCCCTGGAAAGGGTCCGGACATTCCAGGTACATGCCCTAATATCCTTCTCATTGTCCTTACTTCGTTTTGCCGGGTCGTCAACATTAAAGGGGGTTCTCATCCGACGCTTTTTCGATTTTTTCCCCGGGGTTTTGAATAAAAGTATTCACACATTTATATAGCGAGCCGCTTGCTACAAGACAGACACCCGCTTGCAGCCGGACCACATGGTGAACAGACACTGCTAAAAAAGACCTCGTAAGACAATGTATGCACATGAGTTGTTGGGATTTTCCACATAGCAGAATCCCGGGACTGACACTCCTAAACCGATACCGTTACTCCTCCTCGAACCACTTAGATGACTTTATGAAGCCCATCAAGTCCTTTATGCCCAGTTCCGCTATCTGGCTTAGGCTATCTAGGAACGGAACTCCCAAAAAGCGCGTTCTCGCGCCGCTTAAAGCCGGACAGTTGCAGATGAGGTGCTCCACTGTTTCCTCCTACTCATCATCATTGCAACTCCTGCAGCATCGTCGGCAGGGCGCACTTAGCCTTTCTGCATGCCTACCAATGAGGCAGTGACCGGTTAATACCCCTATCAATATGCAGATTTCCCTCCTAGTTAGCGCATAAATGCGTCTAGACTTTTTAAGATCCCATTTTGGCCAGGTTTGTTTCGATATGCGACACCCTGCGGATTGCAGCCATCTTTCGTTGGCTTGACGGAGTGTGTGCTCCTTCAGCATTAGTTTGCATGTGGCAAACGGCATACCTAAGCGCTCTTTATCCTGAAGAACCTGCTAGGTCGTGCCCTGCCTGGCAAGCTCGTCTGCCTTACAGTTTCCCTCAATGTCCCTATGTCCCGGGACCCATATGAGGTTTACGCGGTTCTGTTGGGCCATCTCCTGAAAAGATCGACAGCTGAGCGTCAGTTCAGAGTTGAACGTGTATGAGCCAAGGGATTTGATTGCCGCTTGGCTATCGCTGAAAACAGCGATATGTTCCCCGATAACACGTTTGCCGCGGAGTCCAGGATTGCCGAGACTTCCGCCTGGAAGACGCTACAATGATCAGGTAGTCTGAAGGAGAGCTCAAGGTCCAAATCCCTTGAATAAACCCCTCCTCCAGCTCTGCCGTCCAACTTCGAGCCGTCGGTGTATATGGAAGTGCCACCATTTGTTTCGGGACACCAATCCGTCCTCTCCCAGTCTTCTCTGCTGGGAATGTTTATTTTGAAACAGCTATCCCCGACTGTAGTGGTCGCACAACGATCTGTGCTTAGAATACTGGAGTGTCCAATAGTACCCGCACCCCAACTGGAGTTTCTCTTAGGCGCATAGCTGATGCCGCCGCTGACCGAAACCCTTCCAGATCAAGTGGCAAAATGCCCAGAATGACCTGGAGGGCTTCGTTGGGCGTTGTCCTTAGCGCACCGTTTATATAGATCATGGATCAATGGACTTTCCGCAACAGATTCAGGTATGTTGCCTTGCTCAGCGCCGGCCAGCGAATGATGGCCGTGTAGATCCAATCGTATACTTACACTGATCCAAAAACGTACATGTTTTTTACGAACAAAGTTTCATAGAAGTTCACGCTGGTTTTTCTTAAAATATAAGAAAAAATTCATAGGGGCATATTCATAGTCAAAATTAAATAGGTACTTAAAGTTAGCCTCAGCATTTTGGCAGATAAGCCATTCGAAAATATGTCAAAAAGCCACAACCAACTTTAAGTTCCAACTTTATTTTGATTATGAATATGCCCCATAAAATCTAAGAAAATTTTCTTACAATTTATGAATGAATACATGCTTTCTGTGGATTTGTTTACATATTTTACGAAAAAGTACGTATATTCTAGGAAATGTTCTTAAATTTCTACGAAAAAGTTCTTTGGAGAGGTTTTAACGAACAATTCTTAAAATCTATGTACTTTTTCATTGGATACATGAACTTTTTTGGTTCTGTGTAACTTGCCAACGTCTAATTACACCTTTGTTCTTTTTGCCTCACCACATGTGCACTTGCCATATTGCCTTCACCGGGAATCGAACTAAGAATTATTAACTGCTGAGCGGAGATCTCTACCATGATGCTATCGTGTACTTGTGCTTGGTAGCGTCGAATTACACATTTGAAGAAGGTATATTTTAAATAAAATTAAAAAGATTTACTTCCCAAAAATAAGAAGAAACCTCTATGGAAATATCTCCGTCTCTGACTTCTGTCCTCTTTTTGTGCATCGAAGCTGTTCAAAGAGACAATCTTCTTATTTTTATGAGGATTTTTTGGCTCTGTGTACCACTATTAATTACATTTATGTAGATATTTCAATTATGTGAGAGTCGCATAAGTCTCACCCAAATGCATACGCAAAAACTAATTTGAAAGACAAATCATCCATGCTAAGTGATGAAAAGGTACATATGTATGTACATACATTTAATGTAAATACTAGTTATACGAATGGAATCATTTGATGTGGTACAAAATTACACCGCTAGCGAAATGACTTATTTCAATGGGATTATAGCCATATTTTTTGTTCGATTTGTATCACATTTACGCCTTTACAACGAATCCAATTAATTTGTCTGTCAGAATGTCAATCAAGCGAAAGCTGCAAAGCATGTTGCAAAGCAGTGCCTCTAAAATCGATAGATATCACAAAAGCTGTAACTACATCAGCGTTTGTATTAATAGCAATGCTAAGTACTTTATTTTAGTTTTGTTATTATCTTTTACTTGAATTGTTACACGGGAATTATGAGAAGATAGATGTGGGATCGACGGACGGACTAAGGACGACTAGAAGTGGACACACCTTTTAAGTACTGATGCTTTAAAATGCATCCCTGCACCTTTGAGAACGACAACCCTACCTAGACAAGGAGAGCCTAGAGCGACACGACTGAGAGACTGACGACTCACTCAAGTTTGAAGTGCGGAATTAGACAGACGTCACTAAACCATTTATCTTTAAAATTAATAAAGCTATTGTAAATATTGTATAATTGGTGTGTTACTCATTTATTTGGAAGAACAAATCCCCACAATTTGGGCGCTCAACCGCGATTTACGGTCGTGATAAAAGTTTTAAGCAATTCATCACAATACATATAGACCAAGATCCCAGAGCCTAAAAGCGTCACTTATTTTATAATGGATGAAACCAATACCGATCGATAGTCCTCCCCGAATCTAGAAAGAATGTGAAAATTTTAAAGCTGTACCTATGACAAGGGCCTAGGAATCGGGGGTCAAAGTCGCCAAAAAATGACCCTAACTTCACTTATTTTATAATGGATGATTTTCACATATTTGACGTAGATTACCACCCCGCGTCAGTATCAAGTGTTGTTAGACCCGTACCAGTGACAAGGCTCCAGCCAGACACCCCTAGTTCGCGGATTTTCCTATGGAAATTTATTCTGTTTTACTAATTTCACGCATTTGGGCCACTTTGGCTGCTTTTAACTACCCAATATTTTCCCATTTTTTGTAGAACACTACCCTCAAGTAGTATCAGGAATTTTTAGACTTCGTCCCATGGAAAAACTCAGCCAGACACCTCAAAACTCGGGAAATTTCACTAATTTTTACTGCGCTTTCACATGTTTAAGCGGATTTGACCAACTTTGGCCTCTTTTAAATAACAGATCTTTACACATGTGTCGTAAAATGCTACCCTTAAGTAGAATCAAGCATATCTAGACATCATCCCATGGAAAAAACTTCAGCCAGACACCTGAAAGTTCGAGAACTTTTATTTTCCTATTAATTTGCTTTCTCTTGTTTGTCCCACTTTTACTAATTTTAAATGACAGATCTTTTCACATGTGTCGTAGGACACTACCCTTAAGTAGTTTCAGTAATTTTTAGACCTCGTCCCATGGCAAAAACTTCAGCCAGACACCTAAAAACTCGGGAAATTTCACTAATTTTTACTGCCCTTTCACATTTTTAAGTGGATTTGACAAACTTTGACTACTTTTAAATAGCAGATCTTCACACATGTGTCGCAAAATGCTATCCTTAAGTAGAATCAAGCATTTCCAGACATCATCCCATGGCAAAAACTTCAGCCAGACACCTAAAAGTTCGGGAACTTTTATTTTCCTATTAATTTGCTTTCTCTTGTTTGTCCCACTTTTACAGCTTCTAAACGACGGATCTTTTCAGATGTTTCGTAGGACACTAGCCTTAAGTAGTTTCAGTCATTTCTATACTTCGCCCCATGGCAAAAACTTCAGCCAGACACCTCAAAGCTCGGGATTTTCACTAATTTTTACAGAGATTTCACTTGTTTCAGCAGGTTTCTTTGTCCACGTTTAAACGGCGGATCTTTACACACGTGTCGTATAACACTACCCTTAAACAGCATTAGGCATTTCCGGACTTCATTCCATGAAAAAAACTTAAGCCAAACAACCCAAAGCACGGGGACTTTTCATCATTTTTAATGTACTTTCACATGGTCAAATGGGTTTACTCAACTTTGGCTGCTTTTAAATGGCGGATCGTTACAAATGTATCGTATAACACTACTATTAACTAATATTAGGCATTTTTAGACTTCGCCCCATGACAAAAACTTCAGCCAGACACCTCAAAGCTGAGGAAATTTCATAATTCTTGCTGCGAATTCACATGTATAACTGCGTTGTCTAACTTTGACTGCTTTTAAAGGGCAGATAATTTCACATGTGTCATAGAAGACCACCCTTAAGTGGTATCACGTACTTTTTGACTTCGCCCCATGTCAAAAACTTTAGCCAGACACCTCAAAACTGAGGAATTTTTATAATTCTTACTGCAGTTTCACATGTTTAAGCGAGTTTGTCCAACTTTGGCTGTTTTTGAAAGGCAGATCTTTGCACATGTGTCGTGGAACACTATCTCCAAGTAGTATCAGGCATTTTTATACTTCATCCCATGGAAAAAACCTCAGCCAGACACCTCAAGCCTGACGAATTTTCATAGTTCTTACTGCTTTTTCACATGTTTAATCGGGTTGGTCCAACTTCGGCTGCTCTTAGAGAGCGGATCTTTTCACGTGTGTCATAGAAGACCACCCTTAAGTGGTATCACGTACTTTTTGACTTCGCCCCATGTCAAAAACTTCAGCCAGACACCTCAAAACTGAGGAATTTTTATAATTCTTACTGCACTTTCACATGTTTAAGCGAGTTTGTCCAACTTTGGCTATTTTTGAAAGGCAGATCTTTACACATGTGTCGTGGAACACTAACTCCAAGTAGTATCAGGTATTTTTAGACTTCATCCCTTGGAAAAAACTGCAGCCAGACACCTCAAGGCTGAGGAATTTTCATAGTTCTTACTGCTTGTTCACATGTTTAATCGGGTTGGTCCAACTTCGGTTGCTTTTAAAGAGCAGATCTTTTCACATGTGTCATAGAAGACCCCCTTAAAGAAGTATCGGGTATTTTTATACTTCGCCCCATGTCAAAAACTACAGTCAGACACCTCAAAACTGAGGAATTTTCATAATTCTTACTGCGATTTCACAGGTTTAAGCGAGTTGGTCCAACTTTTGCTGTTCGTAAAGGGCATATCTACGCACATGTGTCATAGAAGACCACCTTAAAGAAGCATCGGGTGTTTTTATACTTCGCCCCATGTCAAAAACTACAGCCAGACACCTCAAAACTGAGGAATTTTCATAATTCTTACTGCGATTTCACAGGTTTAAGCGAGTTCCCTGCAGCGAAACCTCAAACTAATCAGAAAAATACTAATATACAACTATAATTTTCTGGCAGAACTCATACTAGTCAGGAAATATCCATTTCATACCAGTATACAAATAGAATTTTCCGGCTGAACCCATACTAGTCAGGAAATATCCATTCCATACTAGTATACAACTAGATTTTTCTGGATGAAATTATACCAGTTGAAAAAAACAAAATTCATTTGTTTCGTTTTCTCTTATAATTCATAGATGCTTTTTCGTGATTGGGTAAATACAAATAGCCGCTGCTTTCTTAAGAATAAACATGAAAATAAAGTCAAATGATAAAATAAAGGGTAAGCCAGGAAAATTCTGGTTGAAATCATACTAGTCCAGGTTAAAAGCCTTTTTGACTAGTATATTCCATACTGGTCCTTTTTGGACTAGTTAATTTTATGGAAATTATACTAATATCTTACAACTAGCATGAAACTGGTATTTCCTGACTAGTAAATAACTGGTATATTCTGGTCGAAATCTGACAATTGACATCTTGTAGGACATCAACACGTAAAAAATACCAGTTGCTTATATGGAGAAAAAAAGACAGAACACCGGGCCCAACTAGTCAGTGTTCTGTCTTTGTTCCATATAAGCTCGGTGCACCAACTAGTTGTAAAGTAGTTTTCAACTAGTTGCTTTCGCTGCAGGGTAGCGACATAAGAGTGACATTGTCTGAAATGCAACAAATTCCACATCTGAACACTTTGTATGGGCTGAACTGTTCTAATTTGCTTGCGCCTTTTAAAAATAGTCAAAGTTGGACAAACCTGCTTAAACAATCGAAAGCACAGTAAGAATTATGAAAACTACCCAGATTTAAGGTGTCTGGTTAAAATATTTGTCATAAGGCGAAGTCTAAAAGTACCTGGTACCACGTAAGGGTGGTCCTCTATGACACATTGAAAATATCTGCCCTTTAAAAGCAGCCAGAGGTAGACGAACCATCTCAAACATGTGAAAACGCAGTAAGAATTATAAAAATTTCTCAGTTTTGAGGTGTCTGGCTGTAGTTTTTGACATGGGCGAAGTATAAAAATACCCGATACTTCTTTAAGGTGGTCTTCTATGACACATGTGTGAAGATATGCCCTTTACGAACAGCAGCAGTTGGACCTACTCGCTTAAACCTGTGAAATCGCAGTAAGAATTATGAAAATTCCTCAGTTTTGAGGTGTCTGACTGTAGTTTTTGACATGGGGCGAAGAATAAAAATAGCCGATCCTTCTTTAAGGGGGTCTTCTATTCACATGTGAAAAGATCTGCTCTTTAAAAGCAGCCGAAGTTGGACGAACTCGCTTAAACCTTTGAAATCGCAGTAAGAATTATGAAAATTCCTCAGTTTTGAGGTGTCTGGCTGACATTTTTGACATGGGGCAAAGTATAAAAAATACCCGATACTTCTTTAAGGTGGTCTTCTATGACACATGTGTGAAGATATGCCCTTTACGAACAGCAAAAGTTGGACCAACTCGCTTAAACCTGTGAAATCGCAGTAATAATTATGAAAATTCCTCAGTTTTGAGGTGTCTGACTGAAGTTTTTTCCATGGGATGAAGTATAAAAATGCCTGATACTACTTGGAGATAGTGCTCCACGACACATGTGCAAAGATCTGCCGTTCAAAAACAGCCAAAGTTGGACAAATTCGCTTAAACATGTGAAAGTGCAGTAAGAATTATAAAAATTCCTCGGTTTTGAGGTGTCTGGCTGAAGTTTTTGACATGGGGCAAAGTATAAAAAATACCCGATACTTCTTTAAGGTGGTCTTCTATGACACATGTGTGAAGATATGCCCTTTACGAACAGCAAAAGTTGGACCAACTCGCTTAAACCTGTGAAATCGCAGTAATAATTATGAAAATTCCTCAGTTTTGAGGTGTCTGACTGTAGTTTTTGACATGAGGCGAAGTATAATAATAGCCGATCCTTCTTTAAGGGGGTCTTCTATGACACATGTGAAAAGATCTGCTCTTTAAAAGCAGCCGAAGTTGGACCAACCCGATTAAACATGTGAAAAAGCAGAAAGAACTATGAAAATTCCTCAGGCTTGAGGTGTCTGGCTGAAGTTTTTTCCATGGGATGAAGTATAAAAATGCCTGATACTACTTGGAGATAGTGCTCCACGACACATGTGCAAAGATCTGCCGTTCAAAAACAGCCAAAGTTGGACAAATTCGCTTAAACTTGTGAAAGTGCAGTAAGAATTATAAAAATTCCTCGGTTTTGAGGTGTCTGGCTGAAGTTTTTGACATGGGGCGAAGTCAAAAAGTACCTGATACCACTTAAGGGTAGTCTTCTATGACACATGTGAAATTATCTGCCCTTTAAAAGCAGCCAAAGTTAGACCAACGCAGTTAAACATGTGAATTCGCAGCAAGAATTATGAAATTTCCTCAGCTTTGAGGTGTCTGGCTGAAGTTTTTGTCATGGGGCGAAGTCTAAAAATGCCTAATATTAGTTAATAGTAGTGTTCTACGATACATTTGTAGCGATCCGCCATTTAAAATCAGCCCAAGTTGGGTAAACCCATTTGACCATGTGAAAGCACAGTAAAAATGATGAAAAGTTCCCGTGCTTTGGGTTGTTTGGCTTAAGTTTTTTTCATGGAATGAAGTCCGGAAATGCCTGATACCGTTTAAGGGTAGTGTTATACGATACATGTGTAAAGATACGCCGTTTAAACGTGGACAAAGTTGGAGAAACCTGCTGAAACAAGTGAAATCTCTGTAAAAATTAGTGAAAATCCCGAGCTTTGAGGTGTCTGGCTGAAGTTTTTGCCATGGGGCGAAGTCTAGAAATGACTGAAACTACTTAAGGGTAGTGTCCTACGAAACATCTGAAAAGATCCGTCGTTTAGAAATTGTAAAAGTGGGACAAACAAGTGAAAGCAAATTAATAGGAAAATAAAAGTTCCCGAACTTTGAGGTGTCTGGCTGAAGTTTTTGCCATGGGATGATGTCTGGAAATGCTTGATTCTACTTAAGGGTAGCATTTTACGACACATGTGTAAAGATCTGTTATTTAAAAGAGGCCAAAGTTGGTCAAATCCGCCTAAACATGTGAAAGCGCAGTAAAAATTAGTGAAATTTCCCGAGTTTTGAGGTGTCTGGATGAAGTTTTTGCCATGGGACGAAGTCTAAAAATTCCTGATACTACTTGAGGGTAATGTTCTACAAAAAATGGGAAAATATTGGGTAGTTAAAAGCAGCCAAAGTGGCCCAAATGCGTCAAATTGGTAAAACAGAAAAAATTTCTATAGGAAAATCCGCGAACTGGGGGTGTCTGGCTGGAGCCTTGTCACTGGTACGGGTCTAACAACACTTGATACTGACGCGGGGTGATAATCTACGTCTAATGTGTGAAAATCATCCATTATAAAATAAGTGAAGTTAGGGTCATTTTTTGGCGACTTTGACCCCCGATTCCTAGGCCTTTGTCATAGGTACAGCTTTAAAATTTTCACATTCTTTCTAGATTCGGGGAGGACTATCGATCGGTATTGGTTTCATCCATTATAAAATAAGTGACGCTTTTAGGCTCTGGGATCTCGCTCTAATAATTTACTTCGATTCGATCGCACATATTCGCTGCATTAAAAGCCAGCGCACGCATATACACACCGCATAAGTGCGCATCGAAGCAAAGCAGAGGACATTTTTTTCAACTACATAGCAGCGAAAGGCAGAAAGTTCCGCACTTCATTGTGTCAAAAGCGCCAACTTTTGCATAAAAAACTTGAAACATCGTGGTATGTAAGCAAAATCAAAGTATACCACATTTAATAAGAACCAGAAAAGATAACGGACCGAAAACGGTGAGGCCATAGCAAATAACGGCGACAAGCAGTAGCAGATCTCAGCCGAGCAGCGGCAGAACGCATCAGGCAGCAACAGAGCGCAGCCTCAGTCGCAGCGACAGAATTAACCAGCGCACAAGTAACATCGGCGCGAATTAGCAACAGCGAGCATCTTTAGTCTTCGAGACATCGAAGATACTCTATCATCGTTTTCGGGGTGCGGACAACCTGACGTTAATCAATGGTTGGACGAGTTTGAGAGTAATGCAGCTGTCGTTAATTGGAACGATCTGCAAAAATTTATCTATGGCAAGCAGTTGCTTAAGGGTGCGGCAAAAATATTTGTTAGGAGTCAGAGGGAGATCAAGGATTGGAACTCGTTAAAGTCCATCCTTATTAAAGAATTTGGGGTTAAGCTTAGCGCAAACGAAATCCATCGTAGATTGAAGAACAGATGCAAGAAACTAAATGAAAGTTTCCTCGAATATTTGTACTCGCTGATGGAAATAGCAAGCGTGGTTGACATGGATGATGCGAGTATCATCGAATATTTTATTGAGGGTATACCCGATACGCGTTCCAATAAGCAAATTCTTTACCAAGCTCGTACCATATCTGAACTGAAAGAAAACTTGCGTGTCTATGAGAAATGTCAGGGACAATCCCAGAATGTAGGCAATAGATCGTCGATGCCACAGCCATATCAAAAACGAAATATCACTAAAAGCGAAACCCATGACAGCAAGACCTGCTTTAAGTGTGGAAAGGTAGGACATCTGGCCAGGCAGTGCACTCAATCCACAATTAGGTGCTTTAAGTGCAGCCAAGTCGGTCACAAGGCAAATGAGTGTAAGAAGCCAACATCGCGAACGGAAGAGAAAAAAGAAAATAAAAAAATGCATGTAGTCACCGATGGTGAAGAACAACCAAATACCAAGCCAGCGTCGCGAGGTACTAGTCTCTTCCGAGATCTAGAAATCAATGGGTATACATTTTCAGCACTTTTAGATACGGGTAGTGATATTTGCGCCATACGATACGATACTCTAGTAAATATTGGGTATGTTGATCTAGAAGAAAAAATTAAAACTCTATACGGTATCGGAAACAAAATGATTAAAATTATTGGATGTTTCACCGCGCGCATGACTTTAGATGAAGTCGAAGTTGACATTGAGTTTCATGTAACTAGAGAGAGCGATATATTATACGATGCGATTATAGGTAAAGACATACTAAGCCAGGTGGATATAGCAATCGACGACGAGGGAGTGCGATTCCTGAAGAAGAGAACCGCGCAAAAGAAATCCGAGGAACGGGAGGAACTGGTTAACCAGTTATTAGCGAACGGGAAACCCAATGCAAAACCCGACGAGCAAGAGGCAGTCAGCGATCAGGTGGAAAAAGCGAGTCCCATAGGCGAATTGGAGAAGGAGTTTGAGTTAATCTTACAGACTGAGTGCAACGAGAGGGTAGAACCTCAGACAGACGAACTTACGTGAATTTCAAAAAGGCCAATTGGGTCGGCTTTTTGGAATTCACGGAGAGCTCCTTTGGTGATCTTCCCATTCCCACTGACGTACACGTTGGCGAGCGTAACATACGTGAGGTCATTAAAAAGGCTACAGCCCGTTTCATACCAGCTGGTAGGATAAAAGATATTAGGCCTAACTTCCCAGCTGAGGCCGCAGCCTTGGCCAACGAACGTGACCTCATACGCAACATCGATCCATCTGACCCACAGATCGGTGATCTCAACGTGGAAATCAGAAGGCTGGTTAACGAACACAAACAAACCAAATGGGAGGAGCACCTCAGGTCTTGTAACCTCTCTACCGGTGTTGGGAAATTATGGTCCACCGTCAAGTCCTTGTCGAATCCTTCGGGTCCACCAAAAAATGTCGACATCACCTTTGGTGACAAGACAATAAATGACCCCAGGAAATGCGCACAGGCTTTTTGTCGACAATATGTCCCACACCCTGCGCAAGACAGGGCTAGACGTGGAATCTTCAGGCGTGCGCATAAACACAAAAACTATGCCCCCGTTCCCATCACCGCTACAGAGGTTCAAGAGGCCATCCGGAAGGCCAAAAACTCCAAAGCCATCGGCCCTGATGGCATAGCCATGGTGCATCTAAAACACATCGGCCTAGCGGGAGTCAAATATTTAACGGCCGTCTTCAATTTGTCTCTGATCACAGCTGTCATACCCGACAAATGGAAGCAGGCAACTGTGATCCCACTACTAAAGCCTGGCAAGCCAGCTAACGTTGGGGAGTCATATCGCCCGATATCACTCCTCTCGCCAGTAGTAAAGACACTTGAGGCGGTCCTACTCCCGCTCTACACATCACACTTGATGTTAGCCGAGCACCAACATGGCTTCAGGAAAGGTAGGAGCACAACATCTGCTCTAAATGTCATAAACACTCAGATAACTGACGGTCTTAATCAAAATAGGCCTAATGACAGGACGGTTCTAGTTGCACTTGATTTGAGTCAAGCTTTTGACACAGTAAATCATGGGCAACTTGTAGCTGATTTGGAAGACTCGTCACTCCCCCCCTGTCTAAAGCGTTGGACCGCCAATTATCTCAGTGGTCGTCGGTCGTCTGTTGTATTTAGAAACAAAAAATCTAAAGCCAGGAAGATAAAACAAGGGGTACCACAGGGTGGTGTCCTCTCCCCGTTATTGTTTAACTTCTATATTTCGAAGCTTCCTCCTCCACCAGAAGAAGTTACGATGGTTATCTCCCCTCTCTAGTCGAGTTCTTCACTGCCCGAACCTTGACATTGTCGCCAACAAAGTCTTCGGCGACCTTATTCACGACGTGGACGGCGCAGGTTGGCATGGAATTAGAAATCTATGTAGGTGATCATAAAATACCTACTGTCGCTCACCCAAAAATTTTAGGAGTGACTTTTGACACCATGCACACTTTCGCTGCCCATTCAGCTGCAATTGTCTCAAAATTACAGAGCCGCAACAAAATCCTCAAGTCACTAGCCGGCAGTACTTGGGGTAAAGACAAAGAAACGTTGTTGGTAACGTACAAGGCAATTGGTCGGCCGATCCTGAACTATGCGTCGCCGATATGGTCGCCGGCCTTGGACTCCCGTTAGAAGATATTGATGACAATTAGGTTAAGGAAAAATACGCGTTGGGCAGGACTACACATCGTTACAACAACAACAACAACAGAGCTCGACCATTTACAAGCCGATACGAGGGCGAGTGTACTCAGCCTTATCACTAATTATAGCTGCACAAACCAAAAACCATCGCCAATAGAGATGAAGATCATCTTGTCGGATGACGTGCCAGTGTACCAAAGACCGCGTCGACTGTCTTATGCAGATCAATGCACCGTCGAGAAGCAGATAGAGGAGTGGCTTGCTGATGGTATTATCCAAGCGAGCACATCGGAGTACGCTTCACCAATAGTACTCGTGGCAAAGAAAGACGGTTCCAAGCGGTTATGTTGCGATTACCGTAAATTAAATGAAAAGATTATACGTGACCACTTCCCGATGCAGTTGATCGATGACGTCCTGCAGAGACTCCAATCTGCAACTTTTTATACGACTTTAGATCTTCGCAATGGATTTTTCCATGTCCCACTAGACGCGGCATCGAGGAAGTTTACAGCTTTTGTCACGCATAACGCACAGTACGAATTCCGGTATGCTCCTTTCGGTATATGTAATTCTCCCGCTGTTTTCACGAGGTATATCCATGCGGTGTTAGGAGAGCTTATCCATAGCAAAACCATAATAGTATATATGGACGACATAATTATACCTTCGAAGAGTGTGGAGGAAGGGCTAGCTAGTCTAAAAAGTGTGTTGGCAACAGCAGCGTCGTACGGACTACGAATAAAATGGGAAAAATGCCAAATATTGAAAAGTAGAGTTACCTTTTTGGGCTACGTTGTTGAAGCGTCAACTATAACACCGTCGCACGAAAAGACTCGCGCTGTACACGATTTCCCTGTTCCGACCGATAGGAAAACACTGCAACGTTTCTTGGGACTTACATCGTATTTTAGACGTTTTATTCCGAGCTATTCCACGGTGGCTAAACCATTGTCTGACCTTTTGGGGAATCATGAAGTGTTCCGAATACAAGACGAGCAAATAGTTGCGATCCAACAATTAAAGGCGGCTCTAGTGAATCCACCAGTACTTCACTTATTCGACCCAGTACTGCCAACGGAAATACACACAGACGCGTCCATGTACGGATACGGTGGTGTCCTTATGCAGAGGGACTCGGAAGATAGATGTTTACACCCCATAGAATACATGAGCAGGAAAACGACAACAGCGGAACAAAAATATCACTCATACGAATTGGAGGTGCTAGCAATCGTAGCAGCACTAAAAAAGTGAAGAGTATACGTCATGGGAATAAAATTTAAAATAATAACGGATTGTAATGCATTTGCGCTTACTATGAAAAAGCAGGAAGTACCTTTACGAGTATCGCGTTGGGCTATGTACCTTCAGGATTACCAGTACGAGATTGAGCACCGATCAGGAAACCAGATGAGGCATGTGGACGCATTAAGCCGCATACATTGCCTAATGATGACAGATAGCCTAAGACATCGTATACAAGAAGAACAACTCAAAGACGAAAAATTGGCAGCAATTCGAAAGGTTTTAGAGCACGAAGATTACCACGATTACTACGTCAAGCATGGGGTGCTCCATAAAGATCTCGTTAAAGAACTTATGGTAGTACCAGCATCCATGGAACGAGAAGTCATCCAGATAGCACACAGACAAGGACACTTTGCGGTCAAGAAAACCAAAGACTTGGTCGAAAGAGACTTCTTTATTTACGATCTGACGCCTAAAGTCACACACGTCGTAAAAAGCTGCGTAGAATGTTTAGTTGCGGAAGCCAAAGCTGGGAAGAAGGAGGGGATGTTAAACCCGATCAATAAAGAGGACAAACCGCTCGTTACATATCATTTGGACCACGTTGGCCCCATGGAAGAAACCAAAAAGCGGTACAATTATATTTTGGTGATCATCGATGCATTTTCTAAATTCGTCTGGCTCTACCCGACCAGAAGTACAGGTAGCGACGAAGTAATAGATCGTTTAGAGAAGCAATCAGCAACATTTGGAAACCCATTCAGGCTAATAACGGATCGAAAATCTGCTTTTACATCGAACGCATTCGAAGACTACTGTCAAAAAAGCAATATCCAACACCTACTCATCACAACTGGGGTACCACGCGGTAATGGACAAGTGGAAAGGGTCCATAAAGTAGTCATGCCAATGTTGACGAAACTTTGCATCGAAAACCCGAAGTTGTGGTATAAGCACGTAGACAGAGTACAACAGGTGATAAATTCTACACCGACGCGAAGCACCAAGTATTCTCCATTCAAGCTCCTAACCGGTGTCGAAATGCGCGCTAACATTAGACGACTTTTGGAAGAGTCAGCTGTAGAGGAAATAGAGGAAGAGAGAAACGCGGTACGAGAAGAAGCTCGCGAAAACATCGCACGCATACAAGAGGAAAATGTACAAAATTTCAATAAGAAACGCAAAAATGAAACAGAATATGAAGTTGGAGACCTAGTTGCCATTAAGCGAACTCAATATGGAACAGGGCTGCGCCTAAAACAGAAATTTTTTGGACCGTATAAAGTGAAAGAGAAACAAGGTCATGGACGTTATATCGTACACAAAGTCGGCGACGTCGAAGGTCCAAGAATAACGCACACAGTAGCAGAGTACATGAAGCCTTGGAATCCTTCATCCGAGTCGAATGAATCATCAGGATGGCCGAATGTGGGATCGACGGACGGACTAAGGACGACTAGAAGTGGACACACCTTTTAAGTACTGATGCTTTAAAATGCATCCCTGCACCTTTGAGAACGACAACCCTACCTAGACAAGGAGAGCCTAGAGCGACACGACTGAGAGACTGACGACTCACTCAAGTTTGAAGTGCGGAATTAGACAGACGTCACTAAACCATTTATCTTTAAAATTAATAAAGCTACTGTAAATATTGTATAATTGGTGTGTTACTCATTTATTTGGAAGAACAAATCCCCACATAGATAAAGTAGAACCATCTCGAAATTATCCGGAAGTTAGTAGAGGCTGTTTGAGATGATTCTAGAAACAGGGAAACAATTTTAGGTTTTTCCCAATAATTTTTAATTTATTCTATTAAACTCTTTAATTTACCAATTTACTTGATAAATTGTGAATATGCGAGGGCTTGTACACAAATATGTGTACATATACTAAAGGTATTATTATTTTGGAATATTGACTTTTGGAAGAGTGCCGGCACGTTTTTTTCGATTTCTCATTATTTCTTTCAAAAATTGTCAAAAATGCAAATATCTATAGCTCTGTCAAAATGAGAAAATCCGCGCTCAGTGCGAGAGCAACACCAAGGAACACGGGATCGCTAAAATGGTAGAACTGTCAAACTTGAACGCTTAACAGTTCTACAACAAGTAGTCAGAACTTACCAGCAAAAAATCTGCTGACTAAATCTTGCAACTCTCTGACTGGAGAGAACTCAATTTTCTGCTCTCACCAGTCAGAAAAGTGGCGTACGAGATCACTTTCCTGTAGTTCGTGACTGTTTCTGACTATTTCGGACTGTCAAATTGGCTTATATATGTATGTACAAAAAAGGCATTTTTGAAAATTCGACTGGTCAAAACTTTTAAACTGATTACGGTAGAACGATGAAATTTGGCACAAGGCATAATGGTATCGTTGGGAGTATTGCCTGATGAAATTGTACGAAATCGCTCTCCAACCACATAATATTCGGTAAGAGAAATGGCTAATGATATAATTTAGCAGGATGAACCTCCTAGTCATTCTATTATGATTTTTTGGGCGAGGCACCGCCCACTCTTAAGGAAAGCATTTTTGAAAATTGGACTGGTCAGAGCTTTTAAACTGATTACGGTAGAATCATGAAATTTGACAATTGTACGAAATCGCTTTCCGACTTTCGATATGGAAAATTTCGAAATCACATAAATTGACATAATTCTGTAAGGTAAATTGCTAAAATAGTAGATATAAATTGGTAGCTAAATCCTCCTGGTCATTGTATTGTAATTTTCTGTTAAACTTTAAAAGTGGGCGTGGCACCGTGCATTTTTAAGGGGGGCATTTTTGAAAATTCGACTGGTCATAACAAACAAAGTGTATGGGAAAGGGCGAAAAAAATAACTTTTTAGAATCACCCTACTATACATGATTAATAATCATTATACACAGAGCCAAAGGTACCTAATAAAATAGAACAAAAATGATAAAATATCTGTATAGTTTTTCTTCAAGAAGATGTGCTTCACACTATTGTAGATACAATCTTTTTAATGTTATTAAGAAGATTTTCATTTTAATATTTTAAATGAAAAATAAAATGATATTGCCTTCACCGAGAATCGAACTTACAATTTTCGGAATGATAAACCCAGCTGTTAACCATCAGACCATCGCTCACTTTTGATTGCCAGCGTCTAATTACTGATATGTGTATTAGAGTGGTTCACAATTATGGACTTTTTGGAAATTCTAAAACGCTACCCCCAATTATTGTTCCCTATGACAAAAAAAGAGGCTGCTATTTTTTTTTTTTTTTTTTTTTAAGGTGGTTTAGAGGTCGCGCTACTCGTTTTTATAAAAAAAAATTAGATACTTGCAATTTTAATTTCATTTTAACATGTTTAAGTGCAGTAAAAATTTGAGTTTTTGTGTGCGGTTATTCTGTTTTCATTGCCGAATATTCCTGCACTGAGAGAAATAAACGAAAATATATCATGTTTGACGTTTTACCTTTATTTTGCAAACGAAAACGGAAAATTGAAGAGTGTAACAAAAATGCGCATTTTTTTGATGAAACGAAATGACCATTAGTTTTACGTATGACTATCTTCTCTGAAAATTTGGATGAAAAAAATGTAGACAATAATTTTTTACAGAACTTTGAAAGGCGAAAAACGTCGAATTTATCGCTTTTTCGAGTGATATTCTTAATTTTCTTTTTGGTATTTGTTCTATAAAATTTTGAGGCATCAATGTACCGCTCTGAAATTTTACCAGGGTGTAGTTTTTGAGACGGAGGTTCTAAAAATGTAAGCGAGGTTAATGTGCTCCTCCAATATTAAATGTTATCATCAATGAAAGTAGCGATACTCTGTTTTTGGCCAGTTTCAATATTTGTGATTTTGTGCTTATAAGTTTTTGAGGCAACGGAGTATTAAATTTTGGTTCTACGCAATGACAAAAAGAATATATCAACAAGAGCCGTCACTCGTTATAAATGCAAGGAAAAAGATGGATGCCGTTTTCTTTCAGGGTTTCGGTAATTTTGTTTTCCTCAGTTTTGTAAATTCGACAGCTGGTAAATTTTTGTTTCGACACTTGTGTTATTTCATTTCTCGTCTATTTTCTTTTACACATTTTGTTTTGATTAGACAATAACATATTTATATCGAAATTGCCGAAACCCTGAAAGAAAACGGCATCCATCTTTTTCGTTGCTTTCATAACGAGTGGTGGCTCTTGTTGATATATTCTCTGTGGCAATGATAGCCTAATATACAGCAAAACTTTCGATGGTTTTGAATTTGATGTGCTCCCTTTAGTTTTCAAAGTAGAGGCATAAATGTCGAGCTACTTTGGTGCGTAACTTTCTTACGGTAGCATGTTTTTTTGTAGGCACAGCTACAGTGTTACTTTTATTACGTGTTACACTTTTGTAATTTGTTGTCCTATACTACAGTAGTATAAAACCAAATGCCTCATTTTAAAAGATTAACATAACGAAAGTTATTGAAATTTGTACAAGGGGCAAATATGGGCAATTTTCGAGAGATATCAGAAACCGTAAAAAAAATGGAAAACATGTATTTAACTACTTCTAAATTAACTTTTATTTAAGCGTCAGTGACCTTAAACACAAATTTAGTACAGTTATGCCAACAATACAAACATATAAAAAAAAAAAATAATAAAAGAAACCACTAATTCTCCCAAAATATTGAATGATAACTTTACCGAAGTTTTAGTGGCTTTCATACTTTTTGTTGGTTTTTTGATATTTTAAATTGAATGCAATGTCAGTGTCAAGATATATTGTTAATATTTTGCTATTTAGAATTTGAAATTTTTATTAAAATTTAGAAAAATTAGAATTTTTTCGGTCAGAATTCATTCAAATTTCTATTATTGGGATGCCTTTTGCAATTTTCTGTATCAGTTTAAGGGGCCTTTTAGGGAATTTTACGCCCTTCAAAATGGCCTTTGAGCGTTTGTGCATATCTCTCACTGGTTCACCAGTAGAAGTTGTCAAACATTTTTTTTTTTTTTAATTTAACATTTTCGGCGATATCTCAAAAACCGGGTTTCGGGTATCAAAAAAAGTTTATCGAAGATTGCTTTATATAAATATCTACATGCTGCTCAACTTTTAACATAATTGGTAGAGAATTTCCCAAGTTAGCAAAAATATTTAACGATTTTCCGGGTTTTACTTTTATCGATATATCAAAAACCGGTTATCGGATATCGCAATTTTTTTCCAAATCATTCTCCGTTTATATATCGGTATGTTGCTAAAATTTAAAAATGATCGGAGGGAAAGTGTTAATGTTATTGAATAGCCAACTTCGCTTTAAAAAATATTTGACGATTTTTCTGGTTTAAATTGTTAACGATATCTCCGAAACCGGGTATCAAATTTTTTTTGCCTAAATATAACCTTTACATATCTCTACACGTTAAAAAAATTTCAACAAAATCGGTGCAGTAGTGTTTAAATAAATGTATATTAAACACAGCGACTTGAATTTATATATATAATCTTCGATCTATTGACTATATCTTTTTGAGGCTTTATGTAAGACGAATTACGCTGATAAATTTAAGCTCCTCTTTATCTACCAATATACCAGAAAAAAGGTTATTCTTGTGCTTCGATGTTTCAATTTCTTATTTTTTTTGGCAAAACTGTAACACTATTTGGGATTTGCCCATATATTATATATTAATATATATAAATGAAATATGCACCGATGGAAAGGAAATTGAAAAAACTGACGGCATATTTTCAGGGGCGTCCCCGAAATTTAAGGATGGGGCGCGGGGCTAGCGACCCCACGACCATCTAAAGTTTTTATTGGTCGAATTTTCGATCACAAGCGATACTAGTTCATATAAATCGATGTCATAAATCCATCAGTGACGAGTTTCATACAGTCGAATTAGTTTTCAAAAATGCACCGCCATATTGGATCCGCAAATTTGAATTAAAAAAAAACCGATATCGGATTCGTAATCAGACAACGCATAAACCCCCGACTACCAAGTTTCAATAAAATCCAATTAGTTTTCAAATAAAAAATATAATAAAAAAATATTTTTAATTTAAAATGTTTTTAAAATGAACTAAAAACTGGAAAATAATTTCCCCTCTGTCTACATAGATTCTTCACCACGTAAAGCTTATCCGGAACATTTGTGAGTGGGAATTCCTATAGGTATTAAATAGTACTTGGAGTTTGAAATGTATAAAAACATTGGCGCACGCTAAACATGGTTCGCATTAATTTCTAACAATCTTATTACCGATATGAGCTTTTCTAAAAAAAACATCTTTTCACGATATAGCAAGCGCCAAATGTTTTTATACATTTCAAACTCCAAGTACTATTTAATACCTATAGGAATTCCCACTCACAAATGTTCCGGATAAGCTTTACGTGGTGAAGAATCTATGTAGACAGAGGGGAAATTATTTTCCAGTTTTTAGTTCATTTTAAAAACATTTTAAATTAAAAATATTTTTTTATTCTATTTTTTATTTTATACTTTTTAGTTGTGAGTCTGTGAAAATTTCTAAGATTATAATTGGATATTAAGGAAAGCGTAAATGTATACATTTAACAGCTCAGTTAGATGAACGCTATAGATACATTTATATGAATACTTTTTATTTTGAAATTCCCATTAATTTAATTTTTGACCAATTTTTTAGCATTTTCTTCTATTTCTGTCTAGTGTGCATTGACTGCTTTGAAAAACTGCATGTCGAACAGCGTAATCTAATTGGGTAAATTTTCGAGGTGTTTACACACTAAACTCCTCGCGGAAGTTTTCCGAATTTGTATAAACTTCGTTCCATAAAAATTTTGACAGTTCATTTACGCATTCGGTAATTTTCTACGTTTACACGCTTTACGCGGTGTTTCTATGGTTACATGAATAAAATTACTCTTTTTTAAGCAATATAAAATACATCATGACTGCGCCTAAATGTATGTAAGTGAAACCCAAATATTTGAAATTTCGATGCTATTTATATGCAGATGGCGCTGAAAACGCATTATAGCATGCGCATTATAGCATGTGTACGAAATATTCAGATAGCAATAAGGAAGATAGACCGATAAATGGGACTTTTGCAATTAAAGCAATATTTTGGATTGTTTTTTTTTTCGTAATGCATTGTCAGCGAAACCTGAACGATGGTGAAAATTTCAAAACCCCAGCTCAACGGGAAGTTAGTACAAAATCCAAAGCAAAATCTCTGGAAATGAAACTTTTCAAATATTTCTACCCGTGCGCCACCTATCGGAATTATTTTTTTGTTATATTGCGTGGGGGCAGAAAACTAAACGATGATGAAAATTTCAAGATTCTACCTCAACGGGAAGTTCGTTGAAAAACGATTTAATCGACACCGAAAACAGACCTTCGCATTTCTTAAATAGAACGACTCACGCGCCACCTAGCGGGTCCAATTTTTTTTTTGAACATTTGGAAATTTATTAAGTAATACACACGCTAAATATCAGCTAAATCGGTCCATAATTAGGATTTTCAGCTGTTATTACCCCGACCTCAGCTCCACCTAGCGGAATTTTTTTTAAGGAAAATATTTCTTTTCATAGTAGTAATACATGTTCCGAATTTCAGCCAAATCGGACCATAAATGCGATTTTTGAAAATATAGCGACCCACGCGCTACCTATCGGAATTATTTTTTTCATAATATTGCATTGTCATCGCGACCTGAAAAAAAAAAAAAAACTAATGGCGGCGATATACCAACAGGTTATCATAACCTCTAACGAGATTTTTAGCCGAGCTTCTCTTTCCAACTTGTGGTGTGTTGCTTTTTGAGTTTTTCCTACAAGTTGGCGGGACCTACAGTTTTTTGCCGACTCCGAACGGCACTTGCAAAGCAAATGAATTTTTTTGCTGAGAAGCTTCTCATGGCAGAAATACACCCGGAGAGTTTGCCAAACTACTGCCGAGGGGCGACCCCGTTTAGAAAAATTCTTTTTCTAAATAATTTTTGATGTTACTTTTGCCGGGCATCGAACCGCCACGACTTGGTGTAGAAGGCCGAACACTTAACCGCTACACCATCGCGACCTGAACTGTGGTGAAAATTTCAAGACCCTAGCACAACAGGAAGTTGGTTCAAAATCGAATGCAAAAATCCGGCCACAAGAACGACGAAAGCGACCTAATAAAAACATTTTAAAAATCACCACCATATTGGACCCGCCATTTTGAATTTAAAAAAACTGACATCGGATTTATAATCAGCGATGTCATAAACCTTCTAGATGCGAAATATATCCAAAAAACCAATGCGCAATGGGGTCAGTGTAGGCGTTTTAGTTCCACCATTTTCTATTTCGAAACATACTTTCAGGAGTTAAACCCTTTGTACTCATCCAAGAAGGCTATTGAATTGCACACGGAGGGAAATCTATGGATGGAACATCCATAATTATTGATATCACATTAAATAAAAATTGATAATTCTGTCCCATCAATGAATATGGATTTTTCATCAATGCTTTTTTGATAAATCACTGTTGAAATGTATCCATATAAACTATTGATAAACTCTAAATAGTTTAAAAAAAACAACATTTTATATAAGTTAACATCTGGTTTCAGTAAGATTCGAACCCTGCTCCCCTGGCACGTTAGCCCAGTATTCTACCATTCGGCTACGGCATTTTATAAATTTTTTAGAAAAATGTTCAATAATAAGAAATTCAAAAAATTTTGAAATTAAAAAAAAAAACAAGTTGTAATATTGTTAGAAAATCGATAGTAAAAATTGTTGAACTATTATGATTATGCGTCCCAGAAAAATTTACATTTCGCCAATATATATTAATGCGGTGTCTCTACCATTATTACTATGCAGTAAATACATATGGATATGGATATACCGACAATAGAAATTCATATCACGACCATAGATATTGATATGCCGTTCAAATATATTAGCATTCTATCCATAAATATAAAAAATAGTATATCATATCGAAATGGTTTACATGTCATTTTACTTTTTATTGGGAGCAAACAATATTTGATAACTCGCTCATTCTGAATGAATATTGCATCAAACTCGTCGCTATCAATAGCGATATTGTTACAACATTCAATGCATTTCTCTCAGTGCAGGAATATTCGCCAATGAAAACAGAATAACCGCACAGAAAAACCCAAATTTTTACTGCACTTAAACATGTTAAAATGAAATTAAAATTGCAAGTATCTAATTTTTTTTTATAAAAACGAGTACCTCGACGTCTAAAGCACCTTAAAAAAAAAAGATAGCAGCCTGTTTTTTTGTCACAAGGAACCATATTTCGGGGTAGCGTTTTAGATTTTCAAAAAAAAAAAAAATTTGAACCACTCTAATGTGTATAGTTGTTAATGTTTTCAAAGGAAAATCACATAAATATAATTGAGAAGATTTTCTTTTTAACATTTCAAATTAGGAAAAAAAGAGAGAGAATCGAACTTACAATTTTTGGAATGCTAATCCCAGCTGCTAACCATCCGGCCATCGTATACTAATGCTTGCCAGCGTCTAATTACAGCTTTGTAATAAATGTATAGTTTTTTTAATAAGAATTTCTTCTTAAAACCATAGAGATTTCCCTATAGTTTTTTCTTCGTTTCCACCGTCGCGACCCTTTGCCCAAAAACTGATCATTAAGACAATCTTATTAATTTTATTAGGCATTTTTAGCTCTGTGTATCGTCGGCTTAGATCGCAAAGGTCCACGTTATGGATTTTTTCAGGTTTTGATGCAAAACTCTAGAAACTGTTAATATACACTACTAACATCATGTATTGCTTAACTATTCTGTTTTTAAGTGCGTTGTTTGCATTGATTCGAAAATGTGCTAAGTCCACCAATGAAATAAAAGAGTGCTAACTCCATGCGTATTTGAATTTTTTTTCCTTTTTTACATATCAAATTTATAAGTAGAAAAGTAAACAACCTTTAAATGGAATCATCTACCTGAGCTGACCCCACTTATCCTTAGTAACTGACGCATAACTTTTCGACCTTGGGCAGTAAAGACAAAGGTTTGAAGTCATGAATCGGCGATAGTAAACGCTATAATAAAGAGAAATGTTCAGGCTTTCAGAATCATATACTTTGATCCAAATATTGCTTGTAATTGCAGAGTTACAGAGCTCCAAAAAATAGGTAATTTGAGCCTTAAGCGCGGATTGTGCGAGAACTAAGCTTAATAAAAATTATAAGAGTAGGTAAAAGTTCTACGAAAGAACCTCTAAGAACCCTCATACTCAGGAAATTGGGTTGGTTCACTCACAGGTTAAGAGCTGGGCGAACTCCCCGCTTACACGCTTTTGTCTTTAAGTGCCTCTTCTGCCGTCCGGGCTGACATCTGGTAACAGCCGAACCCATAAATGTGGAATGGACCTTGCACGAGTGACCATTTGATTTAGGTTGCAAGGGCAGGGAAGAGTACCTGAACTCTGCCCGACACTTAGGCCCTATACGGTCTCTATCCACCTCCATGCCCCAGAAACGTGAACAAGCCTTTCATAAACGCTGACGGTAAAACCACCATGTAAATCAGCCGATCCAACAACCCTAAAGAGATCAAAGCCCTCGATGCGATGCTATGATGTGGCACCACTAATCGAGTTCAATGGCCTCCAGATGGCTGTACCGGACCAGCCGACTCACACGGTCGAGCTACCGCCAACACTAAGAAAAACAATCGCACACCCAAGACAGGGAATCGAAACATTTCGTCGAGTCAATGAATTTATAAGTAGATAACTAAGAACAATCAATTATTTAAAAAAGAGCTACTTTACAACTCATTCTGTAGTGTCGGAGATTTTTTACTTATTTCCAAAGTTTGAGACTTTGTTTTATAATCGGCCTTTATTTGATGAAACGACAGTCCATCGAAGACAAAGCAAAAAAGGGCAAATTTCGGTGGCTAATTTTGGCCCAATGATTACATTTATTTCTAACATCATCAAATAATACAACCCGGACCGAATTTCCAAATTTATTTTGTTTATTTATGACACATTCCATATGAAAACGTCTACTTCAAAAAGCTGGCTAGTCTCGGATTTCGCTCAAGCTTTGAAGGCCGTTCTTTCTTCGACAACATCGTTCTGATGACAACACCGACCGTTCTATTTCCGATAACTTCGTTCGCATTTCAAGAACCTGGCTGTTATTTTAAGACCCCCTGGTATATTTTCAAGACCAAGTGTTCTTTTTTTAAGACCGAAAAATCAAGAACACGAAAATCTAAAATTGAGACCTGTTTTGCTGCATTTTAGAACGGTGTTTTCCCTGAGTGTATAAGGAGTGAGTTTTTTTGGCCGATGGATGGGTTAGTTTCTTCTAGGATATGTACCCTTACCCGAATCTTCCCACGATTACCATATGGTAACACAAGATTTCTATGTGATAATGCGACATTTCCACATATTATGTCGTAACTAAATAACAAATTACCAAAAGAAAACAGTATTACATGCAAAATATTTGCAGTTTTCCAAAAACCTAAGCTTTTTGGTGTTCTGAGTCCAACTAGCAAAGCTATCGCACTACAAATTTAGGTGAAAAAAAATCAGGAAAAATTCTGGGACTTCCCGGGTTAATTTCTGAAAAAAATTGAGTGGCCACTCAAAACAGTGAAGATGCCAGAGCCAGCTAAATTGACAAAAAAGGATAAAAATTACGTATTTTCAGTACCTGGTTTTTAATTCCAGGACTCGCTATATGATTTATTATTTACTTTTAAACAAACTACTCTCTTTTACCTTTAAAACGCCATATTGAACGTAAGGATATCTCTAATAGAAACATTTGTACAGCAATAATAGGGTAAGGCTAAAAATGACGTTTTCCAAATTTTGAAATTCGACCAGTCCAAAACGAGTGGTTATAAAAATTAAATGTGTGTAAATTTGTTCCATTAAGACCCTAAAGAAGTGTCCCTCAAAGTATCGGCGAAATCTGAGACTAGTCAGCGACGATTTTTGCTAATATTAGACGTTTTCATATGGATTGACTCTTATATCACATCTAGCTGCTAATAAAATGAACATTACTGTACGTTTGTATGTATAAATGTTTGTAATAGGCATACATCCATAAGGAGGCAACAAGTGCTGATTTGAAAATCGACTCTAATGTCTCTATTCCAGCCTAATAACATTTCTTATTACCGGTAACGAAAGGCAAAGCCAGTTTTACAACCTTTTAGTACTCTCTGATCGTGCCAAACTTAAGTTATAACGAACGGCGGTGGTCAGCTCATAAAAGCTGCTCATAAAAAGTTCCAAGGCAGATGCCATTCGGAGTTGGTATCGCCAATTTTTTGGGAAAACTAGAAAGGGGTACAAGTTCCAAGGTAATTTCCGCCTTAACATTCTCGGAGGTACATATGACGCGCTTAAGTATTATCATTATTATCTTATAACTTTAAATAGGCTTGCAATAATTTTTTCACCCCAAAGCCTAATTTAAGTGAAATTTTAACAGAAAACAGTCTTAAGTTAGAACCCATAAAATTCATGCAAGTATATTTGGTATTCATAAATTTTGTTTTGGTCTTAGTGTTCTCTTGATGCACCCAAATTTTATTATGCAAGGACACATTTCATCTTATGCGCCATTATGACGCTCGTCATCCTGGTCTTCAGTTAGTAAGAGGTTTTTATTTTATTTATTGACAAAAGAACTTAAAAAAATTAAATAAATACGTAGGTATATGGCTGACCATTTCACAAGGGCAAATCTTACCAATCAGCTGACACTGAATAAGAGTTAGAAAGAAGTTTTCGATAATCGCACAATACCAAACTTACAGTGCGTTTACACTCGACAAGATTACATAATGTTCATATGGCTTCGAATAAAACTGAATAAAGTCCATACACATTTTCAATGCCCCAAAAAAAAAAAAAACATTTTAAAATGCCTGACAAAATTCGCTAGGCGCCTGATTGCCTGCTAAAGTATGTAAAGCCTGACAATCAGTCCAAATACCTGACGTATGGCAAGCCTAACTTTAAATGAGCTAATTTTGTATATCCGGTACTATTTCGAGAACCGCTTTAACGATTTGGTAGTAGGCTTCATTCTAAGACTTCGCACTTGGGGGTTGGTACTTGGGCCGTTTTACAGTGTTGCCACCTATCTCGCTTTTTTTTAAATATTGAAAAAGATATGCCAATATGGGTATCAAATGAAAATTATTTTAGGCAACATACCAGTTAAAATATTTTCAAGTAGGGTTGCCGTTATGTATATATAGAGGTAATTTTGCGATCATATTTGGATTATTTTGGGATCATTTATAGGTAATTTTGGGATTGTTTTGGGCCATTTTTGGATCATTTTGAGTTCATTTAAGGGTCCTTTTTGGATCCCTTTGGGACCATTTTTTGGTCATTTTGAGGTAATTTTGGGATCATTTTAAGGTAATTTTTGGATTATTTTGGGATCATTTTAGGGTTATTTTGGGCTCATTTGGGGATCATTTTTGAATCATTTTTTGATAATTTTGGACCGTTTGACCGATTTCCATGAAACATGGCATAGAGCTAGTATGCTTAATTCTAAGACTGTCTATTTTGGTGTTGCCACTTGGGGTGGCTTACAGTTTTTTTTTTAATATTTTGCAAGGTATGCCAATATGGTTATCAAATTAAAGGTACTTTCAATGAGTTATTCGTATATTGACCTATTTGGAATTCATTCTCATTTTCTACTTGAATTTGCCACTTGAGGCGGTTTATTTTGAAAAGTTAATGTTGGTAAGTAAGAATATTGGAAACAATTTAGGTAGGTAAAAACCTCCGATCAAGCTCGGTCACCCAGGTACTTAGTATTTTATAGGAACTTACAAGCAATATTATAAAGTATCTATTCCGTGTATATTGCTTTTGACAGTTTTACTGTCTGCCATAATTGCGGTAATAGGAGATGGTTACAATTGCACTGCCAACTACTGGAATAAGCCGATAAAAAGCCTCCAAGGGGCTATGAAACGCATCATTCAAACGTTCAAAGCAGTGAGGAGTATCCCAATAGTGTCAGGCATTTACGCAACTATTACGCACGCAAAAAGCGTTGCTTCTTCTCTACTCTACTCGATTGATATCCATTATTCGCTGTTCAAAGTGTTCGATAGTGAATGCAACAATACACCTTGGATGATACATATTAGCGCGAGAAATAGAAAACACTCGAGTTTGCTTTAGTGAAAGGGATCACGAAAAGGGCGACCAACCGAGCGCATTCCAAGCTCCGCATTTGTGTTTGTATTCGGAGTATGCTGCAAAGTGGATGGTCGAGAAAATGTAAAAAATTTAGCAAACAAGTAATCTTAATTGCAATTAAGTGCGAGCTTCCTTTGCAAAGTGACGGAAATTGTTTTGTTAAGCACAGAAAGGCGTCTGTGCGACTAGCTACGTTTACACTGCACCAAATGTGTGACTTTTGGCCAAGTTTTTTCAAGACCGTTCATCCGCAGATTGAATTTGATCAACAAATTAGGTCAAATTAAATTAAATTCATCTAATTTGGCAAACAAATTCATTCTGCGGACAAACATTCTCGAAATAACTTCGCCAAATGCGGCGAATTTGGTGCAGTGTAAATGTTTCATAAAACACACTGAAGTTAAGCGTATACATGGAGTCACTAAGCTTCAGACGCCTTTTCCTTTAATAGGTGAATTTGTGATTTATACTTGTAATATTATTAGCGGAAGGGTTTCCCCTTATGAGTTAGAATAACGTCAATGGCAGAAAATATAAGATAGAAATTGGGATATATTAATTACACTACGTGAAGGGTAATATTAGTCCTATTGAAGATACGGTATAGAAAAGTATTCAATATCGGGATAGGTTTAAAAGTCAGATGCCAATCGGGGGATGGTCAGGCCGGGAAAACCTAACAGCAAGATCCCAAAACTAAAAAAAAAGTTACCAATTCCGGTGGATAGAGGGGCTCATCTTCATTACAAAACTGCGCTCCGTTTTTCTAGGGTTTTTCGGACCATGTTTTTGATCAAATTTTGTTAAATAAATTGAAAGAAAGTATTTCTGAACGTTTATGTCAAGTTTTGTTGGAAAATTCGCAGTGGTTTTGCATAAACAAGAAACTAAATTTTTTAGTGACTAACAGAATAATATTTCCATCTATTTATTGCCTAACTCACCTCTAAAACTGCTCCAACCTGGGGTTTTATTACGTTTATACCTGTTAGTTCTACCCCATGCCCGATTTTCCTTATTCTCCTATTACCACTGTTGCCGATTGCTCAAAATTTTGCATACCAAAATTCGTACCAAACCGAAAAAAAATGTTCCAAAATAATTTGCTAGCCAAATAATATAACAATATATTAAAACAATTTTAAGCAGTTTATCTGCTGCCATAATTTAACTCAGAAACGGGTTATTCAAATATAAGAAATTTAGCCAATCCTTAGGGGTCGCTATTTTTACGCCCTTGCCCAAGTGGTACCACTTCACTTCTACTGCCAGTAAAGAAGGAGAGTGAAAAATAACACAACATCATGACTAAATAACTTTTTTGTAGTCATTCAAATGTAGCTTTTTATATTTGTAGAAGTGGCATTGGAGTTGCGTTGAAGTTAAAATGGCAAAAACGTACCAAATTTGGAAGTTGCGTACCAACGTACCTGAAGAAAAAATTCGTACCAAAAATGGTACATTTCGGCCAAAAAGGCAACCGTGCCTATTACTATCCCTATTTCTATACCCATCCCTATCCCATTTTGGTCAATATCACGGAAACAGATTCTCATATCATTTGATACCCATATCGGGGAAACACTTTCTAGGGTCACATCTGGTCGAACTTTTCGGGCGGGGATTAGGACATTCAGTCAGTTTTGGGCAATTGGCAAACGTGTTGAGGTCGAGTCAAAAATGGTTGCAAACGAAGTTTCGACTGCTCAATTCGAACGTCAAATCAGTGCTGTTTTATGCTTGCGAGATCTGGAAAAGTTCAAATTCCATTCAAAAACGCTTACAAGGTTTTATTAATAAATGTCTGCGTGGATTCTAGAATTCAATCAATCTGGCACAGAATTAACCATGTGGTCATGGATCGGTCACTCGCTCAGAAGACCGTCAGTAAATATAGCCAGACGAGCATTGCGGTGTACTCCACAGGAAAGTCGACGAGCTTGTGCACCTGCGAAAACTTGTCGAAAAATAACTTGGAATAACGTGGAATGATATCACGGGAACAACGCAAAATATAATACGTTTCAAGTCGGTGGTCGAGGACCTACGTAGCTGTGCTCCAGGATTTAAGAATGATTAGGATAATCAGCCTTATCACGAATTTCATGCGAACAAAATATTCCCCAAGTTTAAAAAGCAAAACAAAAACAAAGTGGGAAAATTTGCTATTGCTTCACATCATTCATTTTCATTTTTTTATTTTTCATTTGAATTAAGCTAAATGCTGGTTTACATGGGTCGATTATTGTCGTTCCACTGCTTTCCACCTTTTAATACAAGATGTAGATCGATCGAATTGCTATTTACACGGTGGAGCGACAAAAAATCGCCCCTTGTAAATGAGCCTTAAAACAATTTTTGATTTTTTTATTCTACTTATATTTTTATTTTTTTCCAAGAAACTAGGTCAAATATTTTACTTATGTTAAAGGAGCCATTTAAAGTGAATTTTGCCCTGACATAAGATATTTTTTCCGGGCGTAAATACTTGTTTTTTCTGAGTGTATATTCTATACCTTGGTGCTAAATATACTGTACTCTGTACTTCGATTCGAAATCTTTGTACAATACCTCTTGTTTTTCTTTATTCCGAAACCAACCAAAGTATATATCGTCGGCAGGCCCGTGCGCAGGAATTTTTTATAGGGGGGTTTTGAACTTTTGGATGCTCCGAAGGTTGTGACTTTTGTTGGGAACCAATAAGGGGGGGTTGAACCCCCAACCCTACCTGCGCACGGGCCTGATCGTCGGTGATTATGCAAATCAACGTAATGGACATCTAAAAGACAGCGTAAGCGACATTTATGATAAACATTTTTATAGACCCTGCTATTAAGGTTTAGGTATTTATTATCAAGAAAACAACTTTTGCGTTGGAAATTAATTAAAATAATCGATATTGATCGAAGTAGTCTTAAAGTTCAATAATTTGTAGGTGCAAAACCGTCAAACTGAAATATCACATACCTACGCCGTTTTGAACCTGTCCATTACGTCGTTTTGCAGAATCAACGACGATATATATATATATATATATCTAATTTCAAGGTATTTTCGACACAACTTCTCGTCCAGTTATTATCCAATTATTTGATTATTCCGAATCAAGGCAATGTCCGATGGAGAAAGCTATTGAACAAAACTTAAGCGTTTTCTATTAGCAGTCACAGGAAAACAAACTGTCTTGTGGATCATGACATTTAGCCACACTACCATATCAGTTGCAAAATTAACAAGCGGCTTTTTTACTGTATCTAAAAGGTTGTCGGATACATTAAGTACGCGAACACAATCTTATAAATTTACCCAATACATGTAAGTAGAATTCTTTCAAATATATAATGACCCACGGTCATATACACATACTTACTTTCTTTCATATATATATATTATCCCGCGTTCGTCACATACCTATAACTTTTCATGTCAAAATGGATCAATTTCGATTTGTATACACCGAAAGAAAAGTCGCATCTAAAAAAATGTTACTTAGATGAGTACTAATATACATGAGTATTGCTTCAATAATTCATTTTACGTTTTTCCTGTAGGTACATACATGTGCACCATGATGTAATAAAAGGTGATATTTAAATACATCTGCTCGCTCTAACACCACCATCTTGAACGCCACCGGTGTTTGCAATGTTGTCTCTTCAGAAAACTACTTTTTATTCCAGAGCAAATTGTAGAATGAAAACCATACGATTCATAATTTAGTTAAAAACGCTTGTGTTGGCAACACCTTTGTTACCAATTTCCTTTTGTTCTGACACTTAACTAACTAATGGCGGCGATATACCAACAGGTTATCATAACCTCTAACGAGGTTTTGGCCGAGCTTCTCTTTCCAACTTGTGGTGTGTTGCTTTTGAGTTTTTCCTACAAGTTGGCGGGACCTACAGTTTTTTGCCGACTCCGAACGGCACTTGCAAAGCAAATGAATTTTTTGCTGAGAATCTTCTCATGGCAGAAATACACTCGGAGAGTTTGCCAAACTACTGCCGAGGGGCGACCCCGTTTAGAAAAATTATTTTTCTAAATAATTTTTGATGTTACTTTTGCCGGGCATCGAACCGCCACGACTTGGTGTAGAAGGCCGAAAACTTAACCGCTACACTACGGCGGCCGACGTTATTCCAAACTAACAAATAACAATTTTTTTGGAAAATTGCTTGAATTTTGTGTTTTGTAGACAATTAAGGGTAAGATTTGTTAAAAAAATCTTTTAAATATTATTGATTTCACTGCTGTAAAGTTGCGAAAGGTTTGTGGAGGAGCGCAGTTTCCGCCGATTTACCCCGTGTGTCCTTAGGTTTGTAGTAGGAGGCCTTCACAGCTTTAGAAACACTACCGTGGCGCTTTTCCAGGAGCACGGCTCTTCGCCATCCAAGACGGCCAAAGGTACATCAAGTTTTGGCAAACGTCACAATAAGACGCACCTTTTACTGTCGCTGTGGATGTTCATCGTACGAAAGGCAACATGCTCCCAACGTGGTTACCCCGCTGCTAAGCTGCGCTCATACAACTGGTCCGTGAATGCCAAGAGGAGGAAGACCACTGACACGGGTCGCATGCGTTTCCGCAACGGTCTCCTCGAAGGAACACAAGCCAAACCCAAGAAGGCCACTGAAACTAAATAACTATACCCCTTATCATAATTATAGGACACCTCGTTCTGACCTATTATAAGCCCTTATGTCATTTTATTTTAATTTTAATTTTTTGCTTATAGCATTCGAATCTATGTATGAACGTCCTTCTTGTCGTTCATCTTCATATACGTATGCATATGTATGTTTCGTGAATAATTCACGAATGCATTTAAGAACGTTTAAATTAAATAAAAAACTAAAATAAAATAAAGTAAACAAATAAAAAAATTAAATAAAAAAATAGAAAATAAAAATAAAAAATTCAAAAAAAAAAAAATAATTAAAATAGAATAAAATAAAAAAAATATATATAATTAAAAAAAATTAAGAGTAAATAATAATAAAAAAAAAAAACAAAAAAAAAATTAAATCATTATAAAAATAAAATAATAAAAAACAAAATAAAATAAAATAAAAAATCAAGTAAAAATGAAAAGAAAAAATATAATAAAAAATACAATAGAAAAAATTAATAAAAAAATCAAATGAAATAAAATTAAAAAAATAAAATAAAATTAAAAAAGTAAAGAAAATAATAAAAAAAAACGAAATAAAACAATAAAATAAAATAATAAAATAAAAATAAAATAAATAAAAAATAAAATATATTAAAAAAATAAAATAAAAACAAGATAATAAAAAACTAAAAGTATTTTCTGCATATGTTGGTGAATAATTCACTAATAACATTAAAAAAATAAATAAAAAAATAAATAAAAATAAAGTTAGAAAAAAAAAATAAATAATAAATAAAATAGAAAAAAAAATTAATATAATAAAATAAAATTAAAAAATAATATAAAGAAAATAAAAAAAAACAAAATAAAAATGAAATAAAATAATAAAACAAAATAAAGGTAAATAAAAAAAATAAAAATAAATAAAAAAATAAAATAAAAATATAATTAACAAATAAAAAAAAAATAAATAAAATAGAATTAAATAAAATTCAAGAAAATAATAATAAACAATTAAAACAAAATAAAATAAAAAAGTAAAATTAAAAAAAAATTAAAATAAAAAAAAATAAAAAAAAATAAAAAAAAACAAAATAAAAAAATTAAATCAAATAAAATAAAATAAAAAATTGAAATCAAACAAAAATAACATTTAAAAAATCGTTAGAAACAAAATAAAAAAATAAAATAAAATTAAATTAAATTTAAAAAAATATAAAGAAAATGATACAAAAAAAACAAAATAAAATAACAATTAATAAAATAAATATATATAAATAAGTATGCATAAAGGTAAAATAAATATTAAATAAAAATTAATTAGAAATAGTAAGTACGAAGTGATATAATTTTTTATATTGCACATATGTAGTTCAAATATTTGAGAAAGCACAAATAAACTTTTATGAAACCAGCAATTGTTGGTTAGGTATGCGTTTTTCTTTGAGCTTTCCAATGAATTCTTGTCAAACTTTCAAAATAGGAATCCATCATATTATTGGAACTTTCCCTTTTCATTGAAAACTTTGTTTCATACACTACTTCAAATGTTTCTAATAAAAACGAGCTAGAGAAAATTTCAAACTTTGATTTAATGGCTGAAAAAAAAAAACTAATGGCGGCGAAATACCAACAGGTTATCATAACCTCTAACGAGATTTTTAGCCGAGCTTCTCTTTCCACCTTGTGGTGTGTTGCTTTTGAGTTTTCCTACAAGTTGGCGGGACCTACAGTTTTTTGCCGACTCCGAACGGCACTTGCAAAGCAAATGAATTTTTTGCTGAGAAGCTTCTCATGGCAGAAATACACCCGGAGAGTTTGCCAAACTACTGCCGAGGGACGACCCCGTTTAGAAAAATTCTTTTTCTAAATAATTTTTTGATGTTACTTTTGTGGGGCATCGAACCGCCACGACTTGGTGTAGAAGGCCGAATACTTAAACGCTACACCACGGCGGCCGCCGGCTGAAGAGACCATAAAAATTCTAAAATTACATTTTCTTGCACTGAATCCCTTAAAAAAAATAGTATGAAATTCAATACTATTTTACAAACCGGCCTTCTTTTATGCTCCTTTCTCTTGTACTTCCAAAATACAACCGTTCAAGTTAAGACCGTTCATTTGACATCTGTCAAGATGTATATCACCTTTGTGGTTACGTCACGCATATGTACATTCCACGTTAAAATAATAGTTTCGAAATTGTAAAATTGACATTTTTTCTTTTCAGTTGCATTTGGTAAACAAAAAATTTAAATTTTACGCATGATATAAATCAAAATGTATTCAATAAAGTGTGATTGGCAGTTATTATTATTATTATAAGGCCTTATTACACCGCGACCATTTACATGATCTATTGTGTGACCTTTCAGCTTATTGCTGTATGCGGAGGCTCTTTAGGCTTTTTATTCCATATCACGAACGGATTGAGAGTGATCCCACCTAGGTAGCAAGCTCTCTTTCTTGCTAATGCACTGCATTCGCAGAGTATATGAACCAGCGTTTCATCGTCCAGTTCGCAAAACCGACAAATTGTTGTATCTGACAGATTCAGCTTACTCAGGTGATAACGCAGGCCGCAATGCCCCGTATAATACCCAGTGAGGGTTCTTAGATCCACCCTTCTTAGATTAATGAGCCTGGCCGATGCTCTTTGAGAGGGTTCTATAAAGAGTTTGGCCCAGTTGCTTTGTTTTCCCAGTTGCTTATGGTCTCCCTTACGTGGGCCTTGGTGAGCCCGCAAAAGGGTTCCGGACCATAAAATGCTGTTAGAGCGCCTTGTTTTGCAAGATGATCTGCTTCTTCGTTGCCGTCATGCCCTTCATGTCCTGGGACCCAAACTAACAAAACTTTGTTTTTGGCTCCCAGATCATTAAGGACTGCGACACACTCATCAACAAGCTTTGAAGTTGTTGTGTAAGACTGCAAGGCACGTAGGGCGGCCTGACTGTCCGACGTAATGTAGATTCGCTTAGAGGATAGTCTTCTACGGAGGCACTCCCTGCCACACACCTCTATTGCATGGATTTCCGCTTGAAAGATAGTGGGGTAGTTACCCATTGGTACCGATTTTTTGTAATTCGGTCCATAGATTCCAGCCCCCGTTTTACCATCTTCCAGCTTGGATCCATCGGTATACCAAATCTCCGAATCGGATTCAGCATATGGGTTCCCTGTTTCCCAGAGCACTCGATCTACGATTGAAACTTCAAAGTTTCGCATGATCCTGAGCGTAGGAGTTATTGCATCACTTACTTGCAATATAGGACTATTCATGAACTTCTTGACTATCTTCATATGTCCTGTCATATTTCCGATTTTTAGATCAGAAATATTCTGAAGTCTTAATGCGGCAAGTGTTGCTTCCTTCTCTATCAGAATTGGGAAGGGAGGTATTCCCACAAGGGCACTTAAAGCATCAGCAGGGCACGTTCTCATTGCACCTGTTATGCCTACACAGACTAGCCGATGCAGCTTACTTAATTTAATTGCCGCTGTTCTTTGGGCAGACTTCGGCCACCAGACTAGGGAAGCGTAGGTAACTATTGGCTTCACAACTGTATTAAATGACCAATACGTCATTTTTGGAGACAGCCCCCATGTTTTGCCATACAGTCTAGTACATGCGAAATAGGCCCTCGTTGCTTTATTTATGGTAGCTTTCAAATGAGCATTCCATGTGAGGGTTTTGTCTAGTGTCACTCCTAGGTATTTTGCTTCCATCGAAAAACTTATACGGCAGCCTCCTAGGGACGGCTCTAACATAGACAGCTTCCTTTGCCGCGTAAAAGGCACCAAGACTGTTTTATTTGGGTTAATAGATAACCCTTTATTACAACACCATCTTTCAATGATGCGCAGGGCTTGTTGCATGCGATCGGATATTGTATCCTCATGCATTCCTGTCACGCAGACTGCTAAGTCATCTGCATAGCCCTGTACGTCAAAGCCATTGCCCTTCAGAAGGTGAAGAAGCTCGTCTATGACTAGGGTCCACAGTAGAGGAGAAAGTACACCTCCTTGAGGGCATCCTCTTGTGGCCACGATTGAGCCAGCACTCCCACCTAGCTCAAAGCTGATTTTTCTTTGCTTTAGCATGGCCAGCACCCAGCGAGTGATCATTGGGCTTACGTCCTTACTAATCATGGCTTCCTCAATGGCCTGATACGTCGTATTATCGAAAGCGCCTGATATGTCGATAAATGCACACAGGGCTATGTTTTTAGACTCTATGGCCTTTTCAATTTTTTCTGTAAGGCAGTGGATAGCAGTCTCAGTAGATTTTCCGGGTTGGTACGCAAATTGGGTTTTACACAGAGGGAATTTCTTTAAGTTTACTTCCCTAATGTGCTGATCCAAAATTTTCTCCATTCCCTTTAGGAGAAAGGAACTGAGACTTATTGGTCGATACGACGATGGCAAGTTTTCAGGCTTCCCTGGTTTCGGTATAAATACAACCTTAACCTCTGTCCATCTGTTAGGAATGTGTCCCAACAATAGCAGTGATGCTCTATATAAATTGGATAAGACTGGGGCTGTATAGCCGATCCCTTGCTGCAGCAAACAAGGGTAGACACCATCCGGTCCTGGAGATTTGAAAGCGCTGAACGTAGATAAAGCCCATTGCACTTTCTCAACAGTGGTGAGCTTAGCTGCCAGGCTCTTTTCTCTACCACTAATCGTCGGTAGATCGTCAATTAGAGGAGAGTGTTGGTTGCCTGGTATGTAGTCCGGAAAGTGAGTAGCAAGCAAAAGTTTGCATGTGTCCTCCGGCTGCTTGGTGTAGCTCCCATCTGGGTTCTTCAGAGTGCCAATCACGTTGCTGTGGCCTCTCGCAAGGGCCTTTTGGAGCCGCACTGCCGTAGGGAGATCTTTAATGTTTTCGCAGTGTTCTCTCCAGGTTGCCCTCTTAGATTTCCTAAGTTCTTTATTATAGGAAGTTAGAGCATTCCTATAGGATACCCAGTCTCCCGTGTCTTTAGCTGTATTAAACAACCTTCTTGCGCCCTCCCATGGAGTTAGTTTTGGGACGATGTCTTTTATCCACTCTGCGGTATTAGAATCCTCGCAGACAATCGAAAGCCATCCTTGGCGAATCAGGCATCCCGTAAACCGGGGACTGATAGCGCCAACTTGAAGTTTCCACACTTCATTCAGAATGGCCTTCCTTATGATCTTCACTTGCTCTGAAGACCAGATGGTAATAGGATAATCCTGCGGGATTATGCCCAGCTTGACAGTGGTCAGGGCATCTCTAAAAGATTCTGACGGTTTTGCTGCCACACCATCAGGATGGCCCGCGGCTACTAAGGCACTGGCTCCAGTGACCAGGGTATCTTTAGAAGATCCTGACTGTTTGGCTGCATCGCCTTGAAGAGGAGTCAACTGCCGTGTCCTCTTTTGGAAATATGGTGGGGTCGTACCGTTGGATCGTCCCCTTTTATTGGTCGCCTCCCTTTGCGCCGGCCCTTGAGGCTTTTTGGCGATTGCTAAAGCGCTTTCGTAATTCAAACCCTTAGCCAAGAGTCTTTTAAGACGCTTACGGGTGGCACCATTCAACCCCTTAGGTTTTATAGCATTTTCAGTACCATGGGGGGGCTTGTTCTTCCCCGCCATGTCTGAGGCTTCAGTTTTTGATTCGGTATCAACCGAAAGGCCAGAATTGGCCTGATCATTTAAGAGCAGTTCAGCTCCAGATTGATTTATATTATTATTTTTTAAATTCAATTGGTCCATATAATTCCCACGAGTGTAGGGGAAAGTAGGTCAGCTGGGACATAGCCCCCGATATCCCAGTAAGACTGCTTACAACCAGAGGGCGCCAGGTATCTGGAGGCCACCTTTATAAGACACACTTACGTAGTGCCATTCATCCCATGAGCACGGTGCGGATCACACTCGGGATTACGGGTTTTATTGAGTTGTCCTCTCTTGGGATTTTAGTCGCCTTTTACGACAGGCATACCTACCGCGGGCATATTCTAGAGCCCAACCCGCAGGGTGATTGACAGTTAAATATGTTTTTCTTATAAGGGGCTATAAACTCAAACTAATGTAAACAAATGAATTAATCCTTTATGGCGCACCACATGTAAATTGGGTATAATTTTCTTTTATTTAATAGTAGCAATAATTATCTCTTATAACATCCGCGATTGTTGTGAAAAATTTTCGGTTACAGTTTTCTTACCTTAACCTACAAAACAGTTGAATTCTTGACTGGCACCGAAGTTTTTTTACTATCAATAACATACTTCTAAATTTGGTACAGATTATCCTTTCGTATTGCTAATTTGATTTAAAGGTAAAATATAAGATTTGTTTACTGACCAAAAAAAAGTTCAGAGCAGGTTAGAGCAGAGCAGAGCAGGGCAGCTGTCAAAATAGAAATAGAGCAACTTAGAGCAACTCAGAGCAGAAATGCCATGAAACACTTGAATCTCGATAGTTTCTTTTTATTTGGTTTTTTTATTTAAATATTCAAAATTAATGCAAATTCACGTTTACAAACACATTGATTTTCTTGCAAGCTAATTTTTTTGAAGTTTTCAAAAATTTACTTTTTCCTGACTGACAATTGCTTCTCTGCTCTAACTTACTCCATAAAAAAAGCTAGAGCAGAAATTTGTGCTCTGGATTACTCTACTTTTGTTTTGAGCGTACTCATGAAACAAAAGATAGAGCAACCTAGAGCAAGAAAAGTGTTCGTTAAACACAATTTTGTGAAATATCTCAATCTGGCGTAAGCTAGAGCAGCCCAATAAACAAACCTATAAATATTGAAAATTTAAAACAAGAGTAAATTTACAATTTTTTTCCTAAAAGTTTATAAACTTAAAAAATTGTTTTCAAGCGGGTTAAAATATTTTTTCTGTTTGACATTATACCCTGGTTCCGATTGAGAGCAACGTCAAATTCAATCACACTTTGTTAAATAAATTTTGGTTTAATATACTTTGGGTCATGATAAAAATACTACAGGTAAAACCGTTAATGACACTAATGACGTTTTTAAGCTTTTCTCATACTCATTTTTTTCTCATTACTTTTCTGAATGGAGTTTTCAATCAAATAAATTACAAATCAAAATAATTTTTTTTTAAATTTTCTTGAATTTACTCTTAAATTTCTTGCTATAATTGTTAAAAATAGGAACTAACATAACTAAGCATTGTAAATTGAAAAATATTTTTGGATTTTTTCTAATTTTTCCAATATTTTTATTTTCAAATTTTTAAATATTTTTTTCTGTTTAACTGACTTATTTTATATTGCTTAAAAATGTCAAAATAAAATCAGAAGAGAGAAAGGTTTTACCTTGCAGTATTTTTATCATGCTTTGGCTATAACCAAAGCATATTAAACAAAGTAAAAGTGAACTTGACAGTTCTCTCTTTTCTGTAGAAGTTTTCCCGTCAAATGAAAAAAAATATTAACCCGTTCTGCTTAAGATTTTTAAATTTTTTCAATAGTGTGAAGAAATAGCAAATTGTTTCATATAAATACAATACCGCTTGCCTCAGTTCCTTGCACGTTTAAATAGAGTTTAGAGTTAATACTAGCTAGACTCTAGCACATTTTAGCTAAGATGAATGGTCCAATTTTTTTTCAATTGTATCTTGGACCGAAAACGGAACTGTAAGCGATTAAAATCGAGCATGACCGCTGCGTGTTAGGGATTTAGATAATGCCCATAGTGGAATGCCTGTCGCTAGAGGCGACTAAAGTCCATTTCAACCACGGTCACGGGGTTGATGAAATCGGCAATGGGAATAGTAACATAAGGTGGTTCGGCAGCTGTGAGAGCATAGGCGCATAGACCGTACAACTCTGTTTGGTCCGTCACGTCCCACTTACAACAGCTACAGCGAAGCCGATTAATTTCTCGAAACCGAAAACTAAATCGTAATCGATATTTTCATAAAAACGAAACCCTTTCAAAGTCCATAACCGGTTCCAAGCAAGTTTGTACTTGTTTTTTATAATTGATTACTTCATTTCGCGGACACATATTTTGCTTGATAAGATGGTACCCTGGTTTTGACTTCAGTATAAAAAAAACTCTAATGGAAACTAATCCACCAGTTTCTGCGACACTCTGGCGACAACCTTCTTGTGGTGCCATCGGCGGAAATCGACAAATATTCAATACTCGCCATTTTTATAACGCAAAGGTCCGAAAAGAGGTAGATTCCAAAGTGGCCAAAGTTACTCCGTTACTGTTTGTTGTTGTTGTTGTAATGAGGTGTAGCCCTGCCTAAATGTCAGACAGGGTCACCCCGAGTGTATTGCTCTTGGCCGGGTCGATATAAGAAAACGGTCCGGGTCGTTTCGGCACGATGGGTACAGCACAAGTACTGGTACCATTCTCGTAGAACCGGCAATACAAGAAACTAGCCGGGTAGGCCATGTAGGTCATTTAGCGTTACCCAGGGTGCACCAAAGGGGAGGCGACCTACTCTTACACCCCAGTAATTTCTCAGTAAAACAATTGTATGGGACACAAAATCTGTGCTTGGGTGGCAAAGGGTTAATACGCTTGTTTACATTTATTTGAAGTTAAAACTCCTACAAAAACAAAATATTTCAGATGTCAATTCTACCTTGTTTAATTTCCCTACAAGACAGATGACAATCATTTGATACTACATTTGATTGTCATTGCTGTCAGCTAAACGATCATCGCTTTAATCATTTCACACGAGGAATAAGAAAAAGTTGATGTCAACAACTGTGTCCGTGTGAGTTTTTGTCTCACTCTAGCACATTAATAATTTGAATTAAGCATATATCTGTCTCACTCTATTTTCGGATCAAAGCTGACATCATGATGATTTCATAATGATATCACAACTGACAACCCTGCTAGACAGTCTTTTGACATTCAGTCAGCTTTGTAATGTTGCCTTTGAAAACGTGATAGAAAATCGTGATGTAAATATAAAACAGCTGATATTTACATCACGATTTTCTATCACGTTTTCAAAGGCAACATTACAAAGCTGAATGAATGTAAAAACACTGTCTAGTAGGGAACTGTCTCACCTGTCAAATCTGATTTAAAAATTATATTTAAAATTTTTTTTTGTAATGAAATATTTATTTTATAAAATCATAGAAAATTACATGTAAATATATAAAACACAACTTAAAGGCTAATAATTTACGATTTGTCTCCTCGCACATCTTTCACGGTCCATATCTTCCATTGTTGTACCCTCCTCCAATATGTCCTGTAGTTCGCGTACATCAACGTAAGCAATTCTCTCTTTGCCTAGTTTTACTCATACATTAGAGCTGCTTCTTGCGCTTCTTCACGCGCATCTCGCTCTTGAGACCCACCGAACGTATTAAAGATGCATTCATACTCGTACATATACTCCGAGAAGTAGGCACAATTTTTATTCACATTTTCATTCTGGTTTTCTTTTTGGATTGCGGGAAGGGAATATATAAAAGCGCGGTCCGAATATGTAAAAATGCCTAAAAAATGCAAACTATGTATAAAATATTTCTCTTGATAATTTTGTATACTTATATTTTTATTTGCAGCTAAATTTATTAATTCGCTTCTTTTGAAGCATTTCCCATTTTATTTAGATGATTTGAGACATCTGCTTATACTAAATGTTGGCTTTATGCAAAGGACCAACTAAAAAAAATAAAGTTTTTGGTTATCAAAAATTTTTATTTTATTTCGAATTAAAATTATGCCATGTTTGGAAAATACATCATTTGTTAAAATCATTTCATTCTCATGTGTCAGGCAGCTTTGACAATAAATGACAATTGTCAGAGTTTTCGTCAAAACGTCATCAGCATTGATACTTTATAGTGTGAGTGTGTTAGTAAAAATATCAGCCCGTCTTGTAGGGTTGCCTTGCCCAAAACAAACAATAGAAAAGTCATGAAAAATAAAATAAAAGAGTATGAGAGATTAGGTCTGTTTACTGATCAAAAAAGGTTCAGAGCAGAGCAGAGCAGGGCAGCTGTCAAAATAGAAATAGAGCAACTTAGAGCAACTCAGAGCAGAAATGCCATGAAACACTTGAATCTCGATAGTTTCTATTTATTTGGTTGTTTTGTTTAAATCCTCAAAATAAAGCAAAAACACGTTTACTAAAATGTTGCTTTTCTTGCAAGCTAGTTTTTTTTGAAGTTTTTAAAAATTTATTTTTTCTTGACTAACAATTGCTTCTCTGCTCTAACTTTTTCCACAAAAAAAGCTAGAGCAGAAATTTGTGTGTACTCCAGTTTTGTTTTGAGCGTACTCATGAAACAAAAGATAGAGCAACCTAGAGCAAGAAAAGTGTTCATTAAACACAATTTTGAGAAATATCTCAACCTGGCGTAAGGTAGAGCAGCTTAATAAACAAACATTATATCTTAAAAAGGTCAGTAATGTCACAAACGTGGCATGATTTTACGGTGGTTTTTGATATTTTTTTCTTTCGGTGTAGCAATATTACAATCCAACCACGTTCTTCGCCGCTTATTTGTATGGCAATATGCACACAATGGGCGTTTGTATAATAAAAATGCCATTTAGGTTGTACGGGCCCGGGCCGGGTTGTCAGCGCCTTTATTGTGGTACAAACTAACAAGTCCATCCCAATATTGTGCCTGCCACTCCTTTCTTTGAAAGCGGTTATAAAATATGGTTTCTTTTGCACTTTTCCACCCCACCTTCTGTTTCACTTTTAATCCGTTTATCTTCTTACGTTGAAACCATTTCTTTCTTATTTTATCAAGATATTAAGACATTTCGACATGCCTTTGTGCGCTGAAAGGGTTTGATTGCCTACAATCAGGCACCTAAATACACCACATGTGCAAAAACCCTGCAAAAAATATCATAAGGCATTCTAAGCCGTAATGAATGTGGTAGCAGTTTTTATTATTTTTTATAATTTATGAACCTTATAAGACATCCTCTGTCGTACATTGACGCCTTTCAGGCAAGGAGTGAAACCGGGACTGAAACCGGAACCGAAGCCGTAACCGTAACCCATTAAAACGGATTGACTTTTCAAAACCGAACCCGAAACCGTAACCGTTATTTTGATCTTGGAAAAGAACGAAACCGAACCGTTTCAAAAGCCGGAACCGGTTCCAAACGGTTTTGATATTTGTTGGTATCTTACTTCTTTTAGCGGGCACATAGGTATTTTCTTTTATAAAAAGGTATCCTGAAAAATTTTCATGGACGATTGTCGAGCAAGGTTGAAAAAGACACGATTTGACATCAGTATCAAAATTCTGAAAGAGGAAATTTGACTACCCTACAAGACGGGCTGATATTTTTACTAACGCACACTCTAAATTGTCAATGCGGATAATCTTTTGACAAAAACACTGACAATTTTTCAAGTATTGTCAAAACTTAACAAAATTTCAGTCCGATGCTCATTATTTTGAAACTATAATTCTATTATTATAGGAATGTTTAAAAAATAAGAAGCGGTATAACAAAAAAGAAGGTACGTAAGTATTTATTTACTTATGTAAATTAATTAATCAAAAAGAAAACTTTATTGTTGTTTTGGGAAAGGATAAATACAGTGCAGCAGCGGTATGGCGGGAAATAGTATGCATATTGGTGGTGGCAGTGGTACTAAAGTGGACAACTTTACCAGGAATGGTCATCTTGAGCAGGATATAAGCAGGAAATATTAAGAAAACACCACGACACAAAGAGACTGCATCAAAATATTTGGAAGAATCGATCGCCGAACGAGCCTTAGAGGAAGGTGAGCAAATTGGCATAGATTTTAAGCGTGTACCAATAACTGAATTATGGTTTTTCCAGCACTTGAGAGTATACAATTAGATGGACTCATTTGGACGGATTTGGAGTATTGCGCTAGGCGCCGGTGACGATTTGCATATTTGCTGTTTGCGTGCTGAAAGGTATGCGGCTTTGTTGTGCCGTGTCTTGATAACTAAATAAACATGTAACTAGTTTAAGATGTATTTTATTATTTAAATATTATGTATATGCAATATTATTCAATAATAAAGCCATTTTCATTGATTTTAAAAATATTTTAATAAACAAAAAAAACAAAAGAAAAAGTAATTTTTATATCAGCCTGGACAGGTTGTGACAGTAGTCAGTTGTGATGTCATTATGACATCATCATGATGTCAGCATTGATCCAAAAATAGAGTGAGACCTATATAAGCTTCATTCAAATTAGTCATGTGTTAGAGGGAGACAAAAACATACACGGACACAGTTGTTTACATCAACTTTTTCTTATTCCTCGTGTGAAATGATTGAAGCGATGATCGTTTAGCTGACAGCAATGACAATCAAATGTTGCATCAAATGATTGTCATCTGTCTTGTAGCCCTACAAGACGGGCTAATATTTTTACTAACACACTCACACTATAAATTGCCAATGCTGATAATTTGTTGACCAAAACGCTGACAATTGTCAAAGCTGACTGTCACCTGACACATTATATGATTATAACAAATGGTGTATTTTCAAAATTAATCAAATCTATTCAGACGTTCATTCTTTTCAAAATTAAATTGGGAGCGGTGAAATTAACTTTGCTGCAAAACATTGAGATAAGTATACAAAATCGTCAAAAGCAATTTGTTAAATCAATTTTTTTAGGCGTTTAGGCAAATGGAGTCAATTTACAGATAGGAAGCGGACGAATATATGCTTCATTCAAATTAGTCATGTGTTAGAGGGAGACAAAAACTCACACGGACACAGTTGTTGATATAAACTTTTTCTTATTCCTCGTGTGAAATGATTGAAGCGATGATCGTTTAGCTGACAGCAATGACAATCAAATGTTGCATCAAATGATTGTCATCTGTCTTGTAGGGAGGGTATAGTTGAATGAAGCCAAGGCAAATTCAACAAGGTAGGATTGACAACTGAAATATTTTGTTTTTGTAGGAGTTTTTCCTTCAAAAAAATGTAAACAAGCGTATTAACCCTTTGCCACCCAAGCACAGTTTTTGTGTCCCATACAAGTGTTTTTCTGAAAAATTAGATAGCATTTGCTCAGGCCAAAAAATTATCAATACCGCGAAATATGCTAGGCCAGACAGTAACGGAGTAACTTTGACCACTTTGGAATCTACCTCTTTTCGGACCTTTGCGTTATAAAAATGGCGAGTATTGAATATTTGCCGATCTCCGCCGATGGCTGTCGCCAGAGTATCGCAGAAACTGGTGGATCGGTTTCAATTAGAGTTTTTTATACTGAAGTCAAAACCAGGGTACCGTCTTATCAAGGAAAATATGTGTCCGCGAAATGAAGTAATCAATTTATAAAAGTTTTCGGTTACGAAAAATTAATCGGCTTCGATGTTGCTGTTGTAAGAGGGACGTGACGGGTCAAACAGAGTTGTACGGTATTGAGTCTGTGCTCTCACAGCTGCCGAACCACCTTGTGATACTACTACTACCGTGATCGTGGTCGAAATGGATTTTAGTCGCCTCTTGCGGCAGGTATTCCACCACGGGGTCATGAATCGATTTTTATCGCCTACAGTTTCGTTTTCGGTCTAAGATCCAGTTGAAAAAAGATTAGACCATCCATCTTAGCTAAAATGTGCTAGAGTCTAGCTTATCTGAACTCTAAACTCTATTTAAACGTGCAAGGTAGTGAGACAAGCGGTATTGTATTTATATGAAACAATTTGCTATTTCTTCACACTATTGAAACAATTTAAAAATCTTAAACAGAACGGAGCTACATAGGTACTTGAGTATTTTAGTAGTAAAATTTATTTTGTTCGTGTTTTTATTTGGAAACCGAAACGAAATTGTTACTGAAACCGAAATAAATGTTGAAGAACGAAACCGTAACAAAACCCGAAACACCTTGCTAAACCGAAACCGAAACCGGAACGTTATTTTAATCGGTTTCAGAGCTTGCTTTCAAGGGCGTACCCAGCTCTTCTCAAAGGTTCGCAAAGGGTGGGCCATTTATATATTTGCTAAGTAACTATATTTATTCCTGGGTTTTTTATTCAGTTTCATTCGGTAAGGTTAGGGCAACGCCCTCCCCCCTGCTTACGCCCTTGACACTTTTTAATAAGTACGATTAGCCTCATACTATATACTTTTAACTTACATCTAACAAACTTATTTTTAGATAGTCGATGCAATTTGGCCAAATTAAATAAGCCTCGTATTAGGTACACATTTTTTGGTGGGCATACACTTAAGAATTCTATGGAGGTACCTACGCGGCTGAAGTTATTTATGGCTTTATAATTTTTTGAGAATTATGCATTTTCTTTTTGTTAGCCAAATTGCAAATTTTATTTGACTCAATCTCGATTGGGTGAACGCTTTAGGCGTACGCTATGGTAAAAATGTGGCAAAGTAAAATGAAAAGTGATATAGGTACGGGGATAATTTGATTGTTTTTCATGTCATTTTCGAAACATTAAACTTTATTTGACCTGAATCCAAAGCGACTAAAGGGTTCACCAGCATCAGTCCGCCAGTACGTTGAAACAACTGACAACAAAGTAGACTGCGGGTGTTTGTATTTGTAAAGCCAGATGCGACGGATACGTCAAAATAGAATTTGCCCTACAATTGACGTACGTCACGCAACTGACGTATTGGCGGACTGATTCTGTTTGAGCTATAAGAAACAAATTGACAAATCGGTATGTGGAGGATTCCGTTTGGCATTGTCAGGAATACGCATTCTTTATTGGGCTATGTACGTATATCCAACTTGTACAATCAAGCTTTTAAAAAGTCGTGTAGGAAAATTTAAGATTTGTACCAAAATTGTATGTTTTCGGGTTGGGCATGTTATATGACTAAGGGCCGAGTTCTCATCTAGACTTTAGCGCTAAAGTTCACTATAAATTTATCGTCCACTTTAACCTCCCTTTAAAATAGAGGGCAGATAAAGTGGCCGGGAAATTTACAGTGAGCTGTTGGGATACCCCCTACAGCTCAATATAATCGGTCAAAAAGTTGCTGAAAGCTTTTATTGTGGCGTATTCATATATAGCTACAAAAGATACCCACCTATGGGTATAAGCAACCATTGTCAAAGTAGTGAGAAAAATACCATTATTCAAATAGAATTTTCTGGCTGAACTCATACTAGTTAGGAAATATCCATTCCATACTTACTTACTTACTTAAAATAGCCTTTAACCGCCTAGGCGATTTTGGCCGTCCAACATGTTCCAGCTGTCGGTTGTTGTAATATATGGTTCCAGCGCGAATAATTCTACATGGTTAAAAAAATGAGCCTAAATTTTAAACTCGTCTAATTTGGCGTTACTAAAATAAAACAGCTACGCCCAAGTGGGGTCAACATTTTTTTTTTTTTTAAATTTTTTTTTGTGTAGTTTTAGTTTTTTAACTTCCCAGTCGGGACTTGCGTAGCCAGCCAACCAAGAAACCAACTTTAAGTCAATTTATATAAATTGTTCTATAGCTAACCCTGAGGTCATACATAAATCAAACAGTTCGGAATATTTTTTGTAACTTTGCTTTTATTTTTTCAAAATAACTTTAAGTTAACCACAAAGTCATGCAGAAATCAACCAATTGATTTTTATTTGAGTCTAAAGTCATGCAGAAATCAACCAGCTCAGGAGAAAAGATTTAACTTTTGTCTAATTTTTTTAGGCTGACTTTTATCTAGCCATAAAAATGCAGAAAACAATTAGATCATTCTTTGCTTGTTTTGTTTGATAGCTTTCAGAACTTCTACATAATTGCTTTAACTTTCAATACTACATTTTTCATAAAAAAATATTTCTGGAAGTTCAATAATCGTTCGGCAGCGCATCTCAAGCAGGAGTATCGGTGGATCAATCGCCATTACTGATGATATCTGTGTCTGCATTCACGGTGCTGGAGGCCGCGATGTGCGGGTCAGTGGATAAAGCGATTGGTTATATGCAACAAAACTTGGCTGTAGCGAAGAGTCTCGGCGATGCGGAGGGCGAATGTAGCGCTCACGGTAATCTCGGTTCAACTTCCATTACTCAAGGTTCATACAAGGAAGCGCTTACCGCTCATCATGAAATACAAGGATACACAGGCCTCTGCTGCTGCGCTCACTTTCCTTGGACACGTTTAAAACGCTATTGGTGACTATCCCAAAGCCTTGGCAATGTTTATTTAGCAATGGGCGAATTCGATTCAGCTGTAGACTGTCATACGCGGCATCTGCGCTTGGCGCGAAAGTTCGAGAATCAAGTGGAAAGGCGCGCACTTACTCAAATCTAGAGTCTAGACTATCGACGTAACTTCGCACAGGCCTTCACTAGCAGGTGTTGCGCATCTGCGCTTGTCGCGAAAGTTCGAGAATCAAGTGGAAAGGCGCGCACTTACTCAAATCTAGAGTCTAGACTATCGACGTAACTTCGCACAGGCCTTCACTAGCAAGTCTTGCGCATTTCAAAACAGCTTGGGGATCTAACTGCATTTCTTATCTGCGATTTTATATACATACATAGGTACATACATATGAATGTGCATATCTATATATTAATAGGCTAACACTCTCCCCATACAAACAGACGCAACCCAATTTCGTATAGTATTTATGGATAGATCTCTATAAAGTTTATAGTGGAAACTTAGAATGGACTAATCTGGTGTCTCACCAAAAAAAAATTTTGAAAATTATTTTTAGTTTATTTGTTATTAAAGAAAAAATAGGTCTCCAAACTCTCCAGCTATTTTGTTATCTCCACATTCTGTTATACCCGAACTATACATCACTATTCAGCACTCTTATAAAACTCCCAAAGACACACCTACCGCTCATTCCCTTACACACACACACGTACATATCTATGCAATGATCCAGCAGCTGCCACTTGCTTTTATTTTTGTGCCAAAAAAAAAAACAACAAAATGTACCAAATTATATCATCTTCGGCATCTAAACACCATTTGTAAGCTAAGAAGTCCAGCTTCACTTCTGGCTTTATATATTTAACTTTTTGCCTATTAGTTAAAGTTTATTTTTTTAACGATATGATTTTGTGAGAAAATTCCACAATGTTAAGATCGAAATTTAAATATCGTACGGACTTTAACTAAAGAACAATTTTACATGACACTAATGCTGATTTCGTTGAACCCGTTCTACATGAAACTGCTATATCGATAAAACGAACAAAAAACATTGCCCGTTTGCTATGCTATGTGCATGAATAATTAGTTTTCGCTTATCAACAATATTCAATTGTTATTGCGAAATCCAATTTATTCCACCAAATTTATCTGTCAAATAAAATTTTCGTCAGCTGATTTTCAGTGCAACCAACTACACTTCCAAGCTTCAGAGGGTAAAAAGTGTGAGTTTTTTAGGAAATGAAAACATATTCTGTTTGACGTTTTACCTTCATTTTGCAAACGAAAACGGAAAATTAAAGAGTGTAAAAAATGCGCATTTTTTGATGAAACGAAATCACCATAACTCTACTTTTTTTACGAAAAACACATTTTTGGGTATTTGTTTCCTTTAGGGGTCAACCGCTAATAAATTCGCTAAAATTATGGGAGATAGCTCAAAAGACAGGTTTTGGCCTCAGGATCACGAGTCCGGAAGCGCTTTTTTAGTTTTTTGTTTCTATGGAAAGTTCAGTGCAACTATGGAAAGTTATGGTCAAAAATCGAAAAATGACCCACGGCACGCATTTTTTAAATTACAACAACCAAATGAAAACTTGCCACTTTGATTGCAATTATCTCTTCAGAGAAGCAAAATATTAAAAAGCGCTTTCGGATTCGTGATCCTGAGGCCAAACCCCGTCTTTTGAGCTATCTCCCATAATTATACCTTTCATGAACATGAAATGGTATTATAACTTTGGTCCGATGTTTGTAAATATGAGAAGAAGAAGAGATAGACCCATCAATAAGTATACCGAAATGATCAGGATGACGAGATGAGTTGATTTAGCCATGTCCGTCTGTCCGTCTGTCCGTCTGTCTGTTTGAACGCAAACTAGTCCCTCAATTTTTGAGATATCTGGCTGAAATTTTGTATGTGGCCACCATTTTGTAATATAGGAATCATTTGTCGGAACTGACAAGATCGGACCAGTATAACATATAGCCCCCATACAACCGATTGTTCAGATATAAGGTTTTTTGGCCAAAACTTCCGCAATTAAAAAGTTAGAAACGTAAAATTTTGCAACTCGAGTACTTTCTATTTATGTAGTGTATATAGTGAAAATCAACCAGATCGGGCAAATGTAACATATAGCCCCCATACAACCGATTGTTCAGATATAAGGTTTTTTGGCCAAAACTTCTGCAATTAAAAAGTTAGGAACGTAAAATTTTGCAACTCGAGTACTTTCTATTTATGTAGCGTATATAGTGAAAATCAACAAGATCGGGCAAATGTAACATATAGCCCCCATACAACCGATTGTTCAGATATAAGGTTTTTTGGCCAAAACTTCTGCAATTAAAAAGTTAGGAACGTAAAATTTTGCAACTCGAGTACTTTCTATGTATGTAGTGTATATAGTGAAAATCAACCAGATCGGGCAAATGTAACATATAGCCCCCATACAACCGATTGTTCAGATATAAGGTTTTTTGGCCAAAACTTCTGCAATTAAAAAGTTAGGAACGTAAAATTTTGCAACTCAAGTACTTTATATTTATGTAGTGTATATAGTGAAAATCAACAAGATCGGCCAAATTTAACATATAGCCCCCATACAACCGATTGTTCAGATATAAGGTTTTTTCCCAAAACTTCTGCAATTAAAAGTTAGGAACGTAAAATTTTGCAACTCGAGTACTTTCTATTTATGTAGTGTATATAGTGAAAATCAACAAGATCGGGCAAGTGTAACATATAGCCCCCATACAACCGATTGTTCAGATATAAGGTTTTTTGGCCAAAACTTCTGCAATTAAAAAGTTAGGAACGTAAAATTTTGCATCTCGAGTACTTTCTATTTATGTAGTGTATATAGTGAAAATCAACAAGATCGGCCAAATTTAACATATAGCCCCCATACAACCGATTGTTCAGATATAAGGTTTTTTTCCCAAAACTTCTGCAATTAAAAGTTAGGAACGTAAAATTTTGCAACTCGAGTACTTTCTATTTATGTAGTGTATATAGTGAAAATCAACAAGATCGGGCAAATGTAACATATAGCCCCCATACAACCGATTGTTCAGATATAAGGTTTTTTGGCCAAAACTTCTGCAATTAAAAAGTTAGGAACGTAAAATTTTGCATCTCGAGTACTTTCTATTTATGTAGTGTATATAGTGAAAATCAACAAGATCGGCCAAATTTAACATATAGCCCCCATACAACCGATTGTTCAGATATAAGGTTTTTTTCCCAAAACTTCTGAATTGGCAATAATGTCAACCGAGTAGGACGTGTTTTTTTCGTGCTCCAAGATAATTGCAGTTTACCTCGGTTATATTGAAGATTTACCATTGTTTTTGTTTTTGCGTTGCGAGTTTCGTATTGCGGACTGTTTGTGGTGTTAATTATCTCATTAAAATTAAACTTCAAACTGAAACAAAAATAAATAAAACAAAAATAAATATACGTAACAAAAACAACATTTGAAAATCTGAGTAAATGCAGCAATCAAAAATCACAACGGTGCGAAGAAATCCACCTAGAGGTACAGCTTCTCCCCCTACTACCCCTCTCACACCTTCATCAACAACACTTACGGCGCAATTGGACGCTCTGAGAGAATCCATTGTCAAAGAGCTGCGTGAGTCCATTGTCAAAGAGCTGACTGCTGAATTGGGGAAAACAGAGGAGCGCTTAATGCAGAGATTTGGTGAGTTGGCTGCTGAGACGTCAAATTTGAAGTTGCAGATTGCAACAATAGAGAAGAGAGTGGGTGCTGTAGAGAATGCGTGCGCTGATGTTCTCATGCTCCGAAATGAGCTCATTGCAGCACAGGGCCATATCAATGCTCTTGAAGCTAACGCGGTCGCAACTGACTTGATCATCACTGGCGTCCCACAGAGAGCAGGTGAGTGTTTACCAGAGCTGCTCTTGAAAATATGTAGCACAATTGAGCACAAAGCACCACCATTACGCGATGCGTTCCGACTACAGAACAGTGGGATTAAGAACAACAACACACATAACAAGCCAAATAATTCCCCTCCCATTGTTATTAAACTTTTCTCTGCACCTGACCGTAACCAATTGTTGAAGTCTGTTGCTGCTTTTCGCAAAGCTAAAAAGAGATCAATGGCGCTCTCTGACATAGGTTTGCCGGGATATGGGTCAGTGAACATTCACGAAAGTCTGCCAAGGAGACTGCGAGGGGTAATGACACATGCATCTCTGCTTAGGCGTCAAAAAAAGTTAGCGTCAGTATTCTCTTTTCGAGGCAGAGTCTTTGTACGGCTCAAGGTGGATGAAGAGCCTAAATTGGTCAGCAGCATAGCCGAGGTTGACGCTGTTGTTGGAGCTTGAGCGCGTTTATGTTTATTTTTTATATTAAGTATATCGTTTATATGAATATGTTCACGTTAGATACTCTATGCCTTAAATCTTTTTCTTTTTCTCAATGTTCAGCTCTATTCTCTTTTGTTGTGACTTTGTCTCTATACCATTTATTTGCTATTTTCTTTTCATTCTTTTTTCTCTTCTTCCCTATTTTTTCTGATTGTCGGATCTTGTTGCTGTTGCGTTCATTTGCATCTCTGTTATTGTTTGTGCATATGACATTCTTCTTGTGGTTGTTCCTTTGCTTTTGATGGATCCCTGTAGGAAATCTGCCTTAAGCATGAAAGATAGCGCCAAAGTAGTCATAGATATTCTGTGTAAGCAATCTGCTGGACTTAGTGTAGTACACTTCAACGCCCGTAGCCTTAATAATGAAAAGTTGGACTATGTTAGGCATATATTTTGCGATTCGAAAGTTGACATAATTTGCGTCTCAGAAACCTGGTTTTCTAGTGACATTTCTGATGTGTACTTTAGCATCCCTAACTATAGTCTAACACGCGTTGACAGAACGGCACGGAAGGGTGGAGGAGTTGCAATTTACTATAAGTCATACTTAAAACTCAACGTCTTGGCTAAATCACTAGACACTGGTACTGAGTTCATCATTGCTGAAATTTCAGATAATGCGACAAAGGTTTTGGTATCTTGCTTGTATAATCCCCATAGATGTTATTTGCTAGATTCGTTCTTTACTGAGCTATCGCGGTTCTTAATTGACTTTGAGTACTTTGTTATTTGTGGTGACTTCAATGTGAATCTTCTTTGTAATGACTCTTACACTTTTAAATTACTTGACCATGTTGCAGCCGCTGGTCTTACTGTAGTCAATCGTATTATGCCGACAAGATATGCGCATAACTCAACCCCTAGTCTGCTAGACATCATAATTACGTCAAGTTCTCAACACATTCTAAAGTTTGAGCAAATAAGCTTTATATCCGATCATGACCTTATTTTTTGTACTTTTGATGTTACGCTTAACTGCTCGGCTGACACTGTTACTTCTGTTTATCGTGATTTTAAGTCTTTAAATGTAGATGCGTTATTTGTTGATCTATCTAACATCGATTGGACATCTTGTTGGTCTCTTGCTTCGGTGGATGAGAAGCTTGATTTTTTAAATAATTCCCTTCGCGACCTATTCGATGCCCATGTGCCCTTACGCGAAGTTCGAATTACTAAAAATTCCTGTCCTTGGTATAACCATAGGGTTAGGTCCGCTATTAAACTACGCAACAGGCTTTATAATAAGTGGAAAAGGAGCCAATCTGATAATGCTTGGCAGGAGTACAAAATTGCTCGTAATAAGGCCACATACATAACTAGATGGGCAAAGCAGACCTACTGTGACGAGAAGTTAAATCCGTCATTACCGTCCAAGGATCTATGGCGTAATTTGAAAAGTCTTAATATCCATGACAAGCAGATGACTGAGTGTCATATTGACCCTAATACACTCAATGACTACTTTTGCAGTTCGAGTATCAGACAGGGCAGAGCAGTGTCTTTGAATGTAGAAAATAGATTTTCACTGGAGAAGCAATTCCAGTTCAGTGCAGTGGCTGAGAATGATGTTCTTGTGTCTCTTTTAAGCATCAAGTCAAACGCCGTTGGGGACGACGGAATATCCTTGAGGTTTGTGAAAATTGTGCTCCCGCATATCTTAAGTGCCCTTACGCATATAATCAACCACTGCTTTACGACATCATGTTTCCCAATGGAGTGGAAAAAGGCTTTAATTATTCCTGTTGCTAAAATAAATGCAGCCTCAGCTCCTTGTGATTATAGGCCAATAAGTATTATTCCAGCTTTTGCCAAAGTGTGTGAGTCCTTGATGGCAGATCAAATTTCTTCATACCTTCAAGAAAATAAACTGTTGAATCCATTACAATCCGGGTTCCGTCCCAAGCACAGCTGCTCTACAGCTATGCTGAAAATACTGGATGACATAAGAATCAACTTTGACAACGGAGACTTAACTCTTCTTTGTCTCCTGGACTTTTCCAAGGCTTTTGACTTAGTAAGTCATAGTCTTCTTTGTGAAAAGCTTAAATATTATTTCGGATTCTCGGATACCTCAGCTCAGCTTATTACCAGCTATCTTGAGGATAGAACTCAGAAAGTTGTATGTAATGGTTCTGCATCTAGATCCTGTATTGTTTCTTCTGGTGTGCCGCAAGGCTCCGTACTCGGCCCTCTCCTGTTTAGTATTTTCATCAATGATGTATTCTCTAGGTGTCAGTATGTTAATATGCATGCTTATGCGGATGACATCCAACTATATTTATCAAGTCGTGTCGGACTTGTTGAAGATTTGTGTTTTAAGGTAAACAGCGACTTGTCTGCTATCTCGACATGGGCGAGTGAAAACCTCCTTTGCTTGAACGCCAAAAAATCGTACGTGTTACCCATTTGTCATAGAGTCGTTCATGTTGATGATATTCCTAAGTTATACGTGGGTGACAATATCCTTTCATTTACTGAAAAAATTAAAAATCTAGGCTTTATGATTAACTCCAAGTTAAGTTGTGTTGACCACGTAAATAAAGTTATAAGCACTATTTATTATGTTTTACGTAGATTAAGAATCTCTGCCTCGTTTACTCCCCTAGAGACTAGGAAAAAACTAGCTGTGCAGTTGATTGTTCCACACTTTACGTACGCGGAACTCGTATACAGTCACCTTGACTCTGTGTCGCGTCAAAAAATTGAAGTTGCTTTTAACAACGTCACACGTTATGTATTTGCGTTACCAAAGTATGATCACATTTCTTTATGGAAGCGTGAAGTTCTTGGATGCACTATTCTCGAGTACCTTGCGGCACGTAATTGTATATATATCTACAAACTAATTGAATTTGAAACCCCCCAATATCTTTTTGAGAAACTAAAATTCTCCAAGTCCCTCAGGAACCGCAATTTGATAATTCCCCGACATGTATATCTATCTTCTTCGAGGCTATTTTTTATACATGCTGTAAGGCTCTGGAACTCAATTCCTGATTTTCTAAAGAGTGCCTTGAGTAGGACCAACTACAGAGGGATGATTCATGAGTACTTCAGTACAGCGAACTTAACGTGATTGCAACAGAGCTACGTGTTTCTCTATTTCCATTTCTTGTTTCTTTCTTTAATTTCTTTATTTTCTCTCTTCTTACAAAAATTATTGTTACTATAGGTTTACCTTTGTTGATTATTATTATAATTTATTTCATTATAAAATTTAGTGTTAATGTTAAATAATTTGTATTTTAAGTTTGTTGATGTGCTATAAAAGACTCTGTCTTACTGTCACAACCACTTTGTTAAATAAATAAATAAATAAATAAATAAATAAATAAATAAATAAATTAAAAGTTAGGAACGTAAAATTTTGCAACTCGAGTACTTTCTATTTATGTAGTGTATATAGTGAAAATCAACAAGATCGGGCAAATGTAACATATAGCCCCCATACAACCGATTGTTCAGATATAAGGTTTTTTTGGCCAAAACTTCTGCAATTAAAAAGTTAGGAACATAAAATTTTGCAACTTGAGTACTTTCAATTTATGTAGTGTGTAGAGGAAAATCAAGAAGATCGGGTAAATATAACATATATTTAGCCCCATACAACCGGTTGTTCCGATATAAGGTTTTTTGGCCAATACTTCCGCATTTAAAAAGTTAGGAACGTAAAATATTTCACCTTTAGTACTTTCTACATATGTAATGTATATAGTGTAAGTCAGTACAATTGAACACGTATAATATATAGCCTCCATACAATCGATTGTTTCGATAACTCGGATCCTATTATTTTGTAAGTTTTTTTTAAATTATAACAAAGATGTGTAATGTGTATAGTAAATATAGTTAAATTGAAACAGGCTGTACTGGGGATCGAACAGTGAAAATCGTGACGCTTATTCATGAAAGGTATATAGCCTTCGGCACAGCCGAAGACAGCTTTCCTTACTTGTTTTAGCTAATTTATTAGCAGTTGACACCTAAAGGAAACAAATACCCATTTTTACTTTGATTATTTGATGTTCTAAGCTTTTCTCGATTTTTTTAAAGTTTAATTCACTTATGAAATTTTTAGGGGGTTAAATATTGGAAAAGTATATTTTCTAAGCAGTTGAAGATTGCCCAGAAAAATATCCCCAATCGTCTCATTTAAAGCAAAACTGTAATTAGACGCCGGCAAGTATAAGTATAATTGACAGAACTCTGACTTTTTTTCAATTTTCCTTGCTTAAAAAATAAAATAAAAACGAAAAATTAAAAAAAAGAAACAGTTTTCAATTTTTGCTTCCACCGAGAATCGAATATAGGTGTCCAGCAAGTAGTAAACATTTATACCCATTCTGGTATAAAAAGGGTACAATTAGTCTCTTCATAGGACATGCTCGAACAAATGTGACCAATTTATTCTATCTAAAAGAGACTAAAAAGTAGTAGTCTACTTTTCCTCTGGATTGATCCCGGACTAATCGTATTTTTTGCAGGGAAATACCATACGAACTTTTACTAATGCACCTTTTTACATAAGTAACTCCACTTTTTTTGTATGAAACCACATTTTTTCGATTTTTAAATAGTTTTTTTACTTATAAAATTTTTAGAGAAATAAAATATTGGAAAAGTATATCTTCTAAGCAGAAAATGTATTTTTCACACAAAAAAGTGAAGTTAGTTATATAGAATAAAAAATTTTTTCGCAAGACCGGAATTGTAATTTTCAAAAAATAGCTTTAAAAAAATTTGTTTAAGAGAAAAACATTTAAATATGCTGCACCACCCTAATGTGCGGATTCGTTGCATGGTATTACTCAAATCAAATGTTTAAATTCCCAAACATCATATAAATATATATGTATGCGTGAAGCAAGAATAAAAAACGGTACCTTGCAAATTGCACAATCATCGAAACTCCGACAAACACTCCCCGCAAAAACTCTGCGCTTGGAAAACCGCTCCCACCCTTTTTCGCGCTTCTTACTCTCACATGAACGTACATAAGTATACAGCGATCCAGGCAGCTGCCACTTGCCTTCATTTTTGTGCAAAAAAAAAAAAAAAACAAAGTGTAGCAAATCAAATAAATATCAGTGCATCCTCGTCATCTTCACACCATCATCATTCACATAATCACATAATTTACATAATCTAAGGTTTTTCGCAGAGCACTTCTTTATTTAGTTTTTTGTCCATTAAAAAGTTTATATTTTTAACGATATGGTTTTTTAAAGTAAAATTCCACAAGGTTACGATAAAAAAGTACCATTATATATCGAAATATTATAAGCCCATACCGGGTTTTTGTGCAATTTAAATTAAAAACTTATTTTTTATGTAACAATTAATGTAAGTTTAACATAATTTGTAATAGTAAGTGTCTGCTGTACCTTAGACATAAACAAATAAATAAAAAAATAAAAATAAAAATATAAAAAAAAATAAAAAAAATCTGTTGTAGATATATCCTAATGTATTGTCGTCAGCTTTTCTGTTGTACTGCTTTGCTGCACCACCCTAATGTGAAGATTGTTTGTATGGTATCACTTAATCCAAATTTGCATTTGTCACGAGGGAGTCACTTACTTGGTTTTGTTGTGAACGGGGAATATGTACATATATTAAGAGAGAGTTGAAGAAAATTTCAGATGGTCGAATTTCGACCACGGGCGATCCTAGTCCATATAATTACCCTCACAATGTTATATTTCTAGATTATTTTATATAAAAAAAAAAAATAAGTAAAAGTGCATTAAAAGGCGTTAATAATCTTTTGAATGTTATTTGGGTTCCAATAACAGTGCTAAGTTCTGTCGGAAGATATCCGGCTATAGTCTAATCCAAACTAGTTGGTTTTTAGCCCTGTCGAATTAGCTAACTGAAAGTCATTCCAAAATAATCGGCTTAAGACCAGGTTAAAGACGTTGCCTTAAAATAAACTCATTATAGTTACTTTTAATCTGTTTTAAAAAAGTGGGCTTGAAGTTAGTTGAAAGTCGTGCAGGAAAAAGCACAACTGACTACCACCTAGGACATCAAAATGTAAAAATAGTCAGTCTGTTCCATACAAAGTAGTTAGCTTTTCAAACAGTACTGGGTGCGATGTAGTCAACTTAAAATGCATTTGTGGTTAACCTAATTCCCGACTGGGTTTATAATTTGGAAATATGCCCTTTTGTTTGAAATAGGCAATTTTATATGGGATCATTTTTATAGGACGTTTTAGTAGTTTCTATTAAATACATCGTGTGTTATGTTGTCTGAACCACCAGATTGCATCAAAAAGTGAAAAATGGAAATAAGGCGCTGTGTTTGTTCAGTCCTCAATTACGGTCGACTAACACAAAATGCAAAGTAAAGTGACTTAGAAATATATACAAAACTCGCGGACCCTCACCCGTTTCGCTGGGTGAAAGAAAAATAGAAATGATGTTTTTTTCTTGTTTTATCATTTAATTCATGTTCGGCCATTATTTTGCGACCTATTCTAATAACAATGTTTTATTTATTTTAGTGACTTACTCTAATTATTGTAAACTAACAACTTATTCTAAAGCCTTCTGATACACAAATTTTCAGTAACGATGGTATCCCTACTCGCGAACATCCTGCCTACAGTTGTCCATGTCCAAAGCATGGATAAGTTAGGTCAATTCCACAAGTGTTTCACCTTGAGCCTTATTGATTGTAATAGCAAAAGCAAGGCGAATGGGAAATTGAATTCGCTTACAATCAAAAGGCAAATCTGTTGGAATCATTGGAATACGCGGAATCAAAACATCTTCACGTTCCCTTTTTACATAACCCTACTTACGGTTTTGATATCCTATAGCTCTATAGCGATTTCCAGATCCTTACCTTAAATCCTTTTACAGATATTCTGCTTGAAAAATTTAGTTTGCATGGGAGGTGCCACGCCCCCATTTCTTATAACAACCTTTTTATGTGTGAGAATGCTTTTGATATCATATATGTAGGTCTATACCAATTTCCAGATCCCTTCCTTGAACCCTTTCACAGATATTCTGCTTGAAAAATTTAGTTTGTATGCCACGCCCCTATTTCTGATAAACTCCCTTTTTATGTGTGAAAATGCTTTTAATATCATATAGGTCTATACAAATTTTCAGGTCCCTACCTTAAACCCTTTCACAGATATTCTGCTTAAAAAATTGATTTGTATGGGAGGTGCCACGCCCCCTTTTGTTATAACTCCCTTTTTTTATGTGTGAGAATGCTTTCGATATCATATAGGTCTATACCAAATTTCAGGTCCCTACCTTGAACCATTTCACAGATATTCTGCTTGAAAAATTTAGTTTGTATGGGAGGTGCCACGCCCCTATTTCTGATAACCCCCCTTTTTATGTCTGAGAATGATTCTGATATCATATAGGTCTATACCAATTTTCAGGTCACTACCTTGAACCCTTTCGCAGATATACTGCTTGAAAAATTTAGTTTGGATGGGAGGTGCCACGCCCCTATTTCTGATAACCCCCCTTTATATGTGTGAGAATGCTTCTGATATCATATAGGTCTATACCAATTTTCAGGTCACTACCTTGAACCCTTTCCCGGATATTCTGCTTGAAAAATTTAGTTTGTATGGGAGGAGCCACGCCCCCTTTTCTGATAACACCCCTTTTTATGTGTGACAATGCCAATTTTCAGGTCCCTACCTTGAACCTTTTCACAGATATTTTGCTTGAAAATTTAGTTGGTATTAGATAACTCCCTATTTTATGTGTGAGAATGCTTTTGATATCATATAGGTCCATACCAATTTTTAGGTCCTTACCTTGAACACTTTCACAGATATTCTGCTTGAAAAATTTAGTTTGTATGGGAGGTGCCACGCCCCCTTTTCTAATAACCCCCTTTTTTATGTGTGAGACTGCTTTTGATATCATATAAATCATACCAATTTTCAGGTCGCTACCTTGAACTCTTTCGCAGATATTCTGCTTGAAAAATTATGTTTGAATGGGAGGTGCCACGCCCCCTTTTCTGATAACATTATTTTTTATGTGTGAGAACGCCCTTGATATCATATAGGTGTATACCAATTTTCAGGTCCCTACCTTGAACCCTTTCATAGATATTCTGCTTGAAAAAATAAGTTTGTATGGGAGGTGCCACGTCCCCTTTTCTGATAACATCCTTTTTTATGTGCGAGAACGCCCTTGATATCATATAGGTGTATACCAATTTTCAGGTCCCTTCCTTGAACCCTACCTTAAATCCTTTCACCGATATTCTGCTTGAAAATTTAAGTTTGAATGGGAGGTGCCACGCCCCCTTTTCTGATAACATTATTTTTTATGTGTGAGAACGCCCTTGCTATCATATAGGTGTATACCAATTTTCAGGTCCCTACCTTGAACCCTTTCACAGATATTCTGTTTGAAAAATTTAGTTTGTATGGGAGGTGCCACGCCCCCTTTTCTAATAACCCCCTTTTTTATGTGTGAGAATGCTTTTGATATCATATAGGTCTATACCAATTTTCAGGTCACTACCTTGAACTCTTTCGCAGATATTCTGCTTGAAAAATTTAGTTTATATGGGAGGTGCCACGCCAGATATTCTGCGTGAAAATTTAAATTTGTATGGAAGATGCCACGCCCCTATTTCTGATAACCCCCCTTTTTATGTGTGACAATGCTTTTGATATCATATAGGTCTATACCAATTTTCAGGTCCCTACCTTGAACCCTTTCACAGATATTTTGCTTGAAAATTTAGTTGGTATTAGATAACTCCTTATTTTATGTGTGAGAATGCTTTTCACATCATATAGGTGTATACCAATTTTCAGGTCCCTACCTTGAACCCTTTCACAGATATTCTGCTTGAAAAAATAAGTTTGTATGGGTGGTGCCACGCCCCCTTTTCTGATAACCACCTGTTTTATGTGTGAGAATGCTTTTGATATCATATAGATCATACCAATTTTCAGGTCGCTACCTTGAACACTTTCACAGATATTCTGCTTGAAAAATTTAGTTTGTATGGGAGGTTCCACGCCCCCTTTTCTGATAACCCTCTTTTTTATGTGTGAGAATGCTTTTGATATCATATAGATCTATACAAATTTTAAGGTCCCTACCTTGAATCCTTTCACAGATATTCTGCTTGAAAAATTAAGTTTGAATGGGAGGTGCCACGCCCCCTTTTCTGATAACATTATTTTTTATGTGTGAGAACGCCCTTGATATCATATAGGTGTATACCAATTTTCAGGTCCCTACCTTGAACCCTTTCATAGATATTCTGCTTGAAAAAATAAGTTTGTATGGGGGTGCCACGCCCCCTTTTCTGATAACATCCTTTTTTATGTGCGAGAACGCCCTTGATGTCATATAGGTGTATACCAATTTTCAGGTCCCTTCCTTGGACCCTACCTTGAATCCTTTCACGGATATTCTGCTTGAAAAATTAAGTTTGAATGGGAGGTGTCACGCCCCCTTTTCTGATAACATTATTTTTTATGTGTGAGAACGCCCTTGATATCATATAGGTGTATACCAATTTTCAGGTCCCTACCTTGAACCCTTTCACAGATATTCTGCTTGAAAAAATAAGTTTGTAAGGGAGGTGCCACGCCCCCTTTTCTGATAACATCCTTTCTTATGTGTGAGAACGCCCTTGATATCTTATGGGTGTATACCAATTTTCAGGTCCCTACCTTGAACCTTTTCACAGATATTCTGCTTGAAAAATTTAGTTTGTATGGGAAGTGCCACTCCCCCTTTTCTGATAACCCCCTTTTTATGTGTGAGAATGCTTTTGATATCATATAGGTCTATACCAATTTTCAGGTCCCTACCTTGAACCCTTTCACAGATATTCTGCTTGAAAAATTTAGTTTGTATGGGAGGTGCCACGCCCCCTTTTCTAATAAGCCCCCTATTTTTATGCTTATTTTATGCTCTGCCTGAAAATTTAAGTTTGTATGGGAGACGCCACGCCCCTATTTCTGATAACCCCCCTTTTTATGCGTAACAATGCTTTTGATATGATATAGGTCTATACTAATTTTCGGGTCCCTACCTTGAACCCTTTCGCAGATATTCTGCTTGAAAAATTTAGTTTGTATGGGAGGTGCCACGCCCCCTTTTCAGGTCCCTACCCTGAACCCTTTCACAGATATTCTGCTTGAAAAATTTAGTTTGCATGGGAGGTGCCAGGCTCCCTTTTCTAATAACCCCCTTTTTTATGTGTGAGACTGCTTTTGATATCATAAAGGTCTATACCAGATTTCAGGTCCCTACCTTGAACTCTTTCGCAGATATTCTGCTTGAAAAATTTAGTTTATATGGGAGGTGCCACGCCCCCTTTTCTGATAACCCTCTTTTTTATGTGTGAGAATGCTTTTCACATCATATAGGTATACCAATTTTCAGGTCCCTACCTTGAACCCTTTCACAGATATTTTGCTTGAAAATTTAGTTGGTATTAGATAACTCTCTATTTTATGTGTGAGAATGCTTTTGATATCATATAGGTTAGGTTAGGTTCAAGTGGCTGCCGCAGAGGCACACCTAGGCCAGTATTAAAAGGCCCGTTGTGATACCACCAACACTAGGAAAGTCAGTTCCGGGACCCTGCCATATGGAAAATCCCGGTATTAACGGAATTCTCCACATAGCAGAATCCCGGGACTGACCTTCCTATACCGACACCGTTACTCCTCCTCGAACCATTTGGATGACTTGATGAAGGCCATCAGGTCCTTTATGTCCAGCTCCGTGACCTGGCGTAGGCTGACCAGGAAGGGAACTCCCAAAAAGCGCATTCTCGCGCCACTTAAAGCCGGGCAGTTGCAGATGAGGTGCTCCACCGTTTCCTCCTCCTCATCATCCTTACAACTCCTACAGCATCGCGTCAGTTCAGAGTTGAACGAGTAAGAGCCAAGGGATTTGATGGCCGCCTGGCTGTCGCTGAATATAAAAATGTCCTGTCTGATAGTGTGTTGGCCTATCCAAGCCGCGGCGTCCATGATTGTTGATACTTCAGCCTGGAAGACACTGCAGTGATCAGGTAGTCTGAAGGAGAGCTCAAGGTTCAGATCCTTTGAATAAACCCCTCCCCCAACTCTGCCGTCTAACTTCGAGCCATCAGTATAAATGGAAGTGCCGCCATGAGTGACGGGACTCCGATCCGTGCTCTCCCATTCTTCCCTGCTGGGAATGTTGATTTTAAAACCGCTATCTCCGACTGTTGTGGTCGCACAGCGATCTGTGCTCAGAGGAAGAAAGCTATAGGATCCCAAATTACAGGCGTGTCCAGTAGTGCTTGCGCCCCAGCCGGACGTTTCCCTTAGACGCAGAGCCGATGCTGCTGCTACTCGGTGCCCTTCCAGATCGAGTGGCAAAATGCCAAGAATGGCCTGGAGTGCTTCATTGGGCGTTGTTCTTAATGCACCGCTTATACAGATCATGCAAGATCTGTGTACTTTACCTAGCAGATTAAGGTTTGTTGCCTTGCTCAGCGCAGGCCACCATACCACAACTCCATAGAGCATGATTGGTCTAATGATTGCAGTGTAGATCCATTTGCATATTTTGGGGCTAAGCCCCCATTTCTTTCCAATGGCTCTTTTGCACGTGTAGAGTGCAATACACGCTTTCTTCTGGCGCTGAAGAACATTCTCCTTCCAGGTTAGTTTCCTATCCAGAACTGTGTCCAAGAACTTGTCTTTGTCAGCCAAGTTCAAGTGCACGTTATTCAGTTTTGGTAGTATTAGCGGTGGTACCTTATAGCGGTTGGTGAAAAGGACCAGTTCCACTTTTCCCGGGTTGATGCTCAGTCCGCAGCGCGAGCACCATGAGGAAACCTCTCTCAGTGCTACTTGCATCAAGTCGCACAGGGTTTGTGGGAATTTGCCCCTGTATGCTATAGCTAAGTCATCTGCATATGCCACTACCTTCCCGCCCCCCAGCTTGTGTCTCGCAGCATCGAGTTGACAGTGAGGTTCCATAGAAGCGGGGAGAGAACACCACCCTGAGGCGTTCCCCTTGTGACATAGCGTGATAAGTCAACCGAGTCCAGTGATGAAACTATTCGTCTACCCCTTAGCAGTTGATCAATAAGTCCAATAAGAGACCTGCTTATGCCCATACTTGTTAAAGCGGTGTTTATAGCATCAGGGCTTATGTTGTTGAAGGCTCCTTCAATATCTAAAAAGGCCACAAGACAGTACTCCTGTTCATACAGCGATTTTTCAATAACAGAAACTAGGCTGTGAAGCGCAGTTTCTGTAGATTTCCCTTTGGTGTATGCATGCTGATAGCTACAGATCAGGTTGCTATCAATAGTAAAGGAGGCGTAGTCATTTATTATCCTCTCGAAGGTCTTGAGCACAAAGGATGAGAGACTGATCGGCCTATAGTCCTTGGGCTCGTAATGAGACGCCTTCCCCGCCTTAGGAATAAACACTACCGTGGCACTTCTCCAGGAGCACGGAATGTAGCTAAGAGCCAGGCAGGCTGTATAGAGAAATACCAGCCATTTGGCTGATGTCTCCAGCGTGTTTATGAGTTGTGCAGGAATAATCCCGTCTGGCCCGGCAGCCTTGAACGGTTCGAAGCTTTTAACCGCCCACCTAACCTTTTCCTCCGTGATGGGTATGTGTACAGCCAGGTTTATTGTAGGTGCTAGGGGTTCCTCATGCAAGTTCCCTGGGAAGTGCGTATTCAAGAGCAGCTCTAGGGTTTCCCTCTCCGTGCTGGTCCAGGATCCGTCAGGTTTGCGCAAATAGCTTGTGGCTGTTTGAGTTTTTGAGAGCACTCGTCTAAGTCTCGCTGTATCGTCGACATTTTCGACCCCAGTGCAGAAATTTCTCCACGATACTCTCTTCGCCTGCCTCAGAGCTTTTTTGTAGGCCCTGAGTTTAACTTTATATTCGAGCCATTGATTCTCCGTGCCAAGGCTCTTGGCCTTATTGAATTGTGTCCTACATGATTTACAGAGCGAGTCCAGGTCGTAGGACCACCAATGCGGCCTATGTTTACCGCGTGGTTTTGGCACTGGGCAAGCCTGAATTGAGCATTCGAGAGCGCCGTTGTAAAGGTCTTTACCAGATCCTCCAACTCCCCTACTGATGAGGGGACTTGTGGGGGCAGTGCTGGCAAGTCCCTAGATAGTATTTCATTGTGTAGCTGCCAGTTAGTGTTACGTGGGTTGCGTTTCATAACCGGCTGCTCAACAGAAAAGTCTAGAACTAATTCTACATACCGGTGGTCGGAGAATGAGTGTTCATCGAGAACGCGCCATTTTCTGACCCACTCGTAAGCGCCTTCGCTGCAAATAGTGAGATCTATGACCTCCCTACGGGTTTTAGTAATAAACGTAGGTTCGTTACCCACGTTGCAAACTACCAGGTTAGTTGTTAACAAATAATCAAACAACGACTCTCCTCTAGCATTGATATCGGAGCTTCCCCACTGGACGTGATGAGCATTGGCGTCAGTTCCGATAATAAGATGACCCATGGAAAAATTTGCCACCAGGTCTTTTACCTCCCTCTGTGGCGGAGGTTCTTCAGCGTCGTAGGGCATGTAGACCGATGCCATCGTCAGACTGGTACTGTCGACTGTTAAACTGGCAGCTGTAACGTCACCATTGGTATAGTTGGGCAAGAGAAAAGCATTCAGCTCAGACTTAACCAGAATACAGGCTCTAACCCTGCCCCCCTCGCTGGCTTGGATTAGCTTAAAACCCTTAATCCCCAAACCGCAAATCCTTGAGCTGTTGACCCCGGGTTCTTGGATGAGGACCACATCTATGTCGCCTTTAGAGAGACGACTGATTAAAGCAGCCGAGGCTGCTTTAGATTTGTGCAGGTTTATCTGAATCACCACCAACATGAGAGCACTCAGACTTCCCTGCCACCGCCGTATCGTCGAGTTCCACCTCGTCTGGAGGCTTATCTTTCAACGACGATTTGTTCAGACCACGATTTGGCGTAGCCGAGATCCTACTAACTGTGGCAGTATTGACATTGGTGCGCTCAGGACTAGCTGCTATCACTGTGACGTTGAGGTCCTCCCCGTCCAGCAGGCTGTCTCCCATCTCCGAGCTGTTCACTGCTCCTTCGCCATTTGACGTGGCAGATGCCATACTTTCCGAGTCGGACATCTCCGACTCCTCTACCGGCACTGCGATGTCCGAGCCCTACGGTGCAGCCGAAATAGCAGCGCGCTGTGCATCGCCGCGGTATACGTGGATCACGATCTGACCCATGCCGTAGTGCACTCGTCCATTGCACCGTTTAAGGGGCTCGAGTGCTTCCTTAGTCAAGGTGAAGACCACTTGCCTGTCAGGCCCTACCGCATCCTCGACCAGATTGACACCCCAGTCCTGCGTCGGGAGAGACGGGTTCATGATCCTCAGCATCCTGAGAATTCTCTCAGGTTCAGCAGGGGTAGCAGGAATCCACGCTCTTGCCCTTGGCCGAGCCGGAATGTCCTTCCAGTCGACAACCTCGATTCTTGCCCCTTGGTAGATCTCACCCAGTCTTGCAGCTGCTGCCTTGTACAGTGCAACAGTTTTTGCATCCTCGCAAGCGAATACCTTGATTCGGCCCTGGTGCCATCCCGCATCAGAACCCATCGTCGTGGCACCCGGAGACTCATCCATAATGTCGAGAAGGGCATTACCGATAGCGTTCCGGACGTACCGCCACTGGTCCCTAGGGATGGCCCAGCTTTCGTTACCTCGGTCAATGACGCCTATGAGGATCCTATCCTTAGTTACTTCAGCAAAGCTGAGTTTACCCACTACGGGGGCGTATTGCTGCCGCTTCGGGTGAGGTTTTAAATCCACGTCCGATCTCTGGCGTTTGAAGGGATTTACATTAACCTTCTTTGGCGCGTAATCGCTTTGGAAGTTCGGTAAGATAGCTTCAGCCATCTCCACGGTCTTTCTAGCATTCGGCGATAGCGTCTCTTGTGAAATACCCTCGTATTTTTTCAGGATCCTCGCGGCCGCTCTTTTGTCCAAGTACTCTGAGCGACTGGGAGATGTCTTTTGGGGTAAATTTCGACCCGTAGTTGCCATCGCGGTCGTTCCCTTATTTGGATCTCTGGGGCCAGGTCGTGAGAGCACTGCCACAGACGTTAAAGACTTATTTTCGGTACCGGCACTTACTAGGACTTTACCATCAGCCGTTGTTGGCTTCACTGTGTTTGTACCGGTACTTACTTTGGGGATTGCCCCCTTGTTATCCAGAGCTAATCGACCCGTAGTTGCCATCGCTGTCGATCTCTCGGCTGATAAGGAAATGGAGTTTGTCCTCCGACATTGCGTTCTCGCTTGCTCCAGCATTTTCCTCCTCTGCTGTGCAGTATACATAGTTGTATCTTTAGTTTTTGGGTTTTTGTTATTATTTATCATCTTGTTCGTACGACCCCTCGCCGGGCAAGGTCAGTTTAGGGTCAAGGAAAGAGTAGGGGGAATGTGTCGTCCGCCGCGGCAGAGCCCCATACCGCGGTAAGGCCATAGTTACTCTCCGAGGCGGCCCGGTATCAGAGAGGCTCCGTTCGATTACAGCCACGATTTGCCTCCCGGCTGCAAACGTCCAATGGGCACGTGGTCGTATAACACCCTGGATTGGGATGGAGAAGATCTTAGTCGTCGCGCCAGAGAGGCTTGGCTTCTCTCGTGATGTAGTACCGGTGGCGCTATGATCACAAGGCAACGTAGCCCTGTGGCTATCGACTTAAGCCCTCGTACCGCGGCAAGGTGTCCACCCTTCACGAGGGTGATATCATATAGGTCCATACCAATTTTCAGGTCCCTACCTTGAACCCTTTCACAGACATTCTGCTTGAAAAATTTAGCTTGTATGGGAGGTGCCACGCCCCCTTCTCTAATAACCCCCTTTTTTATGTGTGAGACTGCTTTTGATATCATAAAGGTCTATACCAATTTTCAGGTCCCTACCTTGAACCCTTTCACAGATATTCTGCTTGAAAAATTTAGTTTGTATGGGAGGTGCCACGCTCCCTTTTCTAATAACCCCCTTTTTTATGTGTGAGACTGCTTTTGATATCATAAAGGTCTATACCAGATTTCAGGTCCCTACCTTTGACTCTTTCGCAGATATTCTGCTTGAAAAATTTAGTTTATATGGGAGGTGCCACGCCCCCTTTTCTGATAACCCCCTTTTTTATGTGTGAGACTGCTTTTGATATCATAAAGGTCTATACCAGATTTCAGGTCCCTACCTTGAACTCTTTCGCAGATATTCTGCTTGAAAAAATAAGTTTGTATGGGAGGTGCCACGCCCCCTTTTCTGATAACCACCTGTTTTATGTGTGAGAATGCTTTTGATATCATATAGATCATACCAATTTTCAGGTCGCTACCTTGAACCCTTTCACAGATATTCTGCTTGAAAAATTTAGTTTGTATGGGAGGTTCCACGCCCCCTTTTCTGATAACCCTCTTTTTTATGTGTGAGAATGCTTTTGATATCATATAGATCTATACCAATTTTCAGGTCCCTACCTTGAATCCTTTCACAGATATTCTGCTTGAAAAATTTAGTTTGCATGGGAGGTGCCACGCCCCCATTTCTTATACAACCTTTTTATGTGTGAGAATGCTTTTGATATCATATATGTAGGCCTATACCAATTTCTAGGTCCCTTCCTTGAACCCTTTCACAGATATTCTGCTTGAAAAATTTAGTTTGTATGCCACGCCCCTATTTCTAATAACCCCCTTTTTTATGTGTGAGACTGCTTTTAATATCATATAGGTCTATACAAATTTTCAGGTCCCTACCTTGAACCCTTTCACAGATATTCTGCTTGAAAAATTTAGTTTGTATGGGAGGTGCCACGCCCCCTTTTCTGATAACCCCCTTTTTATGTGTGGGAATGCTTTTGATATCATATAGGTCTATACCAATTTTCAGGTCCCTACCTTGAACCCTTTCACAGATATTTTGCTTGAAAATTTAGTTGGTATTAGATAACTCCCTATTTTATGTGTGAGAATGCTTTTGATATCATATAGGTCCATACCAATTTTCAGGTCCCTACCTTGAACCCTTTCACAGATATTCTGCTTGAAAAATTTAGTTTTAACCCCCTTTTTTTATGTGTGAGACTGCTTTTGATATCATAAAGGTCTATACCAGATTTCAGGTCCCTACCTTGAACTCTTTCGCAGATATTCTGCTTGAAAAATTTAGTTTATATGGGAGGTGCCACGCCCCCTTTTCTGATAACACTCTTTTTTATGTGTGAGAATGCTTTTCACATCATATAGGTGTATACCAATTTTCAGGTCCCTACCTTGAACCCTTTCACAGATATTCTGCTTGAAAAAATAAGTTTGTATGGGAGGTGCCACGCCCCCTTTTCTGATAACCACCTGTTTAATGTGTGAGAATGCTTTTGATATCATATAGATCATACCAATTTTCAGGTCGCTACCTTGAACCCTTTCACAGATATTCTGCTTGAAAAATTTAGTTTGTATGGGAGGTTCCACGCCCCCTTTTCTGATAACCCTCTTTTTTATGTGTGAGAATGCTTTTGATATCATATAGATCTATACCAATTTTCAGGTCCCTACCTTGAATCCTTTCACAGATATTCTGCTTGAAAAATTATGTTTGAATGGGAGGTGCCACGCCCCCTTTTCTGATAACATTATTTTTTATGTGTGAGAACGCCCTTGATATCATATAGGTGTATACCAATTTTCAGGTCCCTACCTTGAACCCTTTCATAGATATTCTGCTTGAAAAAATAAGTTTGTATGGGAGGTGCCACGTCCCCTTTTCTGATAACATCCTTTTTTATGTGCGAGAACGCCCTTGATATCATATAGGTGTATACCAATTTTCAGGTCCCTTCCTTGAACCCTGCCTTAAATCCTTTCACCGATATTCTGCTTGAAAATTTAAGTTTGAATGGGAGGTGCCACGCCCCCTTTTCTGATAACATTATTTTTTATGTGTGAGAACGCCCTTGCTATCATATAGGTGTATACCAATTTTCAGGTCCCTACCTTGAACCCTTTCACAGATATTCTGTTTGAAAAATTTAGTTTGTATGGGAGGTGCCACGCCCCCTTTTCTAATAACCCCCCTATTTTATGCTTTTGATATCATAAAGGTCTATACCAATTTTCAGGTCCCTAACTCAGACCCTTTCACAGATATTCTGCTTGAAAATTTTAGTTTGTATGGGAGATGCCACGCCCCTATTTCTGATAACCCCCCTTTTTATGCGTGACAATGCTTTTGATATGATATAGGTCTATACTAATTTTCGGGTCCCTACCTTGAACCCTTTCGCAGATATTCTGCTTGAAAAATTTAGTTTGTATGGGAGGTGCCACGCCCCCTTTTCAGGTCCCTACCCTGAACCCTTTCACAGATATTCTGCTTGAAAAATTTAGTTTGTATGGGAGGTGCCACGCTCCCTTTCTAATAACCCCCTTTTTTATGTGGGAGACTGATTTTGATATCATAAAGGTCTATACCAGACTTCAGGTCCCTACCTTGAACTCTTTCGCAGATATTCTGCTTGAAAAATTTAGTTTATATGAGAGGTTCCACGCCCCCTTTTCTGATAACCCTCTTTTTTATGTGTGAGAATGCTTTTCACATCATATAGGTGTATACCAATTTTCAGGTCCCTACCTTGAACCCTTTCACAGATATTTAGCTTGAAAATTTAGTTGGTATTAGATAACTCCCTATTTTATGTGTGAGAATGCTTTTGATATCATATAGGTCCATACCAATTTTCAGGTCCCTACCTTGAACCCTTTCACAGATATTCTGCTTGAAAAATTTAGTTTATATGGGAGGTGCCACGCCCCCTTTTCTAATAACCCCCTTTTTTATGTGTGAGACTGCTTTTGATATCATAAAGGTCTATACCAATTTTCAGGTCCCTACCTTGAACCCTTTCACAGAAATTCTGCTTGAAAAATTTAGTTTGTATGGGAGGTGCCACGCTCCCTTTTCTAAAAACCCCCTTTTTTATGTGTGAGACTGCTTTTGATATCATAAAGGTCTATACCAGATTTCAGGTCAATACCTTGAACTCTTTCGCAGATATTCTGCTTGAAAAATTTAGTTTATATGGGAGGTGCCACGCCCCCTTTTCTGATAACCCCCTTTTTTATGTGTGAGACTGCTTTTGATATCATAAAGGTCTATACCAGATTTCAGGTCCCTACCTTGAACTCTTTCGCAGATATTCTGCTTAAAAAAATAAGTTTGTATGGGAGGTGCCACGCCCCCTTTTCTGATAACCACCTGTTTTATGTGTGAGAATGCTTTTGATATCATATAGATCATACCAATTTTCAGGTCGCTACCTTGAACCCTTTCACAGATATTCTGCTTGAAAAATTTAGTTTGTATGGGAGGTTCCACGCCCCCTTTTCTGATAACCCTCTTTTTTATGTGTGAGAATGCTTTTGATATCATATAGATCTATACCAATTTTCAGGTCCCTACCTTGAATCCTTTCACGTTATTTTTTATGTGCGAGAACGCCCTTGATATCATATAGGTGTATACCAATTTTCAGGTCTCTACCTTGAACCCTTTCACAGATATTCTGCTTGAAAAAATAAGTTTGTAAGGTAGGTGCTACGCCCCCTTTTCTGATAACATCCTTTCTTATGTGTGAGAACGCCCTTGATATCTTATGGGTGTATACCAATTTTCAGGTCCCTACCTTGAACCCTTTCACAGATATTCTGCTTGAAATATTTAGTTTGTATGGGAGGTGCCACGCCCCCTTTTCTAATAACCCCCCTATTTTATGCTTTTGATATCATAAAGGTCTATACCAATTTTCAGGTCCCTAACTCAGACCCTTTCACAGATATTCTGCTTGAAAATTTAAGTTTGTAACCCCCCTGTTGTCTCTCAAATAACCCAAATACAAATTTTTTAGCTTTGCTTGTTAACTTTATTCACACTAATTCATGTGCTACTTGCGCAGCGCTTTAAAAATATTTTGTATGGTTAATACGCGTGCCAAATACGAGAAAGACCCAGAATTTTTCTCCTGCGGTATTATTTATACACTAATGCAATGATTACAAAATATAACGGTGGCTATTTAACTATTTACACAATCAGCCCTATGCTGCGCGTTACCGGTAAAATTGCCATCGGCAAACAATTTTCCCTAAAATACGTTACCAAATAAAGTGGCTGCGATTCTGAGCAGATGGTAACGCTCTAATGGCAAAAAAACTCACCAGTGTGTATGGTGAATTGAAAAGCCACCCGGCTAGTCACCTGCCATATGTTTTTTGTTTATCAAAAAGAAGAAGACTGCAAAATGGAAATGAACAAGTAAGTAAATTTGGTAAATATTTTATGAAATTTATTAAAAATTGTTTATTTTATTTACAGAAAATATGCACGCACCACCCTAGCGCAGTTGCGGTTGTTTGTGGCCTTTTGCAAAGACCATACCGAGCTCCTGCAGGGAATACACAGTTTTTATTGCGATTTATTAATACTATATACCTGTTTATTTGTTTGATTTTCACTTTGTTTTATTTATTTTGTTTAATTTTCACTTTATTTTGTTCAATTGCACTTTCGCTTTTTTATTTTTCAAAGTAAACATCAGCTGTTTTATATTGATGTTACCACATGTTACCACCTATTTTGGTGGTAACGGTGTTACCAGAAAACTTTTGCCCTCAGAATACCAAAAAGGAGTAAAAGTTGCCGAGTGAATTTGTTTGCCGGTAATAATAAAGTTATTACTACAGTAGAATTGACCTGAATGTATGTACTTATATGGCAAATATAATGTAGTACGTATGAGATGAAGGTGATTTATTTACACGTATGCATGCGTGTATGTATAGGTATACTAAGGTGGAAAGCAAAGTGATAAGTATACCCAGCGGCGGTGTAAACGAGTATACCCAGCGGCAACACCCCCTTTTTATGTGTGAGAATGCTTTTGATATCATTTAGGTCTATACCAATTTTCAGGTTCTTACCTTGAATCCCTTCACAGATATTCTCCTTGAAATATTTAGTTTGTATGGGAGGTGCCACGCCCCCTTTTCTTATAACGAGAATGCTTTTGACATAATATACATAGGTCTATTCCAATTTTCAGGTCCCTACCTTGAACCCTTTCACAGATATTCTGCTTGAAAAATTTAGTTTGTATGGGAGGTGCCACGCCCCTTTTTCTGATAACCCCCTTTTTTAGTTATAAACCTTCTGCAAATGTGTCTTTCCAATGTGGCAAAGTTTGCTTAAAATCGGTTCAGCATTCTCCGTAAAGTTCATTACAACGCGAAAAACGGCTAAATTTTTATATATATAGAAAGAAGATAAAATTAAATAAAAGTTAGCAATTGTATCAATATTATTAAATAATAAAAAATGTTAGATTGCAAATGTCAGTACCCCGTTTCTGTAAAAAAACGACAAAATTCTCGATTTTAATATCGTCACTCGACTCGATTCAAAATGTAAAAAAAAAATTTTTGTCACTACCTCAAAAGCTAGTGAGAAAATAAATCGACAAAATAATTTTTTTTTTTTTTACAGAAACAGAAAAAATGAGTGTGACGTCAATATGACGTCAAATCGACTATTTCAGTCGAGACGATTGATCGAATTGAGTTACAGAAACGCAGTACAGGTCAGACTTGAAAGTATTGCGTTGTTTAAGGCAGCAAACGAACATTCGATACTAATACATTTGTACAAATCATTATAGTACGAGCACCAAACACGCAAAGGATCACTTTTGCCAAATTTAGACGACGAAGGGGTAAATAGAAGGGTACGAAGTGTATGGTCACCCTGGCCGGGACTGCAAAGTTAAGTCGGCTTAGTAGCTCACAGGAGACAACTTCGCGAGAATCAGCTTATGCAGGAACATTACCACAAGCAATATCCTACGATTTTCCAAAGTTGGCAAATCAATAAGAAGAAGCCTACTTCTGTAAGAAGGCCCTAAGAGCAAATAACAAAAACTGCTTCTGCACTGACTCAATACGCTTTATATGAGTAATATATCCTGGACTCAACGCACACGAGCAATACTCAAGTACTGGACGGACCAACGAAGTGTAAAGAACCTTGGTGAGCTAAGGATCATTAAGCTCTTTAGCCCAGCGTTTAACGAATCGGTTTCGAGTCGAACAGAACACCCAAATCATTAACTGTATATATACGCTCCAAAGGAGCGCCATAATGTACATAAGATGATAGATCAGGCTTCACATGGTGAAATGTCATAAACTTACATTTAGAGTAGTTTAACACTAGAGCATTTATTATGCACCAACGTTAAAATGAATCCAAATCAATCTGAAGTAGATTTAAACGGGGTAAATCCGAAAGCAAGTACGAATAACAATTTTTTATATAAGAACTCGGGGATGAATCAAGCACTATGGCAAGTCATTTATAAAAAGAGTGAAAAGTAGTGGGCCCAAATGACTTCCTTGAGGCACACCAGAGGTAACATTAATTGATTTAGATATAATATTTTTTTTTTCGCATAACATGACCCAGCCAGCGGAGCCTTTGAGCTTTAATTCGCTGAGCTATGGTCAGGTCTGCTCGTACAGCTCATCGTTAAATTTCCTTCGATACTCGCCGTTGGCATCACGGGAAGGACCATAAATCTTCCGGAGAAATTTTCTCTCATATACTCCAATGGCCATCTCAGGACAGGTATGATGAGAGATTTATAGAGCGTGATCTTTGTTGTCGCGATAGAACTTTACTTTTCAATTGCCTACTTAGTCCAAAGCTTTGCAAAGTAACACTTGTTGGTAAGAGTGATTCTCCGTTGGATTTCTCGACTAATATTATTTTCGGTGTTAATGCTGGTTGCCAAATAGACGAAGTCCCTCACAGTTTTAAATTTGTAGCTATCAACAGTGACTTGGCTGCCAAGGCGCAGGTGCGCCGATTCTTTCTTTGTTGACAGCAGATACTTCGCCTTGTCCTCGTCGACCGCAACACCCACTTTTTTCCCTTTCTTATCCAGTCCAGAGAAGGCAGCGCTTACGGCACGGTTGTTAAAGGCTTAATTATACATCATTATCGCTGATGCCATACCCATAACGCTAATCAGCTGTTCCAACCACCCTTTGAAAATCAATGTACACGCGTTAGCGTTATGCTGTGGCATCACTAATCGTTTACATTGATTTTCATAAGTTTGGTTGGAACAGCTGATTAGCGTTATGGGTATGGCGTTAGCGATAGCGATGTATAATTAAGTCTTAAGGCCAATGATATCAATATCATCGGCATACGCCAGCAATTGCACGCTCTTGTAAAAGATTGTACCATTGCGGTTTAGCTCTGCTGTTCGAATTATCTTCTCCAGCATCAGGTTGAAGAAATCGCACGAAAGGGAGTCGACCTGTCTAAGGCCTCGTTTGGTTTCAAATGGCTCATATAGTTCCTTCCCGATTCTGACAGAGTTGTTGGTATTGCTCAACGTCATTTCGCAAATCCGTATAAGCTTTGCAGGGAAGTCAAATTCAGACATGGCGGCATACAGGCAATTCCTTTTTGGGCTGTCAAAAGCGGCTGAGATGGTGTGTGTAGATTCTTTTGACATGGGTCTTTTCCAGGATTCGGCGTATCGTGAAGATCTCGTCGATGGTAGACTTACCAGGTCTAAAGCCACACTGATAAGGTCCAATCAGTTTGTCTACGATGGGCTTCAGTCTTTCACACAATACGCTAGAAAGAATCTTATATGCGATATTAAGAAGACTGATTCCGCGGTAGTTGGTGATCGCCTTTCGGTTAGCGGGATCGCCGGAGGCATGCACTCGTCTGACCATATTCTGCATAATAGCTGATGCTTGCTTTTTACCAGCTCTTCGCCTCCGTGTTTGTACAGTTCGGCGGATAATAAGTCTTTTCCAGGCCCTTGGTTGTTTTTGAGCCGGGATATAGCTGTCCTCACTTCATCACAGTCAGTTGGTGGGACGACTTTTCCATCGTCAGGGATTGGGGTATCGGGTTCGCCGTCTCCCTCGCAATTTAGCAGTGAGGAATTGCTCCCTCCATAATTTGTCCTTACAGGAACTTGCCCCGGTCTTAAAACCTTCCGTCATCCGCCGGATATTTTCATAGAATTTTCTTGCATCATTCCTGTCAACCAGCATCTCAAGCTCCTCGTACTTACGCCTTTCGGCCTTTCAGCCTCTCGTTTCTTTTTTTTTAAAGGCGTCTCTCTCTCGTCGAGCACGATTTCGATATCATGTTGGGGGCAGCGATCATAAGTATGTTCAAGTTTATCGTAGAATGGGTCCTTCTCTACGTCGTCCGTCTCCTCAGTCGGCGCATAGGCACAGATAAATGTTAAGTTGAAATACCTCGCCTTGATGCAACGAGCTGCTCGTTCACGGGTCTGAACGATAGGACATGGCAGCGCAGTCTCTTTCCCACCACAAATCCTACACTACTCGCTTTTCCGCGTGTCTGGCCACTGTGGTAGACATCACAAGGTCCGATGGTAGTCTTGCCTTGCCCGTCCATCGCATTTCCTGTATGGCGGTAATGTCAGCCTTTGCATTAACGAGGACATCAACCAGACGGGCAGCGGTACCATCCCTTGAAAGGGTCCGGACGTTTCAGATACATGCCCTAATATCCTTCTCATAGTCCTTGACTCGTTTTGCCCGGTCGTCAACATTAAAGAAGATTCTCATCCGAGCCTTTTTTGCTATTAATTGGAATTCAGTTTTTACGTGTCGTGTCCCAAAGCACAACCCGTCTCCAGGGTTTTGAAAACAAACACACATTTATATAGCCAGCCGCTTGCTACAAGAACAGACGCTGCGAAAAAGATCTCGGTAAGCCCTTAAACCAAATATGCCAGAGTGGGCTCCCTCTATTTCTGCCGCGAGCATAAATAGTTCAGAGCCCATCTGAAAGTGCAAAGCCGGATATCAAAAAATACTGAAAATATATTTGAAATAAGCTGCCGAAGCTTTTGAACTTATTTTTTTATTCCGCTTCAAGCCATGAGTTGGTTGCAACTATTCAAAGAATCGAACTTGCTAAAGTTTAGTTCTTTTAATGATTAATTGTCTTACAATTAAATAGTTTTTAATCGCATGTGATGACGTTGTTTATGTGATATTTCAAAGGCCAAAAAAGCGGTTGTGTGCTTTTGCTGCATATAAATATGCAGGTACATAAGTATTTTTATACCACACAGAATGCAGAATAGTGAAAAAATTTCCAAAATGTAAACAAGAACAAATAAATTTGTGCTAAATATAAACATCGCCTCATGAAAGGAGAAACGAAAATATTATTGAGAGAAATATCGCCCGACTGAATATCTGCATGTCTATAGAATCCACATACAATGCTACTAGTGCTATACTCACGTAAAGATTTTGTTCTTTTGGGATTCGAATTTAAATTTGTTTTCGAAATACTTTGTTTTCTGGATGTGCGAGCCACTGAAACTTTTTTTGTTCTTATACATATCTACATTATGGTGTTGACCCATTTTATTAGAACACTCAAAGCTAAATTCTTAGGACCGGTTTTAAAAAAAATTAATTTAATGAAGAACTTTATATAAAACCTTACTGTGAGAAAAATAAGTTTCCACTTAAATTGCTTTGTTGAGAGGCCAGAAAGTCTTCTATAAATTTTTTTTTTTGGTTTCCTAAGTGGTAACCTCTTGAAAGTGCCAGAGTTTTTAAAATGCAGTATGTAGTTTTCTTAATATTGATTCTGTATTGCAAACGAAAACCCACACGAACTAATCTTCTCTTGACTTTTCGTCTAACACCCACTTTCTTATTCGAATTTGAAATTATTATGTTTGTCAATAAATACAAAAAAAAAAAAAATTTATATTTTTTTAAGAAAAATTTTGGATTTTAATTTTATGATGAAAGGAAATTCTCCATCAAATTTCTATCATATCGGTACGAAGATACACTTTTTCAAAAAACTCAACAAAATATCTGTAGTCATAGTCAAGGTACGGTTATTACTATTTCACCTTCCGTATGTACAGACTTATGCTCACCCTATTAGGAGCGTGTAAATAAATGTGTTTAAAAATAAAAATGTGTGGGTACATATCGTCGGTGTTTATGCAAAACAACGTATCGAACAAATGCAAAACCACGTAAATGCAGTTACTCAAATTTTACAGGAGAGACAAAAAACTGTTTAACTTTTGTACGAGCCACTATGTGTTGAGTTATATTCAAATGTCGTTTTTTCGACATTTTATTGCGCAAACCTCGCCTTTTTTGTTACTAATTAATGAATGGATTCGGGTACCCAAAAGCCCGGTAAGCAAATCTCATTTTTGACCAAACTGTCTCTTACGTGGTTTTGCATTTGTCCGTTACGTTGTTTTGCACAAACGCCGACGATATATATTTAGGCAGTGACTAGTGAAATGTAACAAAAGCAGAAAAACAAGATCAACGTCAAATTGCTATGAAATGCAGGATTGCCACTAACAAGAAAAGAAATAACTGAGAAACTAGACGAAATTTTTTTTTCTTTAAAAGGTCATAACTATACATACATATATATTTGCGGCGTTGTAGCAGACCGTGTATACCGTTTTAAGCCACAAAGGGTGGGCGTAAAAAGGAAATGTACTTTACATGGAAGTAAAAGGGATGGTAGGAGTGTAATGGGGTGTGGTTGCTGTGCGACCTTGCCCAATCCTCACTCTTGCGTCCTCGTTCGTACACTCTGGGCAGCGTGAGCTATATAGGCCCGCGGCAGAAAGAGAGGGAGCCCCGGTGGGGCCACTGTGACATACTTGGTTTAAGGGCTCACCGAGGTCTTTTGCGCAGGGTCTGTTCACCATGAGGTGCGGCTGCAAGCGGGCGTCTGTCTTGAAGCAAGCGGCTCGCTATATAAATGTGTAAATATTTTCCAAAAATCCCGAAACGGGTTGTGCGCTGGGTTTGGGACCCGCCACATAAAAAAAATTAATTCCAATGAAAACTAATGTACCAAAGCCACGGATGAGAACCCCCTTTATTGTTGACGACCCGGCAAAACGAATAAGGCGTAATGATTTGGATATTAGGGTGTGTACAGGGAATGTCCGGCCCCTTTCAAGGGACGGTACCGCTGCCCGACTGGTTGATGTCCTCGTAGGCTCAAAGGCTGACATCACCGCCCTGCAGGAAATGCGATGGACGTTGCAAGGAAAGATGACCATCGGTCTTTGTGACGTATACTATAGTGGTCAGGCACGCGGCAAAGCGCGTGGTGTAGGATTCGTGGTGGGAAAGAGACTTCGCCGCCAAGTATTAGCGTTCACTCCTGTGGACGAGCGTCTCGATGCGACTGAGGAGACGCACGACGCAGAGAAGGACTCCTTCTACGATAAACTTGAACAGACTTATGATCGCTGCCCCCAGCATGATATCAAAATCGTGCTTGGCGACTTTAATGCCAAGGTGGGCAAGGAAGGAGTCTTTGGTCCTACAGTTGGAAAATTCAGTCTCCACGATATAACATCCCCCCACGGCACTAGGTTGATTGACTTCGCCGCTGCTCGCAATATGGTCATCAGTAGTACCAGGTTCCAGCATAAGCGAATACACCAAGCCACATGGCTGTCCCCTGATCAAAGAACTAGAAACCAGATTGATCATGTCATGATCGACGGCAGACACAGCCCCACCGTTCTGGACGTGCGTACCCTACGTGGTCCCAATATCGACTCGGACCATTATCTTGTTGCAGCCAAGATACGCACACGCCTCTGTGCACGAGAAGCTGCGCACGACACAGACAGCTGATAATTTCTCCACTCTACTCTCACACCTGCTATCGGAGAGCAATCCTCGACCTAACAATGTTACCGAGAAATGGAAGCATATCTCTAACTCATTACGTACTGCCGCTGAGGCCACTATAGGGTTTCAGTGAGCCCGCAAGAACAACTGGTATGATGAGGAATGTAGCACTGCCTCGGACAAAAAGGACGTTGCATACAGGGAGACGTTGCGAATGGGCGCAACCCGCAGTGTATGGAAACGCTATAGTGAAACGAGGAAGGAAGAGAGACGCCTTTTCAGAAAAAAGAAACGTGAAGCCAAAAGGCGTGGGTGTGAGGAGCTTAAGATGTTGGCTGACAGAAATGATGCCCGAAAATTCTATGAAAAGATCCGGCGGATGACGGAAGGTTTAAAGACCGGGGCAAGTTCCTGTAAGAACAATAATGGCGACCTGGTAACCGACGTACAGAATGTACTTAAATTATGGATGGAGCACTTCTCCTTACTGCTAAATTGCGAGGGTGACGTCGAATCCGATACCTGAATCCCTGACGATGGAAAAGTCGTTCCACCACCTGACTATGATGAAGTGAGGATAGCTATATCCCGGCTCAAAAACAACAATTCGCCTGGGAAAGATGGACTACCAACCGAGCTGGTCAAACACGGAGGCGAAGAGCTGGTAAAAAGCATGCATCAGCTCTTATGCAGAATATGGTCAGGTGAGTGCATGCCTCCAGATTGGAATTTAAGCGTGCTCTGCCCAATCCTCAAGAAAGGCGATCCCGCTAACCCCACCAACTACCGCGGATTAAGTCTTCTTAATATCGCATATAAGGTTCTTTCTAGCGACAGGGCGACTCCCTTTCGTTCGATTTCTTTAACCTGATGCTGGAGAAGATAATTCGAGCAGCAGAGCTAAACCGCAATGGCACAATCTTTTACAAGAGCGTGCAATTGCTGGCGTATGCCGATGATATTGATATCATTGGCCTTAACAACCGCGCCTTAAGCGCCGCTTTCTCTGGGTTGGATAAGGAAGCGAAAAAAGTGGGTCTTGCGGTGAACGAGGACAAGACGAAGTATCTGCTGTCATCGAAGAAAGAATCGGCGCACTTGCGCCTGCAGCCAAGTCACCGTTGATAGCTACAAGTTTAAAACGGTGAGACACTTCGTCTATTTGGGAACCAGCATTAACACCGAAAATAATATCAGTCTAGAAATCCAACGGAGAATCACCCTTGCCAACAAGTGTTACTTTGGACTAAGTAGGCTATTGAGAAGTAAAGTCCTCTCTCGACAAACAAAGATCGCGCTCTATAAGTCTCTGATCATACCAGTCCTGATGTACGGCTCGGAATCATGGACAGTGTCAAGAGAAGATGAGATGGCCCTTGGAGTATTTGAGAGAAAAGTTCTCCGGAAGATTTATGGTCCTTCCCGTGATGCCAACGGCGAGTATCGAAGTAAATTTAACGATGAGCTGTACGAGCTTTACGCTGACCTGACCATAGTTCAGCGGATTAAAGCCCAAAGGCTCCGCTGGCTGGGTCATGTTATGCGTATGGACAAAGAAGCACCAGCACAGAAAGTTTTCCTATCGCGACCCGAATTCGGCAGCAGAGGATGGGGGAGACCTCGACTGAGATGGAAGCAACAGGTGGAGGATGACTTGAACTCCCTTGGGGTTTCCAATTGGCGTCAGTTATCGCTAAAAAGGAATGACTGCCGTGCTTTGATACGAAACAGCCAAAATCGCCTAGGCGGTTAAGCGTCATTATGACGCAAGCCAAGATTAGATTAGATAAAAGGGAAATTCAAAAATGTTAAAAAAAGGGTACTAAAAAGTTGTTTAGTAAAGGTATACAAAGTGGAGAAATATCATTGCTAAAATAAAAAATAAAATATAATAAATTATATTGTTCAATAAATTATCGTTAATTTCTATTACGATATTTCTACCTTTAATGGAAACCCCAATTTGTTTATTTTTTATCAAACATTTTAAAAGTTTCCGTGTGCATGACAAATACTTGTTTTCTACCCTCGGCATTTCATATTTGGTATAAATAGCCCAGAACGGCAATACCTAATGCATATGTAAACACGCATGTACCTTAGGGTGGTTCAAAAAACTAAAGTTTTTCTTAGACACCTAAGGACCTCCCATTTTTTTACATCTAACAAAAGAATAATCTATGCAAAAATTTCAGCACTGTTGATCATATGGAAGGCGGCGCTCAACGAGGTTTAATTTTCATAAATTTCTATGAAGGAGTAAATTTTAGAAATTTTTTAATTGTATTTTTTTTAATGATTCAGATTAAAAAAATGTGTTTTCTTCAATAAATTGGATATAAAACATATTAAGCATGTTCAGATTACTAAAATGTAAAATAATTATAAAATCTCAAATATGAGCTATTTTCTGGTATTAAAGACATTTTTACTTCAATCAAAATGAATGCTCGGAAAATGGTTACGTATTTCTAATATCCAAATAAATTACGGTTTTGGCTCCTAACACGTCTCGTAACTTTTTTAGAAACTGTAGAAAAAATCCCGTATTAATTTTTTTGAACAGCATTGAGCGCCGCCTTCCAAGTGACCTATGACCTTGAAATTTTGGCTCCTCACTTCTTTTATTAAACAGAAAATAATTGGGGGATCTCTTGGCCTTTAAATTCAACTTGAGTTTTTCCCATACGATTCTGAACCACCCTAGGGTACCTACGTTAGGGTGATTCAAATAAAAAACAATATTATTTTCGGTCTTACCGCCTGAAAAGTTAGGTATTGATGAGAAAATAAGCCCTGCAAAAAATTAGCGCTGTAACTTAACCCTTAGGGGTGGCTATTTTTTTCATATATTTTGATGGGAAAAAAAGCGATTTTTTAAAAGTGATTTTTCTCATAATTTTTGACACTTTTTTTTAATATCGTAACATATTCTTAAAGTGGAGGCTTTGAAGTTTCCAAAACGGTAAGCCATATGCAATTATCTTAACTATTAAAATAATTACAGCCTCAAAGCCTCCACTTTAAGAATACGTAAAGGCTTATTTTCTCATCAATACCTAACTATTTAGAGGGTAAGACCAAGTTGATATTTTTTTTTAATCACCCTAATATACATACATATGTAGCAGCAGGAAGAAGTCGAAAAATGTTTGCTCATAGGCGTCCAAAAACAAGGTGACGCCAATGGAGGTGGAGGATGCTGTTAATAGCTAAAACGAAGGTTTATTCGGCAAATTTCAAACATACAGATCGCCAGCACTGATCTACGACTGAACTTTTCAGCCTGCTCAGTTGGAGAGAGTGCGTCCGCCCGAACGGTAAAACGGAAAAATATTCAAAAGTAAAAGCTGCAAAAATATATCCATGCAAATATATGTATATAGTCCACAACATACTTATGCATACATACACACATGCATAAAAATAGTACATGTGAAATAAACTGTGAAAACATTGAATAAAAAGTTGTGCAAGTTAAAAGTTCAAGGAACTCCTAACTAGATATTATTTAGCTCAAGCAAAATGGCTGAGGTACCGGAAGCTATAAAAAAGTGTGCTGCCATGTTGAAGGGTACGAAAAGCGAAACGGAAAAGTTCGCTGCCCTTTTCATGGTAACAAAACTGGTGAAGGGCAAGGATTGTACACCGGCGGCTAAAAAACTACTCTTCGAAGCCATTGGTTTTAATTTTCTTAAAAAACTATTGAATGGCAAAAATTTACCCGATGATTGTCCTCCTTTGGTCTACAAGAGTGTTGCCCTCTCTATACTTACATGCTTTTGTCAAGAGGAAGAACTAGCTACACACAAGGAGATGATCGAAGCCATACCCACATTACTTGATATCGTCCAAACCGCTGATGATGATGACTACGAAGACAATTTGATTGTGGTAAGCGAGTCGTACAGTTGCCTCAAAAGCATCGCCACTTATGCGCCTGGCCAGCAAGCACTTCTTTCGATTAGTGCTATACCCAAAATGTCACAAATCTATTCAGCACAAAGTTTCCAAACTGATGAGGCATTACATTTGATCGTATTGCTGGTGACCAAGTTTGGCACTGCTTCATGGACTGATGATCCGAAACCTTTCCATGCTCTGGTGCAACGTATAGGGCTTGATATGGAAACCGAAAATAGTGACCGGAAATACGAATTGTGCAGCATACTTTCATCAATATTGATCACTTGCCGACGTGAAGTCATTGTCAACTCGTTGGAAGGTGAAATTTGGCCCGAAAGTATTTTCAAAGTTGTTGGCGACATACTCAAAGCCAAAATTGGGCCAAAGCAACGCGAACCAGCCTTGCAACTAATTTCGAGTACTTTACAGATTCTGGGAATTCAATGGGCTTTCATGGATGAGCAAAAGACAGTTTTCCTTGGTGTGCTTCAGTTGGCTGCCGTTGAGGTGCGTATGCAAATGGACGAGAAAAAACTGGAGACTACATTCAAACGTGCCGACCTCATCACCAGCTGCTTCTCCATACTTGAGGTATGCATTGAATACATGGCCAAGGATCAGATCGACTTGGAGCCCAAAGAAAAGCAAACCACCTACTCTGCACTTAAGGGCGCTTTCAATCAGATACTTGCAGTGCTTACACGCGTTTCGCAAGACAAAATCAAAGACAATGGAACTGCGCGCGACAAAAAATTCATCTGTGCTATGGTGCGCATTCTGTCCGCATGGTTAGCACAAGAAACCACCGCCATGCGTCCAGGTATCTATAAGATCCTACCATTCATGTTTAAAGTCGCCAACGAGTCATTCCATGATCTTAAAGCTTGGCGCAATGGCTCACGCGAAGGTGAAAAGCCAGATGATGTATTACGTGTCATGTTGCCAGCCCTTTGTCATTTGGCTGTGGAAGATGATGCACGCAAGATACTCTTCTCCACCAAGCAAGACGAAGTTTTGCTGGAACAAATGGAGTTCTACTTCAGTATTGCGCACTACAAACGTCCGCCAATACCGCGTGCCGAACGTCTAGCCCGCATGAACGAACCAGATCCAATTCCCACAGCCACGCAGTTGGAAGAGATGAAGGATGCACGTGCTGCCATTGTCTCACTTTGCAATATTTTGATGAACTTAACTGTACTGGAGCCCAAATTAGCCGAAGACGGTCCACTCTTTGCCAGCGTACTGATGTTTGTAGTCGAGAAACTGCCAGAACTCAAAGATATACCCGATAATCTTGTCATGCACGGACATCTTGCTGTTCTTGGCCTACTCCTACTAAAACAACAATCGAAACGCGTCAAACAAAACGACTTCTCATTCTGTCGTTACATCCAGGCCACGATTCGTTTTCTTTGGGACGCTTACAACATCGACGAATCAAATGATCCCACGGCATTGGTTGTGTCCATAGCTTACAAAGAACATTGGATGGAGATTTCCGAATTGTGGTTCCTTGGCATGCAGACAATCAGCGGTGTATTGGCTCTAGTACCTTGGCTCTCAGAGTTCGCTATCGAATCAGGCTGGGCTGAGGGTATTGTGCAAACTTTGAAAAAGGTCAAGATAGGCACCCTACCACCCAATGTAAAATCTGCGTATGAAGATTTCCTTTCACAATTGGTTGAAGTGAACTCATCGGTGGTGGCTGTTTTGAAGAAGGCCGACGCACTACGAGTTTGCCGCAATCACCGAATGATGGACTTGGGAAAGAAACTTTTTGGAGATTAAATACAATCAAGGCAGGCAGAAAACAATTCCTTTTCATTCAACTCTAATAAAAATGGACTGGACGTTAAAGTTGGGAAATTGGCTACAAAAAAGCATTTTAGTGCATAAGTAAAATAGAAAATTTAGATATCGAAACTTTTGTTTAGTGTGTTTAAGACGAAAAAAATGTTTGTTTTTTGATGTTGATTTATTTAGATTTCGTATTACCCGAACTGAATTTGTATTCAATGGATTTTATATATGTATAATTTAAGCGAAAAATAAAACTTTCAAAATAGATAAAAGCAAAGAAGAAGGAAATAAAACAATCCATGATGAAAATTAATTGTCAGGCAGCTGTTTTCCTTGTTTACATACTATACCAACATACATACATACATATGTACATGCATAGGTAGGTACACAGATTCTCTTTAAATAATAAGTGCTTAGACTTTGCTTGAAGGTTTTGCCGAAATAAATAAATACATATCGCTCATTTGCTGCAACATCGTCATATCTAAAAAAATGTGATATTACAGAAAACGAATTTTTTTTTAATTGCTGGGTAAGATCACCTGAAGTGGACCCCCCATTTTTCCATTGATTATCAAATTCAGGTATGAGTACTTTTTCATGAAGTATTCACTATAGACAATTAATCCACAAAGGGGGTTTTTAAAAATTTTGTTTTTAACAACAACAAAAATTTTTGTTTTAGAAAAAAATTGTATGACCTTTAGTGAAAAAATCAATAACTCAGAAGATATTAGAGATATTCTAATGAAACTTTCGGGATTCATAGTTCAATATTTGTACTTTAATAATATATATAGAAGTTAAAAATATTTATTCATTTCCATACTGTTAATTAATTTTTAAGTTACATACCAGAATATCTCTGACTTCTCCCTCAAAAAACGAAATAATTTTTTCTCGGTACTGTGCATTAAACGTCAAAGTAACAGAATCCGCAAAAAAATTTCACTGCTCGCGATTACTTTCAAGAAAAACTATGACACGCTCGTAGAAATTTTCATACAAATTCCGTACAAATTTTTAAAAATTTGAAAATTCTACATAGAAAATATATGTCAAATATGAATGATATGCAAATTTTTTAAAATTTGTGCGGAATTCGTAAGAAAATTTCTACGAGCGTGTCACAAAAAAATGTGTTTTTCCTATAAGTAATCGGGAGCACTCAAATTTTTTTGCAGATTCGGTTACTTTGACGTTTAATACATAGTACTGAGAAAAAATAATTTTGTTTTTTGAGGGAGAAGTCAGAGATATTCTGGTTTGTAACTTAAAAACTAATTAACAGTATGGAAATAAATAAATATTTTTAATTTCTATATATATTATTAAAGTCCAAGTATTGAACTATGAATCCTGAAAGTTTCATTAGAATATCTCTAATATCTTCTGAGTTATTGATTTTTTCACTAAAGGTCATAAATTTTTTTTCTAAAACAAAATTTTTTGTTGTTGTTGTTGAAAACAAAATTTTTAAAAACCCCTTTGTGGATTAATTGTCTATAGTGAATACTTCATGAAAAAGTACTCATACCTGAATTTGATAATCAATGGAAAAATGGGGGGTCCACTTCAGGTGATCTTACCCTGCTGTATGTATATTTATATGGGATAAGTATTTAATTCTATCGCGTTGCTGCGTGGAATGTTAAAACCTCGGATATAACACTTTGACAGTTGATCAAACATATTATTTTCGATATATTAGAAATGTTAACTCAAAATTTGGTTTTTTTGAGTTATGACGATGTTGCAGCAAATGAGATAGGTATATAAATTTGGATTTTGATGTTATGGTATTAATATATAGTGTACGAATATATGTATAATGTATGCTGTGAATCCACTCCCACTCTGGACACTTCTTGGCGTATTTGTGTTCTGTAGCATCTGTACGAATGTTTCTGTCAAACACCCACTCATCGTTTCGACGCAATACCGCCTATAGCAGAGGCACAAAATTGAATAACAATAATTTTGGTGAAAAAATTGAAGATTCCTTGGCCACCAAGATCTTTAAATTTATTTTCGGAAAAACTACATGTACATTAGGGTGGTCCTTATAATCAAATGTAGTATTTTTTCCAGTCTCACCCCCTAGATCGGTTGCACCACTGTCAACTATTTCGCACAAAAATTTATGTCCCGATTGAAGTGGGTTTAGGCGTATCGCTGGGGGGTTGAAGTTCAGACTATCCAGGGGCGTATTCAGGGGTGGGTTTTGGGGGTAAGGTATACAATGCTTAACATCTCAATACATAGCATGTTAACAACAGAAAGAGTGATTCGAACTCAAGTCTGTTGAAATTCAAATTAACTGCTTGTCGAGTTATGAATACAGCGGGCAAAAATTGCAAAAATGAGTGTCTCTCGTTATTGTGACTCATTCTTGCTGTTGTTACCAGCGTTGCCACAAGCTCAATTTTTTTGTATCCAAAAGTGTATCCATCCTGACAAAAATGTATCCACATTTTTTACTAGCAAAGAAACATGTACACTAGGGTGATTCAAAAAATGTCGACTTGTTCTTAGGCTCTAAAAAGTTAGGTATCGATGAGAAAATAAGCCACGCAAAAAAAAGCGCTGTAACTTAACCCTTATTACTTTTTTCACCCTTTTTTAGTTAAAATGTATGGGAAAGAATAGGTTTTTTTTAACGTGATTTTTCTCAGGTGATTCAAAAAAGGTCGACTTGTTCTTAGGCCCTAAAAAGTTAGGTATCGATAAGAAAATAAGCCCAGCAAAAAGTTAGCGCTGTAACTTAATCCATAGGGGTGGCTATTTTTTCGCCCTTTTTTATGGAAAATGTATGGGAAAAAATAGGATTTTTTTCAAAGTGATTTATCTCATAATATTTGAAATGTTTTTCAAAAAAGGATAGATAAAAATGAAAGATTTTTGTACTGTGGCACACACATACACAGTAACACACACAAAAATTTAAAAAATTATGAGAAAAAACACTTTGAAAAAAATCTCACTTTTTCCCATACATTTCCCATACAAAAGGGCGGAAAAAATAGCCACCCCTAAGGGTTAAGTTAAAGGGCTAATTTTTTGCAAAGCTTATTTTCTTATCAATACCTAACTTTTCAGGGGTCGTACATTTTTCGTACAGTCGTACATTATTCATTTTTAGTGAGTGTGTAGCTTTTGACGAGTGTATTTAGTTAGTATAACGTATGCGATAATGGATATTCGTAAATTTTTTGCAAAAAGACCTAGATTAGAAAATGAAGAAGTAAGTACAAATTTTAATTAATCTCATTTTGAATAATACAAGTAACGGGTGTAAAAATATATCATTTTTTATTCAGAAAAATTCCCAACAATCTGATAAGCAGCGATTGGAGCAACCAGATACAGCAAATTTACCTCAGCCCAAACTTGTACAGAACAGAGATTTATCGTTGTGCCGTTCAGTTGCGGTAAGTTGATGCATTGAATTTTCGTTTTGCTAGTGAAAAGGACTAGCTCCGTTTTTTGTGAGATTAGGCTAGGTTAGGTCAAGAGGGCGTGCGTGGGAGCAACCCACGCTTCCACTCGGAGTCATTGTGACCATTGTGAATGCGCTCGATGAGGGCCGGATGGGACACATTCGTCCTACCAATTCACTACCTAATTAGTCTTCGACAAACTATTTGCTTTCCATTACAAACTTTAGTAGGAGCGAAAGATCTACCTTCTCTACCTCCGCCCGACTGCCGAAAAAACGATTTGAACGTTTGGAATCACTTAATGGCCCATAATATCTTATCCGGGTCTAGGATGCTTGTGGTATCAATTTGCGGAGAATAAACGGGACCATCTGCCCCTATGATAAAATCCCTGATGAGCTATTCTTTTTCAACTCGCACGGATTTTGTAAAAAATATTACTTCACTCCTCCGATTTGGTTCAAACTCAGTTTATCCGTTCCTTACTTAAAATAATTGGACACGTATTTTTTCTTTTGTTTGTTTTTGTTTTTTCTTTGCAGATATGATCTGTCAAAGTTTGGGGTTTTTGTAAACTCAGGAAAATATATACTTCCTAAAATATTCATATCTCGGCTTATACTGGTCGCACAGATTTCATCTTTACATCATATGGAAGGTAATGATCGAGCTTTGCATCTTCTGGTATATATTTTATTTTTCGCTATTATTTACTATTTTTTTAAACAATTCGTTTTTGGAATTCAAATTCGACAGTGTTGCCCACCACTTTTTAAATTCTAAACTACATCATTAGATTCCTTGTTAATTTCTCTACAAGATCAATGCATTTAAAAAATGGGATGATTATACGGACTTTTACTAAAATATAATTTTTTCTGACTAACTCTCCTTTTTTGTATGAAAAACACATTTTCCACTTTGAAAATTCAACCTACCAATTTTTGCCTCCTAAAAATATAAAATCTAACAAATAGAAAATAGAAAAAAAGGTTAAAAATTTTAGAAAGGCGAATTCTCAAAGTAGAAAACTTGTCACATAAAAATGTATTTTAGTAAAACTCAAACAACAAGTAAATCAAATGAAAATATGATCAAAAATATTTTTTGTATAAAGCCATAATAAAAAACATAGCAAAACTTTTTCAGGCATTGTTTGACAGTCGCAAAGGAGGAGCGAGCAAGCACGTTCATTGATGCATTAAATAATTGTTCCATGTCTTTTTTCCCTACGGTACATCGATATATAAAAATTGCTGCGACGCTTCCAGCTTCCGTTGCTCCTAGCGAACGCTCTTTCTCTTCCCTTCGAATGTTAAAAACTTATCTAAGAACTACAATGGGCCAGGAGAGGATGAATGCGCTGGCTCTACTCAAAATACACCCTACTATTGAAGTAACTCCTGAAGAAATCCTAAACAAAATGGCAAATAACCAAGAAAAATAAATATTCTTTTGTAGAAAAAAAAGAAAAATTTCAAATTAATAAAAGTATAAATATGTAATATGTAAAAATATAAACATGTGTATATTTACAGGAAATTATTATTTACTGACACTTTGGCCAAACCCGCCCCCCCCCCCCCCCCTCCCCCCCGAAATTTTTTCCTGGATACGCCCCTGAGACTATCCCATGGAGACTAAAAAAAAAAAATTATTCTTTTTATCTAATACTCGGAATCAATAACACTAAGTGGGAGATATTACATACATAATTTGGTTTAGATAGGAAACACCTAAGGCGTGCCGCAGGGGGTTGTCTGATTTTTAGCACTTTAATACCTCTGCGACGCGCCTTAGGAGTTTCCAATCGGGACCAGATTTTGCATGTGATATCTCCGACCATAGTGCTACCAATTTCGAGTATTATATAAAAAGCAAAATCTCTTTTATTTTTTAAGCCTTCATAGAGCAATTTGAACTTTGACCCCTCTGCGGCACGCCTAAACCATCTCCAATCGGGATAAAAAATTTAGTGTGATATCTTCGACTATATTACTATCGATTTAGGGGTTGAGCCTTTGGAAATCCGATGATAAAATTGTCTCCATACAAATAAGGACCACCCTAATGTACATTGTACATTAGAGCGTCTCGCCGTACAGGCAAAAAAAAAGTCGGCCGTACCTCCCCTCATATGAAGTGTTTAAAAAAAAATTTATTTTTTTCTGGCAACCCAAGATGTCGCCAAATTGCATTTTTCTTTATATCTTCGGGACTTACCTATTGTCGGATTTTAAAGTGCGAAACGCCATTTTTTTTGTCTCAAAGAGTGGGTTTTTCCTAAAAAAGCTCATTGATCTCAGACGCTCCGTTGTGGTACCTACCCACTATATCTCAGTTGCTACCACCCTAATGTACCGATCTAATAATAGCAAATTAAATACCGTAAAAAACGTTAATCGTAAGCTCAATGAACTTTCTGGAGAAAAACCTCCTCTTTGAGACAAAAAAAATTGATGTATCACACTTTAAAATCCGACAACAAATGCCAAAGATATGAAGAAAAATGTAATTGGGCGACATCTGGGGTTGCCATAAAAAAAAATTATTTTTTTAAATGTTTTTCACAAACACTTCATATGAGGGGAGGTACGGCCGACTTTTTTTGGCGATACGCTCTATTGTACATATTAGGGTGAGGCAAAAAAAAATTGATTTGGAAAATCGAATTCCCAGTCGAATAAGGAGTATAATGACCAAATCGTCGGCTTAGAGTGCAAACGTTAGTACCTCTACACTCAACTTATGGTATACTCTGTAAGGGGGCTGCTTAGTTTTGTCTAGCTTGTGCCTGCTCAGTTTTCGCAATCCACGGCCTGACTAATTTTTGTATCCTATACTCGTACAGCTCCAGGCTAGTTTTACCACACACAGAAAAATTTCTTACATTTTTAGTTAACACGATTCATGTTAAATCAACATGAACACCTCTTGTACGTAAAACAAAAACAATTTCGGAAAATCAACACGAACATTTTAACATGAAGCGTATGGTTAAAATAACATGAAATACTTCTGCATTAGAATTACATTAGTGTGTATCCCTTACACTAAATTCGGTTTGTTTTAACATGAACAAGTGTTGTTTTCGACTGCCATTTGTTCCCCAACATTTTAACATGAAGCGTATGGTTAGAATAACATGAAATATTTCTGCATTAGAATTACATTAGTGTGTATCCCTTACACTAAATTCGGTTTGTTTTAACATGAACAAGTGTTGTTTTCGACTGCCATCTGTTCCCCATCAAAGCTTGTGATGTGTGTGAACAGATTTACTATGTGTGTGTGAACAGATTTACTATCGATAGTATCGATACTATCGAACAATTTAAGCAAATGTCGGAAAATTTTATAATTTTCACAAAATTAGTCCAACATACCATTTTTAGCAACTACTAAAACTTATTCATAGTCAAAATTAAGTAAAAACTTAAAGTTAGAGGTGGCTTTTAGACACAATTTCCGGCGGTCTATCTGTCAAAAAGCTATCTCTAACTTTAGGTACTTATGTTCTTTCGACCTTGATTACGCCTTATTCTTTCCAATAAGGTATTGGATCAGTTGTTATATATAGTTATGTTGCGGTTAACGTTACGAAAGATTAACTAGGCTTTTATTCCTTGCATAATACAATAAAATATAAAAGGGTCGATATATCGCTATCCTAGAAAAAATATCGATAGTGCTCCCCAAAAAAAACTACCGATAGTGCCATCGATTGTTTTCCAGCTCTACTTCTTATTTCAAATTTAAACTGAAAGCGCATCTCGTACCTGGAAAAAGGAAAAGTTGTGTGGTAAAAAGTGAAAAAATTGTTTATAAATGTGCGAGAAAATGGATTTCATAATGCGTCGTTTCGGCCAGGAGACGGATGTTGTATTTTTTGAGACACCAGAGGAAATTATAGTAGAAGATTTGGTTCAATCGCGAAATGGTTCAATCAATAGGGAAGTGGAACAATTAAGGGAAATTATTTGCGGTACAATGAATTTCGATGATCGTGTTTTACAAATAGTTTTAGGTAAGTAATTGGCATAGTAATTGGCATAGGGACCCACACATTCAAATCAAACCAAACCAATTCCATTCATTTCCATATAGTTATTAGTTTTCCTTTGTAAATATTCGCATTACTTAAGTATTTATTAATTATTTATTCAGTATAACTTAAACCCATCAGTCATGATTTATAAAATAATCTTTGATGATTATCATTGGTTTGGACGTGTGGTAACACCTACCGCATAAACCCACCAAGCCTAATTCGCCGTAATCAAAAGGTGGCGATCTGGCAGGGCCGCCACCTGTCAAACCGGCTGTTTACTTTTTTTGCTAAAGATTTCACCCTTCGTTTTAACAGCAAATTGCAAATCAAACCATTTTTAATTTACAGTGCAGTTTTTATAAAATTATCAAACCCGTGTTAAAGTCGAGTTGTATTCAGTGAATTATATTAAATAAAACCCTGTGAACTTTCAATTAGAGTTTTATTTGGATAAAGAGTCACCTCCCCTCCGTGTTACCAACCAATAGTATTTTGGAGCCCTTTCTATCGAGCACGGAGAATTCCTCAACTACGGATCCCCTTTTGGTTCGCATCGAAGACAGCCATTGCAGTTGGATTGACACGTGAGTCCGTGAAGTATACCTCCCTGACTTAGCTATTGGTCCTTCTTCGCCTTCGAAGAACTAGCTCCTAACCATCACACTATTTAAAATCCCATACAAAATTAGCTTTTCCCTCAAAATCAGGGTATTTAAATTCGGAAAACTCCTCAATATACATAAAGCCTTTAAATCCCTTAAAAATCGCAAAAGGTTATTGAAAATCCCAGTTTTAATATATTCATTCCCGCCAAAAGTATAATTTTTCCCGCCAAAAGTATCAAGAAAGTTAAAGGCAAATCCCATAAGTTACATACATATTTACATATATATTTTATCACAAAGCTAAAACATTGCCCTTTTATAAACCTGTGTCCCTTGCGGTATAATTGCGACATATATATACATACGTTTATATGATTTGCGACAACCCAGCAGTAAACTTGCCTCGTTCAGCAAAAGTTGAAATACCCCAGTAGTAAATTTTTCTCGTTGAATGGCTACCGCGGTCGAAAATAAATTTATATCTGAAACAGATATCTTCACGGATTATTGTGCTCGGTTCGGCGCAACTCAGATTCAAGATAATACCGAGGCAGCCCTGAAAATAAAAGATAAATATATAGACGTATTCTGGGCAAGGGTACAGAGTGCCTATGACACGGTGGTAGAATCAAGTCCGCAGCTTTCGGTAAATACCAAGCTTGCCTTATATCATATGAGGACACAAAAGCAATAATAGGCGATCAACTCCAGCTCAAAGAATTGAACAACCCCCCGCCCCAACAACAAATCCAACCCGCACATGAGTCGTCCAACACGAACCTCAAAGTCCCCCCATGTGATACTGAAATTTTTTATGGGGGGTATAATGAATGGCCATCTTTCCGTGACATGTTCACTGCGGCCTATATCAACCACTCGAAACTCTCCAGTGCCCAGAAACTATATCACCTCCGACACAAGACTAAAGGAAAGGCACATCAAATAGTGGAACAATTCCCTCTAAGTGACGACAACTTTGCCCTAGCTTGGGAAGCACTAAAGTCCCGATATGAGAACAAGAGAGTTCTAGTAGATAACCAAATCCGCGTTCTCATGAACTTAAAGGCAATTCCAGCGGAAAACAGTGAGGACATCCAAAGACTGCAGTCCTCAGTAAATAACTGTCTGCAAATACTAGCAACTCAACACGTCTCCACAGAGAGCTGGGATCCCATATTAATTTACATAGTGACCTCAAAACTCCCTGAAAGCACAGTTGCGCTGTGGGAGCAATCATTAAGCTCCAGAAGAGACCTCCCTAACTGGTCCCAAATGGACCAATTTCTGACCACTCGGTATGAGATAGTTTCACTCCAACACCCCAAAACTACTCAAGGCCGCCCCAAAGTCAGAATAAAGCCCAGTTCAGGCCAGGTCAATCCCAAACGAACCACAGCAACAACTCCCTAACGCGAACAAATGCTCATGCCACAGAGCACCAAAAAATGTATGCTTGCAAACTATGCAAACAGTCGTCCCACACTCTCCAAAGCTGTTTGCGGTACAAAAAACTCTCAATCCCAGAACGTAAAAAATACGTGAGAGAAAATAATTTATGCGAGAATTGTCTATCCCAATCCCACCTCTTAGAAAATTGCACCAGTCCCAGAACGTGTCTCCATTGCCAGGGTCGACATAACTCCACCCTGCACGATAACGCAGCCCCAAATAACACAGCCGGAGTAAGCAGAACCGCATCCCAAGTGGCAATTATCGGAAGAAACAGTGGACAGGACCCCAACAGTCGTCTCAAATGACAGTCAAATTAAAATTAAAGCCCAAGCCATAGTGTTACCTCGCCTCACTAGACTTCTCCCAACGCTCAAGTTGAACTATGGCAAAGTCAAAAATGGTCTCATCTTAAGCTGGCGGACCAAGACTGTCAGAACCCATCCCATATTGACTTAGTACTAGGCAGCGATCTCATCCCGCAAATAATGCTTAATGGCATTGAGAAAATCTCCCCCACACTGCTAGCCCAAAACACTATATTTGGCTGGATTGTAAGTGGTCAAACCCCCGAAAAAGTAACCGCTTACTCAACCCAAGCGTATGAAATCTCCAATGCCCAGCTTGATGAACAACTAAAGCAGTTTTGGGAAATCGAAGAGGTACCCAGACCTCGATTGGAAACTCCCGAAGATCAAATGTGCGAAGATTTTTACAAAACCACAACCACCCGAACTGCTGACGGTCGATATATGGTTCGTCTCCCATTCAAACCATTATTCCCGAACTATATCGGATTGGGTCATTCCCGAACTGCAGCCCTACGACAATATGTCGGCATGGAACGCACCCTCCGACAAAAGGGCGATCTCAAACCCCAATACGACCGGGTTCTCCAAGAATACCTGTCCCTCGGCCATATGGAAGAATGTAGTCCCAGCGAAATAGAATCTCAGGGTAAATACTACTCCTTCTATCTCCCCCACCTTGCGGTCGTAAAACCCGAGAAGAAAACGACAAAGGTCCGAGTAGTATTTAACGCCTCTAAGAAATCCGGTTCCGGTCACTCCCTAAATGACGTTCTATGCACCGGACCAACCCTCCAGCCCGATCTCAGACTCATGCTTCTGAAATGGTGATCGTATAAATACGTGTTTAATGGCGATGTGGAAAAAATGTACCGCCAAATTGTCCTACACCCCGATGACCGAGACTTCCAAAGAATTATATTTCGAACTCCCGAAAACGGCCCACTCAAGGACTTTAAATTAAAAACGGTTACTTTCGGGGTCAATTGTGCGCCATTCTTGGCTATCCGTACTCTGCACGAGCTCGCAAAAGACGTAGCCCAATCCCACCCAAATGCAGCCCCTATACTTATGTCAGAAACTTATGTGGACGACATACTATCGGGTAGCCATGATCTTCAATCAGCCGAGCAGGCCCTATATGAAGTTATAGAATCTCTGAACTCTGCCGGCTTCCCATTAAAAAAGATCACCGCAAACCACCCGGAAATTATCCAAAATATTCCTAAAGCGGACTTACTTGAAACAGACTTTCTAGAATTCGAAAAAAGAAGTACCGCTAAAACACTTGGAATTCAATGGAATGCGCTCTCAGACACATTCTCCTATACGGTCGACTCAAATACCGCCTCCTCAGCCTCTACCAAGAGACAAATACTCTCCTCCATTGCGAAACTTTTTGACCCCGCAGGGTGGCTAACGCCCATTATGATACAAGCGAAAATACTCATGCAGGAACTATGGCTAGACGGAACCGCATGGGATGAACAGGTCAAGCCCATACGCCTTGTCAAATGGGCGCAATTCGCCAAAAACCTCGAGACCATCTCAGCCATTCAAATACCCCGATGGATTAATTTCGCCCCCGATCTACATGTCGAGCTCCATGGATTTTGCGACGCCTCTGAGAAGGCTTATTGCGCGAATCTCTATTTAAGAACGACTGTCGGCACTCAAGTTTTCTCCCACCTCCTAGTCTCCAAAGGCAAAGTGGCTCCTCTCAAAACAATTAGCCTGCCACGCCTGGAACTCTGTGGAGCTCTCCTACTGGCCAAACTAGTCGCAGTCGTTCTATCCCATCTCAATCTCGGTAAAAAGAAATTAACCATGTGGTCTGACTTGGAAATTGTGTTAGCATGGCTCGAAAAGCCTCCTCACTCCTGGAAAACATATGTCTCCAACCGAACAGCCCAGATCGTAGATCTCGTAGGTAATGTTCCCTGGCGACACGTGCGCAGTAAGGATAACCCCGCAGATATGGGAACCAGAGGCTGTACGCCCGTCGAGCACGCTAACTCCCATCTCTGGTGGAATGGTCCAGAGTGGCTCCCCAAACCCCCTGAAGATTGCCCCCACCAATGATCCGAAACATCGAGCCTCCCGAGCTTCGCCGAATAGAGGCATTACACGCCACCGAAGACACCGAGAATCTACTCATTAGGTTCTCCTCCTATGCCCGTACCTTAAGAGTTTATACGCCGGGCCAAAGACTCAGCCGTGGGGATCCATGACCCCGTCGAACCCTCGTTATCACATGCCGAACTCAAAAGAGCAAAACATCGACTAATCACCATGACCCAAACCCGTAACTATGCTCCTGAAAGAGTTTGCCTAGAGAATTCAAACCCCATTGGAAAGCGGAGTTCCCTGTTACCACTTAATCCCTTCCTGGATAAAAGCGGAGTCATTCGGGTCAACGGTCGACTAGAACATGCAGCCCTCAGCTACAACGAGCGGCATCCCATCATTATTCCCGAAAAATCTCACCTCGCTACGCTCTATATTCAATACATCCATGAGCTATTTTTGCATGCGGAAGCTCGCCTCATGCAGCAAGTTATAAGGCAAGAGTTCTATAATGCCCGTCTCAAACCCCTTATCAAAAAATGTATATTCCATTGCAGAGTATGCATCACCCATAGGCAACAAACACGCACGCAAATCATGGCAGCCTTACCCCTCGAACGATGCACGTTTGCTCCTCCCTTCACCACGACAGGTGTCGACTTCGCTGGCCCCTTTCAAATAAAGGTCTCCATGCTACGATCTCCCATGCTTATCAAAGGATACGTAGCTGTATTCGTGTGCTTCACCACAAAGGCGGTCCATTTGGAATTGTGCTCGGACCTCACCAGTAAAGCATTTCTCGCCGCCTTTGCCCGCTTCGTAGGACGCCGTGGATATCCGAACCTGATGATGAGCGACAATGGCAAAACTTTCATTGGAGCCAAACGTGCTACCGAGAAGGAATTCATCTCTTTCCTTCAGGAGGTCTCATCAGATGTTGTCCAAAAGTATGCCCCGCAAGGCATTAACTGGAAATTTATACCCCCTGGTGCACCCCACATGGGCGGATTATGGGAATCCGCTGTCAAAAGTTTTAAAACCCACTTGAAAAAGATCTCCGGAACTCATACCTTCACTTTCGAAGAGTTCTCTACTCTATTGATCAGGATAGAGGCCGTACTTAACTCTCGCCCTATCTCCCAGCTTTCTCAAGATCCAAATGACCTCACCGCCCTTACCCCGGGTCATTTTCTTCGTGGCGCACCCCTTCTCTCTCTTCCCGAACCGAATCACGAAAACCTCTCTATGCTAAATCGGTGGGAAAGATTAAAAGTCTTGCAGCACCAGTTCAGCAAACGCTGGAAAACTGACTATCTCACCGATCTCCAGAAGCGTTACCGCTGGAAAACCCCCCAAAACCCTCCTAAATTGGGCGACCTCGTCATAATAAAAGAGGATAATTTACCCCCAACACAATGGCGACTAGGTCGCATTGAGCGCACACATCCAGGACGAGACGGCCACATCCGCGTGGTCGACGTACGCACTCAGAATGGTGTTCTCACCCGGCCGGTCACAAAATTATGTTTTCTTTCACCGGTTGAGCAGGACTCAGACTGTCATTGCTCCACTGAATCCTCCGAAACAACTACAGAACACTACGCTCGCGCTATCGAAATCGCCCCAAAAATTCTTTAAACATTCCCAAATCCGGCTCACAATACTAATCTCTCTACACATTCTCTCTCCAACATATTCCTGCCTCACGCAAACGAACTCATTCACATGAATCCCTATATATATGTTTGTTTCTCCCCACAGATGGATCGTCAGCGCCCTCCGGTTCCAGCGCCCCGTCGACTTTAATCATCACAAGTGATCGACGACGCGCGACGTACTGAAGCAGTACCGGACTATCGAAAGTGCCGATTGTGCATGCGGCATCACGCGCTCCTGATGTGCCCTGTCTTCGGTGCTATGCAGCCGCAACAACGCGCGTTAATTGCTAAGGCACATCAGTATTGTACCAATTGTTTGGCGCTGTCACACCGCACCAACGAGTGCACCTCCCCAGAGAGTTGCCGGGTCTGTGGGCAACACCACCATACACTTCTGCATCGTGAAATCGGAGGTCGCCAGCATTCGTCCGCCCTTCAGCCAGAACTGGAGGTCCCTCCGCAGCCACGCCGCCAAGAGCAGTGTCGTCGCACTCCTGAAACTCATCGTCGTCGTCAACCACAAGGTGCCAGGCCTAGAGGTCGTGCTTCGGACGTACGCCAACATCAAGGACCATCAAATTTCGGAGACCGCACAATCCGATGCACCGCCACCGGCTTGCGTACATCTACCTACAAAAATAAGGTTGGCAGAATCCTCATCCGAGAGGAACATACATTAAGCGCTTAGTACGCCTAGGCGGGGCAGAATGTTTACGCGGCATAGGGACCCACACATTCAAATCAAACCAAACCAATTCCATTAATTTCCATATAGTTATTAGTTTTCCTTTGTAAATATTCGCATTACTTAAGTATTTATTAATTATTTATTCAGTATAACTTAAACCCATCAGTCATGATTTATAAAATAATCTTTGATGATTATCATTGGTTTGGACGTGTGGTAACACCTACCGCATAAACCCACCAAGCCTAATTCGCCGTAATCAAAAGGTGGCGATCTGGCAGGGCCGCCACCTGTCAAACCGGCTGTTTACTTTTTTTTGCTTTTTTGCTGCAGATTTCACCCTTCGTTTTAACAGCAAATTGCAAATCAAACCATTTTTAATTTACAAGTGCAGTTTTTATAAAATTATCAAGCCCGTGTTAAAGTCGAGTTGTATTCAGTGAATTATATTAAATAAAACCCTGTGAACTTTCAATTAGAGTTTTATTTGGATAAAGAGTCACCTCCCCTCCGTGTTACCAACCAATAGTATTTTGGAGCCCTTTCTATCGAGCACGGAGAATTCCTCAACTACGGATCCCCTTTTGGTTCGCATCGAAGACAGCCATTGCAGTTGGATTGACACGTGAGTCCGTGAAGTATACCTCCCTGACTTAGCTAGGTGTAATTTATAGTTTTACCTCGGTATCAATAATCCGAAGACGCTTCCATGGTACATACATATTTATGAGCAGAACAGAGTTTACAACCCCATTATGCTTGTTTGCTTGTTTGTAAGTAATGGCCGTATTTTGTAAGGATTCACTAACCGTGACTGCCTAACTATTTTAGAAATACATAAATAGCATGCAAGCGCTTTCGGATTATGAATACCCGGTTCAAAACGCGTCGATTGATAGCATTTTTTTGACGTGTTTTAGCAATTTTACAATTGCTTGGGAAATTTAGGAAGTTTTTAATGAAACCATTGTGGCTTAGATGCCGAAAGCTTGTATCTCCTAAAGGATGCTGACTTGGGAGATATTTTCCCAAAACAGAGATTGGCCTAAGGGTAAAATTCAGGGAGCGCCTTTCACACTGGCGTCAAAACGAAGTAAGTTTCTTTATTAATTGTATTAAAATGCACCGGTTGGTGAGCGCCCTTTCTGTTCAATAAGCAAATCAGTTGTTCGACAGCGTGCTGTCAGACGTTCAATATTTATTGACGTCAGCCACTGATCGCGATCCATATTGACTGCGTAGTAAGGCATCGAATACCGAAGCTTTTTGGCAATCCCGGGATTATGGGGTTTTAAAATGACAATCCGGGATTTTTTGGTGTTAACTCAAATATAGCCAAACCGATATTTTATTTCTTTCAAAAGATATTTCATTTCATAAATTATGGGATCGGCCCCGGTAAAATTATTAGTTCTTTGCCAATAACTTTTCACCTATACAGATCCACACTTTGCGTTCGCACACATTTAACGATCCATATTGAACGTCTGACAGCACTCATGTTAAACAGGAATGCAATGCGACAAACTGTTAGTTATAGATTTTTTGGTTGACATTGTTTTGCTATGCATCGTGATCGTGAATACCATTATTATCTTTTTTAGGCACCCACTCTTTCGCCTCTCAGCTCCAATAAGAGCGGGCTGACTTCCTCTCAAGATTCCAAAAATTCCGCACAAAACAACAATGGAAGAGATCCTAAATGCCTCGCCTAAAGGCAAAAATATAATTATATACCACAATTCAAGACTTCAAATTGACTGGCATCACAGAAACTTGTATTTTTAACGATATACCTAGTTTTCACGCTGTTGATAATTTTTATTTCGATTTGATGCATGATTTATTTGAAGGTGTTTGCCATTACGACATTTCAGAAGTTCTTTTGAATTTCATAGAGACAAAAAAATATTTTAGTCTCGAAACGTTCAACTATAGAAACCAAATATTTTCCTATGGGCCAACCGAAATTGGCAATAGTTCTCCTCCTATAACTTTGAATAACTTGAAAAATTCGAAATTTAAAATGTCAGCAAGGGAAATGATGTGTTTTGTGCATCATTTGCCATTAATAATAAGTGACCTAGTGCCGCAAGGAGTGAAGTATGGAATTTTTTTTTTAGTACTTTTGCAAATTATTGATATTTTGCTGTTGGTTGAGATAGGCGAAAGTACCTTAAATACATCAAATTCACTTATTGAAAAGTATCATTATTTATATAAGTCACTGTTCAAAAAACCATTAAAACCAAAGTTCCATTTCCTAGTGCACTATGTTTCTTCAATAAAAAAATGTGGGCCGTTAAAAAATATATGGTGCATGAGATTTGAAGCCGTTCACAAAGTTTTCAAAACATACTCAAATTCAATTACATCTCGAGTAAATATTCCATGGAGTCTTTCAATAAAAGCATCCAAGAACCCTGGGTCAATAGCTCGAGAATCTGCGGATTGGGGACTAAGGGCTTCAAGCTCATTCGAGCCAGCGAGGAGAGCAAAGTCAGAACGTGTATTTTGGTCAAGTCTGAGTTGAACTCCTTTCTCCTACCTAACTACACCAATGGTGATATTACCGCTATCAGTCTAACGGTCGACAGCACCCGCCTGACGGTGGCGTCGGTCTATATGCCCTACGACGCCGAAGAACCCCCACCACAAACGGAGGTGAAAGACCTGGTGTCAAATTTCTGCACAGGTAATCTTATTATTGGAGCGGACGCTAATGCTCACCATGTCCAATGGGGGAGCTCCGACATCAATGCCAGGGGCGAGTCTCTGTTTGATTACCTCTTAACAACCAACCTGGTGATTTGCAACGTGGGTAATGAGCCTACTTTTATCACTAAGACCCGCAGGGAGGTCATAGACCTCACTATCTGTAGTGAAGGCGCTTATGAGTGGGTCAGAAAATGGCGGGTTCTGGAAGAACATTCTTTCTCCGACCACCGTTACATAGAAATGGTTTTAGACTTTATTGTAGAACAACCAATCATGAAGCGCAATCCACGTAACACTGATTGGCAGTTACACAATGAAATATTAGACAGAGACCTACCAGTACTGCCCTCACAAGCCCCCTCATCAGTAGAGGAGCTGGAGGATCTTGTTACTACATTTACATCGGCGCTCTCAAATGCTCTAGGACAGGCTTGTCCAGTGCCAAAACCACGCGGTAAACACAGGCCACATTGGTGGTCCTACGATTTGGACTCGCTCCGAATATCATGCCGGAAACAATTTAACAAGGCCAAGAGCTTCGGCTCTGAGCCTCATTGGCATGAATATAAAGCTAAACTAAGGGCCTACAAAAAAGCTCTGAGACAGGCGAAGAGAACCTCGTGGAGAAATTTCTGCACTGGCGTCGAAAAGGTCGACGACACAGCGAGACTTAGACGAGTCCTCTCGAAAAGTCAAACAACCATCAGCTATTTGCGAAAGCCTGACGGATCCTGGACCAGCACGGAAGAGGAAACCCTTGAGCTGCTCTTGAATACACATTTTCCGGGGAATCTGCATGATGCACCACTAGCACCTGCAACAAACCTGGCAGTAAATATACCCATCACTGAGGAAAGAGTAAGGTGGGCAGTTAAGAGCTTTGAACCGTATAAGGGTGCCGGGCCGGACGGGATTATCCCCGCGCAACTTATAAACACGTTGGAGACATCAGCTAAATGGCTGGTATTTCTCTTCACAGCCTGCCTGGCTCTCAACCACATTCCGGGCTCCTGGAGAAGCGCCACGGTAGTGTTTATCCCTAAGGCTGGGAAGGCATCCCACTACGAGCCAAAAGATTACAGACCGATCAGTCTCTCGTCCTTTGTACTCAAAACCTTTGAGAGGATACTAAGCGACTACCTTTCAACGACTATTGATAGCAACCTTATTTCTAGCTATCAGCATGCATACACCAAGAGTAAATCAACAGAAACTGCTCTGCACAGCCTAGTATCTGTCATTGAGAAATCGCTGTGTGAAAAGGACTACTGTCTCGTGGCCTTCTTAGACATTGAGGGGGCTTTCAACAATATAAGCCCGGAGGCGATCAACTCCGCTCTAACTAATCTGGGCGTAGATAGACCTCTAACTGGTTTAATTGACCAACTTCTAAGAGGAAGGAAAATAGCTTCTTCACTTGGTACGGTCGAGTTATCACGCTATGTCACAAGGGGAACGCCCCAGGGTGGTGTTCTTTCCCCGCTTTTATGGAACCTCACAGTCAACTCGTTGCTACGTGACACAAGCTGGGGGGGCGGGAAGATAGTGGCATACGCAGACGATTTAGCTATTGCATTCAGAGGCAAGTTCCCACAAACTCTGTGTGACCTGATGCAAGTAGCACTGCGAGAGGTTTCGAGGTGGTCCTCTCGCTGCGGACTTAGTATCAACCCGGGGAAAGTGGAACTTGTCCTCTTCACCAACCGGTACAAAATACCGCCACTAAGCCTACCAGAACTAGATGGCACGCGCCTGGGCTTGTCGGATAAGGCCAAGTTTCTAGGCATAGTTCTGGACAGGAAACTGAATTGGAAGGAGAATGTTCTTCAGCGCCAGAAGAAAGCTTGCATCGCTCTTTACACATGCAAAAGAGCCATTGGCAAAAAATGGGGGCTCAGCCCTAGAGTATGCAGTTGGATCTACACGGCCATCATTCGCCCAATCATGCTGTATGGAGTCGTCGTATGGTGGCCGGCACTGAGCAAGACAACATACCTGAATCTGTTGCGGAAAGTCCATAGATCCAATATGATCTGTATAAGCGGTGCGCTAAGGACAACGCCCAACGAAGCCCTACAGGCCATTCTGGGCATTTTGCCACTTGATCTGGAAGGGTTTCGGTCAGCGGCGGCATCAGCTCTGCGCCTAAGAGAAACCTCCAGTTGGGGTGCGGGTACTATTGGACACTCCAGTATTCTGGAATCTTACAGCTTTCTCCCTTTAAGCACAGATCGTTGTGCGGCCACTACAGTCGGGGATAGCTGCTTCAAAATAAACATTCCCAGCAGAGAAGACTGGGAGAGGACGGATTGGTGTCCCGAAACAAATGGTGGCACTTCCATATACACCGACGGCTCGAAGTTGGACGGCAGAGTTGGAGGAGGGGTTTATTCAAGGGATTTGGACCTTGAACTCTCCTTCAGACTACCTGATCATTGTAGCGTCTTCCAGGCGGAAGTCTCGGCAATCCGGGACGCCGCGGCCTGGGTAAGCAAACGTGTTATCGGAGGAGATATCACTATTTTCAGCGATAGCCAGGCGGCAATCAAATCCCTTGGCTCATACACGTTCAACTCTGAACTGACGCTCAGCTGTCGTCGATCTCTTCAGGAGATGGCCCAACAGAACCGCGTAAACCTCATATGGGTCCCGGGACATAGGGACATTGAGGGAAACTGTAAGGCAGACGAGCTTGCCAGGCAGGGCACGACCAAGCAGGTTCTTCGGGATAAAGAGCGCTTAGGTATGCCGTTTGCCACATGCAAACTAATGCTGAAGGAGCACACACTCCGTCAAGCCAACGAAAGATGGCTGCAATCCCCAGGGTGTCGGATATCGAAACAAACCTGGCCAAAATGGGATCTTAAAAGGTCTAGACGCATTTATGCCCTAACTAGGAGGGAAATCTGCATATTGATAGGGGTATTAACCGGTCACTGCCTCATTGGTAGGCATGCAGAAAGGCTAAGTGTGCCCTACCGACGATGCTGCAGGAGTTGCAAAGATGATGAGGAGGAGGAAACGGTGGAGCACCTCATCTGCAACTGTCCGGCTTTAAGCGGCGTGAGAACGCGCTTTTTGGGAGTTCCGTTCCTAGATAGTCTGAGCCAGATCGCGGAACTGGACATAAAGGACTTGATGGGCTTCATAAAGTCATCTAAGTGGTTCGAGGAGGAGTAACGGTGTCGGTTTAGGAGTGTCAGTCCCGGGATTCTGCTATGTGGAAAATCCCAACAACTCAGGGATTTTCCATATGGCTGGGTCCCGGGGCTGACTTTCCTTGTGTTGGTGGTATCACAACGGGCCTTCAAAACTGGCCTAAGTGTGCCTCTGCGGCAGCCACTTGAACCTACCCTACCTTAAATACATCAAATTCACTTATTGAAAAGTATCATTATTTATATAAGTCACTGTTCAAAAAACCATTAAAACCAAAGTTCCATTTCCTAGTGCACTATGTTTCTTCAATAAAAAAATGTGGGCCGTTAAAAAATATATGGTGCATGAGATTTGAAGCCGTTCACAAAGTTTTCAAAACATACTCAAATTCAATTACATCTCGAGTAAATATTCCATGGAGTCTTTCAATAAAAGCTGCACTAAAATTCTCGTATAATCTCACAAACGAAACTTTTTTTAAGCCCGATCTAAGCATTCATATGAAGTTCTTGTTGCCTGACAGTACAGGATTGAAATACAGTTCCGATTTTCAAAATAAATATGACATTTCAAAATACAAATTTTATTCCGAAGTAACACTTAAGGGATTACCTTTCAAAAGAGGTTTTTTTTTTATTATAAAAGAAGATGTTGTTTACTTGTTTGAGGTGGAAGATATTGCAGTATGCCCACAAAAACAACTATTTTTTATACATATGTTCTCAGCATCCAATTATAAACTTTGATTCACATACGCAGTCATATATTGTAGGAGAAAAATTATGCAGTTATAATTACATAAATGCGGACAAAATATCTTCACCTCCTTTGCATATACATACAATTCGAAATAACAAAAAATGTATACGATTGAAAAGGATTTGGGGCTCATATACACGGGTCGATTTTTCGTCGTTTCACTTGTATTCGATAGATTCACACCTTGTATTTGAAAGTTTAATGAAAAATCGACCAGTGTAAATCAGCCTTTAATATCCAGAGTTTTTATTATAATAAGTATTTATTTTTTTATTAAAAAACTTGTAAATTACTTATAAAAATATTTGTTTACTTAAGTTTTTTATGTGCCTTATTTTTTTGTTATGCGAGCGCACGTATATAGAGTGCCACTGAAAATGTCCAGGAGATTTTATTTCTAGTTATACGAAAGTTAGTACCTAAAAATAAGTTAAGGTTTCCGTGAATTAAATAAATAAAAGTAATTTATAAAACCAAAACGAGGTGTTTAATTTAACAATAAAATACTGTTAAATTAGCATGATAGATCGTGTTAATTTAACATGATAAATCATGTTGATTTAACAAGATGGATCGTGTTAATTCAACATGATTGATCGTGTTAATTTAACAAGATGGATCGTGTTAATTTAACAAGATGGATCGTGTTAAATTAACATATATATCGTGTTAATTTAACATGGGAGATAGTGTTAATACAACATGCCAGATCGTGTTAAACTAACATGAAATGGTTTAGTTTAATGAAAAATCGACCAGTGTAAATCAGCCTTTAATATCCAGATTTTTTATTATAATAAGTATTTATTTTTTTATAAAAAAACTTGTAAATTACTTATAAAAATATTTGTTTACTTAAGTTTTTTATGTGCCTTATTTTTTTTGTTATGCGAGCGCACGTATATAGAGTGCCACTGAAAATGTCCAGGAGATTTTATTTCTAGTTATACGAAAGTTAGTACCTAAAAATAAGTTAAGGTTTCCGTGAATTAAATAAATAAAAGTAATTTATAAAACCAAAACGAGGTGTTTAATTTAACAATAAATTACTTTTAAATTAGCATGATAGATCGTGTTAATTTAACATGATAAATCATGTTGATTTAACAAGTTGGATCGTGTTAATTCAACATGATTGATCGTGTTAATTTAACAAGATGGATTGTGTTAATTCAACATGATTGATCATGTTAATTTAACACGATGGACCGTGTTAATTCAACATGATTGATCGTGTTAATTTAACAAGATGGATCGTGTTAATTTAACAAGATGGATCGTGTTAAATTAACACGATAGATCGTGTTAAATTAACATATATATCGTGTTAATTTAACATGAGAGATAGTGTTAATACAACATGCCAGATCGTGTTAAACTAACATGAAATAGTGTTAACTTAACAAGACAAATAATGTTATATCAACAGGAAGTCATGTTGATTCAAACCTTTGTGATCATGTTAAATTTACACTGTTCCTTCATGTTGATCTAACATGTAGGAACAGTTAAAAACCAGCTTCATGTTAAAACAACCTGAGCGATAGTGTTGAAAAATAATAACCTGAAAAAGTGTTAAAAAGTGTTGATTCAACATGAAAATTATTCTGTGTGCAGGATTATAACATTTAATTCAAGATATTTATTTGCCGAACAAATTTCATTCATTGTAATAGCTGAATGGATAGCGATGACGACTGTAAGGTTGAAGGTGCCTGGGTTCAATGCTGGCTCAGGGACAATGCATTTTTCTTAGATTAAATATTAAATCTACACTGAACCAAAAACGTACATGTTTTTTAAGAAAAAAGTTTCATAGAATTTCAAGCTGATATTTCTTAGAATAAAAGAAAACATTCATAGGTTCTAAGAAAATTATTTTACAATTTGTGAATGAAATCATGCTTTCTGAGGATGTGTTTACATATTTTGAGAACAAGTACTTATATTCTAAGAAATATTCTTAAATTTCTATGAAAAAGTTCTTTGGAGAGGTTTCAATGAACAATTCTTAAAATCCATGTACTTTTTCTTTGGAAACATGAACTTTTTTGGATCAGTGTATGTGAAGTTAGATTCAAGTTATTCATTTGCCGAAAATATTTCAATGATTGGAATAGCCCAAAGGATTGAGAAGGCTAATGTGATGTAAAGGTGCCCGGGTTCATTAACGAACAGGCTAAGGCCTGCGTAAACTTTCTTTGGCAGGCCCATGATTTTAAAAGAGACAATCTAGCCAGGGCCTAGGCTAAATTTTGTTTGTAAATACTTTGTTTGGATTTAAATATTTTTAAAGGATTAAAAAGTTTTTTTTAGTTATTTTAAGTTCATTGGTTTATTTTCGGCCTTGAATAACTTTGTAATGGTCACATTATGAAAACGGTGTGTATGATATTTTTTTTAGAGCGTTCAGTTTTGGTACCACGAAATAAATCCCAAATGAAATAAGTCCCAAAAAAATGAAATAAGTCCCAAATATTTTCAATACAAATTGGGACTTATTCCCAAATATTTTCAAAACAAATTGGGACTTATTTCATAATGTAATAACTCCCAATGCGTTGGGACCTATTTCTTAAAATTTTGTTGGGAATTATTTCATAATGAAATAACTCCCAAATGAAATAATTCCCAACGGGATTTCGTTGGGAGCTATTTCATTTTCCAGCATTGGGAGTTATTTCATATTTGTTGGGACTTATTTCATTTCTCTTAAAACTACAATTTATTATTTTTTACCATTGGGATTTATTTCATTTTCATTGGGACTTATTTCATTTCTCTTAAAATTGCAATTTAACAAGCTTTCACGTTTTTGTAACTGTTTCTATAACTGTTGTAAGGTAAGATTTTAGCAAAACAACCAACAGTCTTATTACATCGAAACTGATATTGTTGTGTCAATTTGTTCCAAAAAGAACATATTTTCAATAACTTTGGACAACAACATTGGATTTACTCCACAAATAAAATTTCATATGCATACAAACATTTCCGCTCCCCATGTACAAGAAACAAAAAACCGGAAATAAACACCCTGTGGTTCATATGGAAGGAAGGAAATAGCTTCAAAAAGCGCGCCATATACAAATTTACTTGCTTCCTGTAATCGCCTTAAGTTATAGGATGTACAAGAAGTCTATAAAGTAAGAAAAACACATGGCAAATATTAAGGGGATTCATCAAACCTTATAAGTTTTCGAAATACGTAAGTTTATACATTTATCAGCTCAGTTAGATGAACGCCCTAGATAAATTTATGTGCACTTGATGTCAAACAAAAACTTTTTACTTCGAAACTCTGATTAAAAAAGTAGTTTTCGACCCATTTTCAGCATATTCTTCTATTTTTATCCAGTGTGCATTCAATGCATGAAAAAAATTACATGTTGAACGTCGTCATTGCATTGGATATATTTACGCACTCTTTTACACCCCAAAACCGACGCGGAAGTTTATCAAATTTGTGTAAACTGCGTTCCATACAAATTTTTACAGTTCATTTACACAGTTGATAAATTTATACGTTTACACGCTTTATAAGGTGTTTATAAGGTTTGATGAGTCCCCCTATTATATATAAATAAGTGCAAGATTGCATGCAGGGCACATGGCTCAAAGCGTAGAGACAACGCAATGCCAATGCAGTGTGGTAGGTTTGATACCAGCCAGACCGGATAAAACACTACGTCTAAATGCTTGGTCGCATGGAAACTAGTAAGTGAATTACCATTCCGCTGTAAAAAATTTTGCTTTCAATTCTTTCTAATACCTTTAATTTGGACAACAACAATAAAAAGATTTTGATCGATGACACATTTTCAATTTTACCGCTGGGGTGTTTTAAACAGTTGATTTTGATCGCCAAAAGGTAGAAAAGGACTCGGCGCGGCGTTACGCTCACCGGCGTGCGGCCCGCGCCATTTCTAAAAGTTGGGACTTATTTCAGTTTTTGGTGGGATTTATTTCATTGGGACTTATTTCATTTGGGATTTATTTCGTGGTACCTTCAGTTTTCTGCAAAAAATATGGAAAGCTCAAATTTGATCATTATACTTATTTTTTTGACTAGGAACTCGATTTTCTGTATGCCAATAAAAAAAAAACGAAAATCGATTTTATTTTGGCGCACCCTAGTCCCTAGTTCAAATAAAGAAAAATTTCTATTTTTTTTGTGTCTTACCCCGTAAAAAGTTAGTAACTGGCATGAATATAGGCCTTGCAAAAAATTGGCTGACTTTTCTAATAAATTTACTTTGAAATACAAAATACAAAATATATGGGAACACTCAAAAAATTGTTTGTCCTAAAGTTAAAGAAATTCGTTACTTGGCAATAGAGGTGGGTGGTGTTGAGCCCGAAAACCAAAAAAACACGCACGAAAAAACACGATCAACTTTTTGCACTTTTATTTTTTGAAAATTATATTTTTTATAACTTTCTTAATTCATCTTGATGCGTATTGTCAAAAGAAAAGTTCACACTTGTACTGATACACTATGCCCTAAACTTTAGTCTAATTGTAAAGTAGATATGGGTATTGCATGTACTAAGTGCACTAGATTGAGTGCAAGTTACAATTGTTCTTTTTAATTTTTTTTTCTTATTTTAACATTATATGTATATATCTACATAAGTACATAAAAAATATGTGTAAACATATATCGACTACTCCGTTTCAAAATATTTTTCAAAAATATCCTAGAAAATTCCAAAAGGGTGTTATCTAAACAAATTTTGATATAGGGAGTTTTTGAAAAATATTTTGAAATAGGGCGACGTGCCACCCAGTCGTCGATACATACCATATAAGCTTCAGATACATAAGTACATACCATGTACAAAGTACATTTACAAATATATGCAAATATAAAAAAGCCAAAAAACACCGTTTAATTTTTTTCGTGCGTGTCGTGTTTTAGGAAAAACCTGTGGTTTTAAATAAGTTCGTTCTTAAAATGTACGAAAGAAGGCACTTAAAACAAGTAAGTATATTTCCTTGATCTGATATCTGATGCAATTTTACTCATTTTTAGTAAATTGCTGCGATTTCAAGTAACGAATTGCCTAAAATCAGAAATGGGTATATATCAGCTCCATGACGTTGGAACCCGCTTTGAAAAAATTCTAATTTTTTTGCACTTTCGTCAACTACAAACGACGAGATTGATTGTAGTGAAACTCATTTTTCTTTTGTTCTTATAGTTACTCCGAAAATATAATACATTGTGCGGAAACCAAGCAAACTAAGAAAATTTGAGTTTTTTTGTTGAAATATGTTTTAAATCGTTTGTAGTTTTTTATCCGAAACAATTTTTTTTTTGCTCCAAAGGTTTCGGAGATATCACCTAATGCACATCACGCTGGAACCCGCTTTGAAAAAATTCAACCTTTTTTTGCATTTTTGTGAACTACAAACGACGAGATTGATTGTAGTGAAATTCCATTTTTTTTCTCCAAAGGTTTCGGAGATATCGTCTAATGCATATCACTCTGGAACCCGCTTTGAAAAAATTCAAACTTTTTTTTGCATTTTTGTGAACTACAAACGATGAGACTGATTGCAGTGAAATTAATTTTTTTTTTGCTCCAAAGGTTTCGGAGTAATCGGTAACGCATGTCAAAAAAAGGCGGAACTCAGCAATTGAAAGCACTAAAAGTACTTTTCCTACAGCTACAAACGAAAAAATTGATTGTAGTGAAATTTTTTTTTGTAGCTTTTATAGTTACTCCGAAAATACAATTTGTTGTGCAGAAACCAAGCAAATGAAGTAAATTTTGTTTTTATACCTTTCATGAACATGAAATGGTATTATAACTTTGGTCCGATGTTTGTAAGTATGAGAAGAAGAAGAGATAGACCCATCAATAAGTATACCGAAATGATCAGGATGACGAGATGAGTTGATTTAGCCATGTCCGTCTGTCTGTCTGTCTGTCTGTCTGTCTGTTTGAACGCAAACTAGTCCCTCAGTTTTTGAGATATTTGGCTGAAATTTTGTATGCGGCCACCATTTTCCAATATAGGAATCATTTGTCGGAACCAGCAAGATCGGACCGATATTACATATAGCTCCCATACAATCGATTGTTCCGATAAACGGATTTTGGGCTATAACTCGTGTAATTAAACACCTAGGAACGTGAAATTTTGTATGTGTTGCTATTTTTATAAGTGAAATATCGGTGTTGAAAATCATCGAGATGAGATAAATATTTCACATAGCTCCCATACAATCGATTGTTCCGATAAACGGATTTTGGGCTATAACTCCTGTAATTAAACACGTAGGAACGTGAAATTTTGTAAGTGTTGTTATTTTTATATGTGAAATATCGATGTTGAAAATCATGGAGATGGGATAAATATTTCACATAGCTCCCATACAATCGATTGTTCCGATAAACGGATTTTGGGCTATGACTCCTGTAATTAAAGACGTAGGAACGTGAAATTTTGGACGTATTGCTATTTTTATAAGTGAAATATCGGTGTTGAAAATCATCGAGATGAGATAAATATTTCACATAGCTCCCATACAATCGATTGTTCCGATAAACGGATTTTGGGCTATAACTCCTGTAATTAAACACGTAGGAACGTGAAATTTTGTAAGTGCTGTTATTTTTATATGTGAAATATCGATGTTGAAAATCATGGAGATGGGATAAATATTTCACATAGCTCCCATACAATCGATTGTTCCGATAAACGGATTTTGGGCTATAACTCCTGTAATTAAACACGTAGGAACGTGAAATTTTGTAAGTGTTGTTATTTTTATACTTATGTGAAATATCGATGTTGAAAATCATCGAGATGGGATAAATATTTTACATAGCCCCCATACAATCGATTGTTCCAATAAACGGATTTTGGTAGATAACTCCTGTAGTTATATAGGTAGGAACGTAAAATTTCGTAACTATTGCTATTTTAGAATGTGGAATGTCGGTATTAAAAATCAATGAGATTGGACCAATATAACACATCGCCCCCATATAATCGATAGTTCCGATAATTTCGGTATGAGCTTAAGTTAAATTCACCCCGGCTGTACTGGGATCAAACATTGAAAATCGTGACGCTTATTCATGAAAGGTATTTAGCCTTCGGCACAGCCGAAGACAGCTTTCCTTACTTGTTTTTTTTTGAAATATGTTTTAAATCGTTTGTAGTTTTTATCCGAAAAGAAATTTTTTTTTTTTGCTCGGAAGGTTTCGGAGTAATCGATAACGCATGTCAAAAAAAGGCAGAATTCAGCAATTTGAAAGTACTAAAAGTACTTTTCCTACAACTACAAACGACAAAATTGATTGTAGTGAAATTTTTTTTTGTATCTTTTATAGTTACTCCAAAAATACAATATATTGTGCAGAAACCAAGCAAATGAAGTAAGTTTGAGTTTTTTTTTGTTGAAGTATGTTTTAAATCGTTTGTAGTTTTTTATCCGAAAAAAAATTTTTTTTGCTCCGAAGGTTTCGGAGTAATCGATAACGCATGGCAAAAAAAAGCAGAATTCAGCCATTTGAAAGCACTAAAAGTACTTTTCCTACAACTACAAACGACAAAATTGATTGTAGTGAAATTTTTTTTTGTAGCTTTTATAGTTACTCCGAAAATACAATTATTGTGCAGAAACCATGCAAATGAAGTAAATTTGAGTTTTTTTGTTGAAATATATTTTAAATCGTTTGTAGTTTTTTATCCGAAAAAAATTTTTTTTTGCTTCAAAGGTTTCGGAGATATCGCCTAATGCGTATCACTCTGGAACCCGCTTTGAAAAAATTCAAACTTTTTTTGCATTTTTGTGAACTACAAACGATGAGATTGATTATAGTGAAATCAGGGTTCGTATTTACACACACATGTGTAGCACATTTGTGTAATTTATGCTCATGCACACGTGCTGTGTGCCTTCAGAAGAAATTTTTTGCACACTGCACGTGTGTGTGCTGCTTGCAAGAAAGAACACGCTGTGTGTAGAAATTTTTCTTTAATGAGCGTGCAGTTTCTTTATTTCAAAATAACACACACATTTTTTTCTGAGAAAAAAGGAAAGTTGTCAAAAAAACTGAAAATTGTATTTATTTATACAAAAAATTTCAAAAATAAAAGGGAAAACGACCATATGTATCTCCAAGAATTTTTATTCTGCAACAGCAGTGCGCTGGATAACCACAGGGCAGGTACTCTATCGTTTCCTCCGCCCACAGGATGTTCCGTTTACTGCAAGAGCTATTCGTTTTTACAACCATCACCAATATGACAGTGTGCGGAGCACGGCAACCTACCGGAATGTTTTCATTTATTAATTCGCTAGCCAGCACTCAGAAATAATTCTCTTCGGACTATGGGGTCACGAGTATTAGATTTATTAATATTTTCCGCATTGTCCTGCTAGGCACATGGCAGAAAAGTAATGTCCAATCTGATCACTTCACTTGAGCTCCAATCCTGCAGAGTTGACAAAATAGGCTGCCTTTGACTTAGAGCTAGAGCAGTGATAAGATGACACCCCCTTCCACAGATGTGCTATGGACTCACTTGCTCCAATCGCCGCGATCACTATTATCTTCAGATCCTATTCTAACGATTTCGGTCTGCTCCTGAATTTCTTGAATACCTACGTGTCAGCTCATCAGTCTTCTCACTATCCCCGGTTCCTTTATGATCCCCAGCCCAGATAATAATTATTTCCAAAAGGTGGATCAATGCAGTCCAAATCTTACCAATATAATCAAATCAAAAACCCTTTGAGGAAAGACCAGAAATTAAGGGACGAGATGGGTGCTTCGTTTCCCGTTACGTGTATGTTTCCATGCCCATCCCACAGTTGGATCTTAGGGCCCTGCCAATTGGTCTACCAAATCAATGTTTCGTCCCTCATCGTATAATAGTGGTCGGCTGTAGCCGAAATATCCGTAAAATAGCCATGGAGTGCATGAATTTTCTTACACTGCACAAAATTATATGTGCAAGTGCTTCAAATAAACTGCACATACATGAGCGTGTGCATAAATATTTTGAATCAAAAACAGACACACGTGTATGTGCTTTGTTTCAAATGCACACTCACGTGCTGTGTGCAAAATATTTTTTCCATAAGCACACAGCTCATGTGCGAGAGCAAAAAATTTAGTGAGCATTTATTTGCACACGTGCGTGTGCCGTGTGTGTGCGTGCAAATACGAACCCTGAGTGAAATTCATTTTTTTTTTTGCTCCAACGGTTTCGGAGTAATCGGTAACGCATGTCAAAAAAGGCCGAACTCAGCAATTTGAAAGCACTAAAAGTACTTTTCCTACAACTACAAACGACAAAATTGATTGTAGTGAATTTTTTTTTTTTGTAGCGTTTATAGTTACTCCGAAAATACAATATATTGTGCAGAAACCAAGCAAATGAAGTAAATTTTGGTTTTTTTTTTGTTGAAATATGTTTTAAATCGTTTGTAGTTTTTTATCCGAAAAAAAGTTTTTTTGCTCCGAAGGTTTCGGAGTAATCGATAACGCATGTCAAAAAAAGGCAGAATTCAGTAATTTGAAAGCACTAAAAGTACTTTTCCTACAACTACAAACGACAAAATTGATTGTAGTGAAATTTTTTTTTTGTAGTTTTTATAGTTACTCCGAAAATACAATATATTGTGCAGAAACCAAGCAAATGAAGTTAATTTGAGTTTTTTTGTTGAAGTATGTTTTAAATCGTTTGTAGTTTTTTATCCGAAAAAAAAATTTTTTTTGCTCGGAAGGTTTCGGAGTAATCGATAACGAATGTCAAAAAAAGGCAGAATCAGCCATTTGGAAGCACTAAAAGTACTTTTCCTACATAAACACGCTGGAAATATCAGCTAAATGGCTGGTAGTTCTCTATTCAGCCTGCCTGGCTCTTAATTACTTTCCGTGCTCCTGGAGAAGCGCCACGGTAGTCTTTATTCCAAAGGCTGGGAAGGCCTCACACTATGAGCCTAAAGACTACAGACCGATCAGTCTCTCGTCTTTTGCACTTAAAACCTTCGAGAGGATAATTAGCGATTACCTCTCCTCTACTATTGATAGCAACCTTATTTCTAGCTATCAACATGCATACACCAAAGGTAAATCAACGGAAACTGCGCTCCACAGCCTAGTCTCTATTGTTGAAAAATCATTGCATGAAAAGGAGTACTGTCTCGTGGCCTTTCTGGACATCGAAGGGGCTTTCAACAATATAAGGCCGGAGGCTATTAACACTGCTCTAACAAACCTGGGCATAAATAGGTCTCTTATTGGACTAATTGATCAACTACTAAAGGGAAGGAAAATAGTTTCTTCACTGGGAACAGTTGATCTTTCACGCTATGTCACAAGAGGAACGCCTCAGGGTGGTGTTCTCTCCCCGCTCCTATGGAACCTCACCGTAAACTCGCTGCTACGAGACACAAGGTGGGGGGGCGGTAAGATAGTGGCATATGCAGACGATTTAGCTATTGCATATAGGGGCAAATTCCCACAAACTCTGTGTGACTTGATGCAAGTAGCACTGCGAGAAGTTTCTTCATGGTCCTCTCGCTGCGGACTTAGCATCAACCCGGGAAAGGTGGAGCTTGTCCTTTATACCAGGCGGTACAAGATACCACCGTTGAACCTACCAGAACTAGATGGGGTGCGCCTGAACTTAGCTGACAAAGCCAAATTCCTAGGCACAGTTCTAGATAGAAAGCTTAACTGGAAGGAGAATGTCATCCAGCGCCAGAGGAAAGCGTGCATTGCACTTTACACGTGTAAAAGAGCCATTGGCAAAAAATGGGGGCTCAGCCCCAAAATTTGCAGATGGATCTACACTGCGATAATCCAGCCAATTATGCTGTATGGAGTCGTGGTATGGGAAAGTCCACAGATCGAGCATGATCTGTATAAGCGGGGCGTTAAGAACACTCGATCTGGAAGGGTACCGGGCAGCAGCAGCATCGGCTGTGCGTCTAAGGGAAACGTCCGTCTGGGGCGCAAGCACTATTGGACACTCCTGTATTCTAAGATCTTACAGCTTTCTCCCTCTGAGCACAGATCGGTGTGCGACCACAACAGTCGGAGATTGTTGTTTTAGAATAAACATTCCCAGCAGGGAAGACTGGGAGAACATAGATCGGTGTCCCGCTACTAATGGCGGCACTTTTATATACACCGACGGCTCGAAGTTAGACGGCAGAGTCGGAGGAGGGGTTTACTCAAGGGATTTGGACCTAGAACTCTCCTTTAGACTACCTGATCACTGCAGCGTCTTCCAGGCTGAAGTTTCAGCAATCATGGACGCCGTGACTTGGATAGGTGAACGCACCATCGGACAGGATATCTGTATTTTCAGCTACAGCCAAGCGGCCATCAAATCCCTTGGATCTTACTCGTTCAACTCTGAGCTGACGCTCAGCTGTCGTCGATCTCTTCAAGAGATGGCCCAACAGAACCGCGTGAACCTCACATGGGTCCCGGGACACAGGGACATTGAGGGAAACTGTGGGGCAGACGAACTTGCCAGGCAGGGCACGACCAAGCAGATTCTTCAAGATAAAGAGCGCATAGGGATGCCGTTTGCCACGTGCAAGCTAATGCTGAAGGAGCATACACTCTGCGAAGCCAACGAAAGATGGCTACAAGCCCCAGGGTGCCGGATATCCAAGCAAACCTGGCCAAAATGCGATCTTAAAAGATCTAGACACATATACGCCCTAAAAAGGAAGGAAATCTCCCTATTAATAGGTGTTTTAACCGGGCACTGCCTTATTGGTAGGCACGCAGCAAGGCTAGGCGTTCCCTACCGACGATGCTGCAGGAGTTGCAAAGATGATGAGGAAGAGAAAACGGTGGAGCACCTCATCTGCAACTGCCCGGCCTTAAGCGGAGCGAGAAGGCGCTCTCTGGGAGTTCCCTTCCTGGTTAGCTTAAGCCAGGTCGCGGAGCTAGACATAAAGGACTTGATGGCCTTCATCAAGTTATCAAAATGGTTCGAGGAGGGGTAGCGGTGTCGGTTAGGAGTGTCAGTCCCGGGTTTCGGCTATATGGAGAGTCCCGACAGCACTGGGATTTTCCATATGGCCGGGCCCCGGGACTGACTTTCCTAGTGTTTGGTGGTATCACAACGGGCCTTTTATTACTGGCCTAGGTGTGCCTTTGCGGCAGCTACTTCTACCTACTTTTCCTACAACTACAAACGACAAAATTGATTGTAGTGAAATTTTTTTTTTTTTTTGCTTTTCTAGTTACTCCGAAAATACAATATATTGTGCGGAAACCAAGCAAATGAAGTAAAGTTTGGTTTTTTTTGTTGAAGTATGTTTTAAATCCTTTGCAGTTTTTATTCGAAAAAAATGGTTTTTTTTGTTGAAATATGTTTTAAATCGTTTGTAGTTTTTTATCCGAAAAAAAAAGTTTTTTCGCTCCGAAGGTCTCGGAGTAATCGATAACGCATGTCAAAAAAAAGCAGAATCAGCCATTTGAAAGCACTAAAAGTACTTTTCCTACAACTACAAACGACAAAATTGATTGTAGTAAAATTTTTTTTTTTATAGCTTTTATAGTTACTCCGAAAATACAATATATTGTGCAGGAACCAAGCAAATGAAGTAAATTTGAGTTTTTTTTGTTGAAATATGTTTTAAATCGTTTGTCGTTTTTTATCCGAAAAAATTTTTTTTTTGCTTCAAAGGTTTCGGAGATATCGCCTAATGCATATCACTCTGGAACCTGCTTTGAAAAAATTCAAACTTTTTTGCATTTTAGTGAACTACAAACGATAAGATTGATTGTAGTGAAATTCATTTTTTTTTTGCTCCAACGGTTTCGGAGTAATCGGTAACGCATGTCCAAAAAAGGCGGAACTCAGCAATTTGAAAGCACTAAAGTTCTTTTCCTACAACTACAAACGACAAAATTGATTGAGTGAAATTTTTTTTTGTAGCTTTTATAGTGAGGTACTCCGAAATTACAATATATTGTGCGGAAACCAAGCAAATGAAGTAAATTTTGGTTTTTTTTTGTTGAAATATGTTTTAAATCGTTTGTAGTTTTTTATCCGAAAAACAATTTTTTTTGCTCCGAAGGTTTCGGAGTAATCGATAACGCATGTCAAAAAAAGGCAGAATTCAGCAATTTGAGAGCACTAATAGTACTTGTCCTACAACTACAAATGACAAAATTGATTGTAGTGAAATTTTTTTTTGTAGTTTTTATAGTTACTCCGAAAATACAATATATTGTGCAGAAACCAAGCAAATGAAGTAAATTTTGGTTTTTTTTGTTGAAATATGTTTTAAATCGTTTGTAGTTTTTTATCCGAAAAAAAATTTTTTTCTTGCTCCGAAGGTTTTGGAGTAATCGCATGTCAAAAAAAAGGCAGAATACAAACGATTTAAAACATATTTCAACAAAAAAAACCAAAATTTACTTCATTTGCTGGGTTTCTGCACAATATATTGTGTTTTCGGAGTAACTATAAAAGCTACAAAAAAAAAATTTCACTACAATCAATTTTGTCGTTTGTAGTTGTAGGAAAAGTACTTTTAGTGCTATCAAATTGCTGAATTCTGCCTTTTTTGATATGCGTTATCGATTACTCCAAAACCTTCGGAGCAAAAAAAAATTTTTTTTTCGGATAAAAAACTACAAATGATTTCAAACATATTTCAACAAAAAAAAAACCAAAATTTACTCCATTTGCTTGGTTTCTGCACAATATATTGTATTTTCGGAGGAACTATAAAAGCTAAAAAAAAAAAATTTCACTACAATCAATTTTGTCGTTTGTGGTTGTAGGAACAGTACTTTTAGTGCTTTCAAATTGCTGAATTCTGCCTTTTTTTGACATGCGTTATCGATTACTCCGAAACCTTCGGAGCAAGAAAAAAATTTTTTTTCGGATAAAAAACTACAAACGATTTAAAACATATTTCAAGAAAAAAAAAAAAATTTACTTCATTTGCTTGGTTTCTACACAATATATTGTATTTTCGGAGTAACTAGGTATAAAAGCTACAAAAAAAAATTTCACTACATTCAATTTTGTCGTTTGTAGTTGTAGGAAATGTGCTTTTAGTGCTTTCAAATGGCTGAATTCTGCCTTTTTTTGACATGCGTTATCGATTACTCCAAAACCTTCGAAACAAAAAAAATTTTTTTTTCGGATAAAAAACTACAAACGATTTAAAACATATTTCAAGAAAAAAAAAAAAATTTACTTCATTTGCTTGGTTTCTACACAATATATTGTATTTTCGGAGTAACTAGGTATAAAAGCTACAAAAAAAAATTTCACTACATTCAATTTTGTCGTTTGTAGTTGTAGGAAATGTGCTTTTAGTGCTTTCAAATGGCTGAATTCTGCCTTTTTTTGACATGCGTTATCGATTACTCCGAAACTTTCGGAGCAAAAAAAATTTTTTTCGGATAAAAAACTACAAACGATTTAAGACATACTTCAACAAAAAAAAACTCAAACTTACTTCATTTGCTTGGTTTCTGCACAATATATTGTATTTTTGGAGTAATTATAAAAGCTACAAAAAAAAAATTTCACTACAATCAATTTTGTCGTTTGTAGTTGTAGGAAAAGTACTTTTAGTACTTTCAAATTGGTGAATTCTGCCTTTTTTTGACATGCGTTATCGATTACTCCGAAACCTTCGGAGCAAGAAACAAATTTTTTTTCGGATAAAAAACTACAAACGATTTAAAACATATTTCAACAAAAAAAACTCAAATTTACTTCATTTGCTTGGTTTCTGCACAATATATCGTATTTTCGGAGTAACTATAAAAGCTACAAAAAAAAAATTTCTCTACAATCAATTTTGTCGTTTGTAGTTGTAGAAAATTACTTTTAGTGCTTTCAAATTGCTGAGTTCCGCTTTTTTTGACATGCGTTACCGATTACTCCGAAACCGTTGGAGCAAAAAAAAAAATGAATTTCACTATGATCAATCTCATCGTTTGTAGTTCACAAAAATGCAAAAAAAGTTTGAATTTTTTCAAAGCGGGTTCCAGAGTGATATGCATTAGGCGATACCTCCGAAACCTTTGAAGAAAAAAATTTTTTTTCGGATAAAAACTACAAACGATTTAAAACATATTTCAACAAAAAAAACCAAAATTTACTTCATTTGCTTGGTTTCTGCACAATAAATTGTATTTTCGGAGTAACTATAAAAGCTACAAAAAAAAATTTCACTACAATCAATTTTGCCGTTTGTAGTTGTAGGAAAAGTACCTTTGATGCTTTCAAATTGCTGAGTTCTGTCTTTTTTGACATGCGTTATCGATTACTCCGAAACCTTCGGAGCAAAAAAAAATTTTTTTCGGATAAAAAACTACAAACGATTTAAAACATACTTCAACAAAAAAAAAACTCAAACTTACTTCATTTGCTTGGTTTCTGCCCAATTATTGTATTTTTAGAGTAATTATAAAAGCTACAAAAAAAAATTTCACTACAATGAATTTTGTCGTTTGTAGTTGTAGGAAAAGTACTTTCAGTGCTTTCAAATTGCTGAGTTCCGCCTTTTTTTGACATGCGTTACCGATTACTCCGAAACCTTTGGAGCAAAAAAAAAATGAATTTCACTGCAATCAATCTCATCGTTTATAGTTCACAAAAATGCAAAAAAAGTTTGAATTTTTTCAAAGCGGGTTCCAGAGTGATATGCATTAGGCGATATCTCCGAAAGTTTTGGAGCAAAAAGAAAATGAATTTCACTACAATCAATCTCGTCGTTTGTAGTTCACAAAAATGCAAAAATAGGTTGAATTTTTTCAAAGCGGGTTCCAGCGTGATGTGCTTTAGGCGATATCTTCGAAACCTTTGGAGAAAAAAATAATTTTTTTTTCGGATAAAAAACTACAAACGATTTAAAACATATTTCAACAAAAAAACTCAAATTTACTTAGTTTACTTGGTTTCCGCACAATGAATTATATTTTCGGAGTAACTATAAGAACAAAAAAAAAATGAGTTTCACTACAATCAATCTCGTCGTTTGTAGTTGACGAAAGTACAAAAAAAATTTGAATTTTTTCAAAGCGGGGTCCAACGTGTTGGAGCTGATATATACTCATTTCTGATTTTAGGCAATTCGTTACTTGAAATCGCAGCATTTTACTAAAAATGAGTAAAATTGCATCAGATATCAGATCAAGGAAATATACTTACTTGCTTTAAGTGCCTTCTTTCGTACATTTTAAGAACGAACTTATTTAAAACCACAGGTTTTTCCTACGAAATAGGAAAATTTCCTAACTTATGTGCCAAGTAGAGGTGGGCGCGTGCATGATTTTTGCAGCACGACACGACACGTTCACGAAACAGATTTTCGAAAAAAAAGCACTAAAGGGTCGAATACATAAAGCTTTGTTAACCTCGCCTGACATTTGCTACCTCAAAACTTTGCGTCCAACTTTAGAGGTATACTACAATGAACGCCGTTATGCTTCTTGTTGGAATTTTATAGTGTTTTATACACCGTGGAAGTTTCCTGTATCCAAGTTTAATCGAAACACACAGTTTAGTTTTAAAGTAATAAAGTTTATTGAACACGAAATAGAATTTGATGTAATCAGGTTGAAAGTAAACGAAAGACTGCAAAGAGCAAATAAGAAGTTTTGACATTTGCATGGTTGCATAAATATGTGAGTTGCACAGGGTGACCTGTAAAGGTTGCATTTCAACACGCCCCCTCAATGAACATATTCATGCAATGAAAAACATTACATTATTTTAATAAATACCATGGATTGCGCCCCATTTTTGGTATTGGACCCGGGTCATTTTTCGGTTTTTTGACCATAACTTTTCACTAAAACAAAAAATTAAAAAAAAACGCTTCCGGATTCGTGATCCTGAGTCCAAAACCCGTCTTTTGAGCTATCTCCCATCATTTTAGCTAATATATTAGCAGTTGACCCCTAAAGGAAACTAATACCCTCTGCGTTTATGCTCCTTTTTGGGGAGGCTAAAATCAAATCTGTTATAAATGAAACAAATTAATATAAATTTTCATCATTTGCACAACTTTTTTTTATTTCCATTTGATTTTCACCACGCGTGATAGGGTTGTGTTTAATCACTCAGGGCTGCATTTTGTTGAAGTATTTGTTAGATAGTGATTTTTTCTCTAATACTTCACGTTGACCTGCAAACTGGTTTTCCTTTCAGTTTAAAACGGTTAAAACAATTTAGGCATGTTCATAATCGATATAAAGTAGGTACTTAAGTTAGCGTCAACCCTTTGATACCCTTTCCAAGGGTCTATCTGACGCTAAATTTAGTACCTACATTATTTCGTTCAGATTGTTGGACAGAGACAGATAAATATACAAGACTAAATGGGCTTGCTCAAGAACATCCTACAAATTATGACGGATAACACATAATAATCAAAAAACTAAATTTATAATAGAACTATTTTTTCTACACCTTTTTCACTCGTACTTCAAAAACCGTAAAAATACTTTAGATAAGGTTAAATGCATTTAAGAATAGTGAATGGTAGTCCAAGACCCATACAATTATTTTCAGAATAGTCAATTGTATCTTAAAAACTGTAAAATATGCTTTAGAATAATCAACTGTACTCCAAAACCTATAAATTGTACTTCATAAACTGTAATTTGTACTCGAGACAGTAAATTAGACTTCAGAAGCTTAAAAATGTACTCCAAAATAATCAGTTCTACTTCAGAAACAACAAATTCCAATCCAGAAGATGTTTCTGAAGTACATTTGATTTTTCTGGAATACGTTTTACAGTTTCTCGAATACAATCGGCTTCTTCGTAGCAAATTTTGCGAATATTAACAACCATTTACGTTTTTTAAAGTACATTTTACACTCTAACCCACAATAAAATATACAATTTGTGAGCGAAAATGTATGAAAAAGGTTCACTAGTGAAATTTATTTAGATTGGCACGATAAGCTTTTTGTCGAAAAATTCTCAAATTTCGAAATTTGTTTTGCGTAAAATTTTGCAAAAATCATTGGATCATGTGTTTAAATTTTGTGATATTGGAGTACTTCAATTGTAATACTTTCTAATACCTCAGCGGACCACCTTCAGCTTATTGAAAGCCGATCATTGCTCATGCTTTATTGACCAAAATCACGACACGATCGCTCTGAAAATAGATACTCCAAGGAGTAACAACATTGGAATACATTGCAAAGTACTCTGAAAACAGAAACAACTGTAGCGTCTCGTTGTGACATTTAATTTTGACAGCTGACATAAATGCACGTAGACAAAGGCAACCTGTCTTATAACCGCGTTTTAACACGCGTTTACGCAGACTAGTTTCATCTTTTTGGGTACGATGACATAATCAGCTGATTTTTCCTTGTATATTTTTTGGTTTTGTGCGTATTTGTCAAAGTTATAAATGTCACGCAACGCAATAAAGCTGTATTTATTTTCGACTGAATACTCCTATGCGTGAGAAAAAACGCTGTGCATTGGTTCTTGGTTGAGTTGTAAAATAGTAATTTCTTTTTTTAGAAATATAACCTAATATATACATATATAGTTTTACTTAAAACCCAAAATCCTAAATTTGACTATTTCTCCTCTTTTAAAGTAATTTATTACCTCATAAAATTTGCAACACAACACCCTGAAATGGCTGAAAATAGTTGACTGCAACCCGAAGTTCTCTATGGAGGTGAATATAAGTACGTTTGTGTTAGTGAGTGCAACTACTGTCTATACTGTGGCATAAACCAAATCACATCGTTATGTTCAACACCATCAACTGAATCGTCTTTGACGTTCGTCTCGCGCACGCATGCACTGCTTTTACCCTTCGTAGACGGTATGTTTATTGTTTGCTTGTTAACGCTCTCATTCGCGTTGGTACATTTTAATACGCTAATTTGTTGTTTCGCCTCTGCTGGCTCTATGAAGTAAACATCTCTACTCACTATCAGTCACAGTATAGACAGTAGTTGCACTCACTAACACAAACGTACTTATATTCACCTCCATAGAGAACTTCGGGTTGCAGTCAACTATTTTCAGGCATTTCAGGGTGTTGTGTTGCAAATTTTATGAGGTAATAAATTACTTTAAAAGAGGAGAACTAGTCAAATTTAGGATTTTGCGTTTTAAGTAAAACTATATATGTATATATTAGGTTATATTTCTAAAAAAAAGAAATTACTATTTTACAACTCAACCAAGAACCAATGCACAGCGTTTTTTCTCACGCATAGGAGTATTCAGTCGAAAACAAATACAGCCTTATTGCGTTGCGTGACATTTATAACTTTGACAAATACGCACAAAACCAAAAAATATACAAGGAAAAATCAGCTGATTATGTCATGGTACCCAAAAAGATAAAACTAGATCAAGTCTGCGTTAACGCGTGTTAAAACGCGGTTATAAGACAGGTTGCCTTTGTCTACGTGCATTTATGTCAGCTGTCAAAATTAAATGTCACAACGAGAAGCTACAGTTGTTTCTGTTTTCAGAGTACTTTCCAATGTATTCCAATGTTGTTACTCCTTGGAGTATCTATTTTCAGAGCGATCGTGTCGTGATTTTGGTCAATAAAGCATGAGCAATGATCGGCTTTCAATAAGCTGAAGGTGGTCCGCTGAGGTATTAGAAAGTATTACAATTGAAGTACTCCAATATCACAAAATTGAAACACATGATCCAATGATTTTTGCAAAATTTTACGCAAAACAAATTTCGAAATTTGAGAATTTTTCGACAAAAAGCTTATCGTGTCAATCTAAATAAATTTCACTAGTGAACCTTTTTCATACATTTTCGCTCACAAATTATATGAGAGGGAGAAAATCCGCAAAGTAAGAAATTATTTAGAATCTGCCTGTATATTTTATTGTGGGTTAGAGTGTAAAATGTACTTTAAAAAACGTAAATGGTTGTTAATATTCGCAAAATTTGCTACGAAGAAGCCCATTGTATTCGAGAAACTGTAAAACGTATTCCAGAAAAATCAAATGTACTTCAGAAACATCTTCTGGATTGGAACTTGTTGTTTCTGAAGTAGAACTGATTATTTTGGAGTACATTTTTAAGCTTCTGAAGTCTAATTTACGGTCTCGAGTACAAATTACAGTTTATGAAGTACAATTTATAGTTTTTGGAGTACAGTTGATTATTCTAAAGCATATTTTACAGTTTTTAAGATACAATTGACTATTCTGAAAATAATTGTATGGGTCCTGGACTACCATTCACTATTCTTAAATGCATTTAACCTTATCTAAAGTATTTTTACGGTTTTTGAAGTACGAGTGAAAAAGGTGTAGAAAAAATAGTTCTATTATAAATTTAGTTGTTTGATTATTATGTGTTATCCGTCATAATTTGTAGGATGTTCTTGAGTAAGCCCATTTAGTCTTGTATATTTATCTGTCTCTGTCCAACAATCTGAACGAAATAAAGTAGGTACTAAATTTAGCGTCAGATAGACCCTTGGAAAGGGTATCAAAGGGTTGACGTTACCTTAAGTACCTACTTTATATCGATTATGAGCATGCCTAAATTGTTTTAACCGTTTTAAACTGAAAGGAAAACCAGTTTGCAGGTCAACGTATTAGAGAAAAAATCACTATCTAACAAATACTTCAACAAAATGCAGCCCTGAGTGATTAAACACAACCCTATCACGCGTGGTGAAAATCAAATGGAAATAAAAAAAGTTGTGCAAATGATGAAAATTTATATTAATTTGTTTCATTTATAACAGATTTGATTTTAGCCTCCCCAAAAAGGAGCATAAACGCAGAGGGTATTAATTTCCTTTAGGGGTCAACTGCTAATATATTAGCTAAAATTATGGGAGATAGCTCAAAAGACGGGTTTTGGACTCAGGATCACGAATCCGGAAGCGCCTTTTTTAATTTTTTGTTTTAGTGAAAAGTTATGGTCAAAAACCCGAAAAATGACCCGGGTCCAATACCAAAAATGGGGCGCAATCCATGGTATTTATGTACGAAACACTTTTCTGAGTTGGCGGCCTTCGGCCGCGCTTATAAAAAATAACCCTGGGCTACGCCATCCCAAGTCCGGACGTGTGACATAACCGTGGCTACCGCCACGGCGGGACTTTTTTTGCACGTTTTTAGGGACAGTCTAATAAAATTACAACAACCACATGAAAACTTGAAACTTTGATTGCAAATATCTCTGCAGAGAAGCAAAATATTAAAAAAGCGTTTCCGGATTCGAGATCCTGAGGCCGAACGCCGTCTTTTGAGCTATATCACATAATTTTAGCTAATTTATTAGAAGTTGACCCCTAAAGGAAACTAATACCACGCAGAGTGCATAAGATTAATTCATTCATTCAAGATGCAACAAAAAAGGCCTTGGGTAGCAACTGCCGTATGGGCGACTGTTATGGTACCCCCTGGGACATTGTATAGATGGAATAAAAAGGCCTCCGGCGGCAGCCACGATTACGTGCAGCTTGCAATGCTCCATCGCAACTTGTAGTTCATGGTTTTTGTTCACAATAACAATAGTCCTCATTTGCCAGGTACTGGAAATACTTATCCGGTTAGTAATAAGTATTTCAACTTCTCCAGCTAATATTTAGACTGGACACTCCTAAAATAAAAACACATTAGTTTTTATATATAAGATGACTCATAGTTCATTAACACCGTACCTTGACATTAAAGCTACCAGATAATCGTATATTACTATTAAATAAATAGTATAAATAAATATAAAACTGCAAGCAAAATATTTTCTTTATTTTGTTTTGGAAAATTTCTAAGAATTTCAAATTCACCTCAATGTCCTCAACTAACAGGGGTGCTTTTTTGCGCAAAACTACTATTTAATAGCATCGTTCATAAAGAGCCGATCATCAATATGCATTTGTACGAAATTTTACAATATGGCCTTTAATATACATTTTTTATACTTCTTGTAGTGCAGTAAATTCATGATATTATATTAATTCATGGAATATATACATTAAATTCATTTTTTTTCTTGAAATATTTCTAAAGTTTTTTTGTTACTGAAATGCAACCATGCGTCCGCGAAATTCCATCCTACCATGGATTTCAACTCTGAAAAATTCACCTCCATGGAGAACTTTCACCTCAGTGCAAATACTGGTTATACTGTGCTATCAGTCTTCTTGTTGAACGATCAAATAAGCGATATGCTTTAGCCGTATCAGAGTATCCAACCATTGTATACTCTTTACCCCTCGGTTTGAATTTGCCAGTTTGCTGTTTATCAAGTGCTACAGCAATAGATCCAAACTCACGCAAATGCGCCACTGTTGGTTTACGACCATACCACGCCTCATAGGGTGTCATGGAGTCTACGCTGCAGTGTGAACTGCCTCTGCCCATAATGCCTCTTCGACATTTTCACCAAGCAACATACACCATGCCATTTCTATTAATGTACGGTTTAACCTTTCTGCAACGCCGTTTTGTTGCGGTGTACGAGGCACCGTCAATTGCCTTACGATTCCATTGGTCTTCAAAAAACTGTCAAACGCATTGTTTACGAACTCAGTTCCGTTGTCGCTTCTCAAACCGTGAACCATGCCTTTGTTTACCAATTCACGTTTGTGCCATTTCATGCCTTCATCGATAGATTTTCTTGAAAGGAACAACTCGTTTTCATTTAATCTAAATAAATACAGATTACTTATCTTTTGTGCACGTAAGACGATTCCACCGTGCTTGTTGATAATTTCTGCTTCTTCTCCGCTGAACTTGACAACATAGCCTCTGTTAACTGCCTTTGCTACAGACATGAAGTTGCACTGTAAACCTGGCACATACAGCACATCCACAAGTGTGACGTCAACCTCGTTTGTTTTCAAATGTACAACTCCCTTGCCTGTTGCTAACATTCTGTTGTTGCCTGCTAGCATAATTGATTCTTCGCACTCTTCGAACTCATCGAACATGTTACGGTTGCAACATAAATGTGAAGAAGCACCACTTTCAACACACCATACTGCAGAATGTAAAACGTCACTGTTTGCAGCCGCAAACAAGCCATTGTTGTTTTTATTGTTTTGTGTCGAATGTTCTGGTCGTCTCTGCTTGCACTGAGCAGCGAAATGTCCCTTCACGCCACAACTGAAGCATTTCAAATTTGACCGTTTGCATTGGTGTTATGCTTAGGATTATTGTAGCCTTGGCCTTGTCATCTTTCGCCTTCCATAGCAGCTTATCTTTTTCATCGGCATCTTCTGCTGGACACACCAGTTCGCCGCTCACAACGGGCCACAGATCTTGATGAATAAGCACGCTCATGAGTTGTATACTCCACGAGTCATAATTGGACTCATTTAACTTTTCTATGTTAAATAGCGACGACGCCATTGTGCAACCAATTTCACTGAAACACGATTATACTTGAACAGCAGGAATTTGCACCTGTGCCCATAACCTGTTGGAATTTTATAGTGTTTTATACACTGTGGAAGTTTCCTGAATCCAAGTTAAATCGAAACACACAGTTTAGTTTTAATGTAATAAAGTTTATTGAACACGAAATAGAATTTGATGTAATCAGGTTGAAAGTAAACGAAAGACTGCAAAGAGGAAATAAGAAGTTGCATTCAAATTTGACATTTGCATGGTTGCATAAATATGTGAGTTGCACAGGGTGACCTGTAAAGGTTGCATTTCAACACTTCTCTTTTATATTATACATTTGTTTTCGTTATTTATTTCTTTGCATTCAGAGTGTTTTGGTTAATTTATTAATTTAATAGAGAAAAAATTAATTAATTATTATTTCCTCCAACTTTTTATTCTTTAATTAAAGCAAATTCATCAACATCTGCTTGTCAAAGCAAGCAAAATTTGAGAGTTTGCCAAATTTTAACCTTGCTTCAACTTTGAGGTCTTCAATTTGCCAAGCTTCGTTTAAATACGTATACTGAACTTTTCGGTCAAAGTCAAAGTTCGAGGTAAAGTCAAAATAAAGCTTTACGGGGAAAAATTACTAAAACACGACACGCACGAAAAAAATAAAACGGTGTTTTTTGGCTTGTTTTATATTTGTATATATTTGTAAATGTACTTTGTACATGGTATGTACTTATGTGTCTGAAGCTTATATGGTATGTATCGACGACTGGGTGGCACGTCGCCCTATTTCAAAATATTTTTCAAAAACTCCCTATATCAAAATTTGTTTAGATAATACCCTTTTGGAATTTTCTAGGATATTTTTGAAAAATATTTTGAAAGGGAATAGTCGATATATGTTTAGACATATTTTTTATGTACTTATGTAGATATATAAATATAATGTTAAAATAAGAAAAAAATTAAAAAGAACAATTGTAACTTGCACTCAATCTAGTGCACTTAGTACATGCAATACCCATATCTACTTTACAATTAGACTAAAGTTTAAGGCATAGTGTATCAGTACAAGTGTGAACTTTTCTTTTGACAATACGCATCAAGATGAATTAAGAAAGTTATAAAAAATATAATTTACAAAAAATAAAAGTGCGCCAGTTTAGTTCTAAAAGTGAAAAAAGTTGATCGTGTTTTTTCGTGCGTTTTTTTTTGGTTTTCGGGCTCAACTTCAGGACAAACCATTTTTTGAGTGTTCCCATATATTTTGTATTTTGTATTTCAAAGTAAATTTATTAGAAAAGTGGTACTGAAGGTACCACGAAATAAATCCCAAATGAAATAAGTCCCAATGAAATAAATCCCACCAAAAAATGAAATAAGTCCCAACTTTTAGAAATGGCGCGGGCGACGCGGCGGTACGCTCACCGGCGTGCGGCCCGCGCCGCGCCGAGTGCCTTTCCCCCTCCAACTTTTTATTCCTGCCTGCCTTTTCATAATCTCTACATATAATAAAATTGTAAATTTCTGTCGGTCTGTATGTATCTCTAAGTTATCGGCCAATATTTGGACCAGTCCTTTTCTACCTTTTGGCGATCAAAATCAACTGTTTAAAACATCCCAGCGGTAAAATTGAAAATGTGTCATCGATCAAAATCTTTTTATTGTTGTTGTCCAAATTAAAGGTATTAGAAAGAATTGAAAGCAAAATTTTATACAGCGGAATGGTAATTCACTGACTAGTTTCCATGCGACCAAGCATTTAGACGTAGTGTTTTATCCGGTCTGGCTGGTATCAAACCTACCAGACTGCATTGACATTGCGTTGTCTCTACGCTTTGATCCATGTGCCCTGCATGCAATCTTTCACTTATTTATATATAATAGGGGGACTCATCAAACCTTATAAACACCTTATAAATCGTGTAACACCTTATCAACTGTGTAAATGAACTGTAAAAATTTGTATGGAACGCAGTTTACAGAAATTTGATAAACTTGCGCGTCGGTTTTGGGGTGTAAAAGAGTGCGTAAATATATCCAATGCAATGACGACGTTCAACATGTTTGCTGCAGGTGCTAAGGGTTCCTCACGCAAGTTCCCTGGAAAGTGCGTGTTAAAGAGCAGCTCTAGGGTTTCCCCCTCCGTGCTGGTCCAGGATCCGTCAGGTTTGCGCAAATAGCTTATGGCTGTTTGAGGTTTTGAGAGCACTCGTCTAAGTCTCGCTGTATCGTCGACATTTTCGACCCCAGTGCAGAAATTTCTTTACGATACTCTCTTCGCCTGTCTCAGAGCGTTTTTGTAGGACCTAAGTTTAACTTTATATTCGAGCCATTGAGTCTCCGTGCCAAGGCTCTTGGCCTTATTTAATTGTGTCCTACTTGATTTGCGGAGCGAGTCCAGGTCGTAGGACCACCACGTGGTAGCCTGCTCTAAGGCATTTGAGAGTGCCTTTGTAAAGGTCTATACCAGATCCTCCAACTCCCCTACTGATGAGGGACTTGTGGGGGCAGTACTGGTAGGTCCATAGCTAATATTTCATTGTGTAGCTGCCAGTTAGTGTTACGTGGGTTGCGCTTCATAATTGGCTGCTCAACAGAAAAGTCTAAATCTAGTTCTATGTACCGCTGGTCGGAGAATGAATGTTCATCAAGAACACGCCATTTTCTGACCCAATCATAAGCGCCTTCGCTGCAAATAGTGAGTTCTATGACCTCCCTACGGGTTTTAGTGATGAACGTAGGTTCGTTACCCACATTGCAAACTACCAGGTTAGTTGTTAATAAATAGTCAAACAAAGACTCTCCCCTAGCATTGATATCGGAGCTTCCCCACTGGACGTGGTGAGCATTAGCGTCAGTTCCGATAATAAGATGACCCGTGCAAAAATTTGCCACCAGGTATTTTACCTCCCTCTGTGCAGGAGGTTCTTTTGCATCGTAGGGCATATATCCATCGTCAGGCTGGTACTGTCGGCAAGAGAAAGGCGTTCAGCTCGGACTAACCAAAATACAGGCTCTAACCCTGCCCTCCTCGTTGGCTCGGATAAGCTTAAAATCCTTAGTCTAGTCCTGCGTCGAAGGAGACGGGTTCATGATCCGCAGCATCCTGAGAATTCTCTCATGTTCAGCAGGGATGGCAGGAATCCATGCCCTTGCCCTTGGCCGAGCGGGAATGTCCTTCCACTCGACAACGTCGATTGTTTCCCCTGGGTAGATCTCACCCAGTCTTGCAGCTGCTGCCTTGTACAGTGCAACAGTTTTTGCATCCTCGCAATCGAATACCTTGATTCGACCCTGGTGCCATCCCGCATCAGAACCTACCGCCATGGCACCGGGAGACTCATCCATATTGTCAAGAAGGGCATTACCGATTGCGTTCCAGACGTACCGCCACTGGTCCTTAGGGATGGTCCAGCTTTCGTTACCTGGGTGAATGATGCCTATGAGGATCCTGTCCTTGGTCACTTTAGCAAAGCTAAGTTTACCCACTCCGAGCTTGTTCTGTTGCCGCTTCGGATGAGGTTTTAAATCCACGTCCGATCTCTGGTGTTTGAAGGGATTTCCGTTAACCTTCTCTGGCGCATAATTGCTTTGGAAGTTCGTTAACAGAGCTTCAGATATCTCCACCGTCTTTCTGGCGTTCGGCGATAGCGTCTCCTTGGAAACTCCCTCGTATTTCTTTAGGATCCTTGCGACCGCTCTTTTGTCCAAGTACTCAGAGCGACTGGGAAATATCTTTTGGGAGGAATTTCGACCCGTAGGTGCCATCACGGTCGTTCCCTTTTTTGGATCTCAGAGGCCAGGCCGTGAGACCACTGCCACAGACGTTAAGGAATTGGTCTCGGTACCGGCACTTAATGGAGGTTTAGCATCAGCCGTTGTTGGCTTCGCTGTGCTTGCACCGGTGCTTGATTTGGGAATTGCCCCCTTATTTTGCAGAGTTGATCGACCCGTAGTTGCCATTGTAGTGATACTGCACGCACCTCAAATCGATGCAGTGACACTGCGCACAATAAACACATCCCATGCTTGTGTGCAGTCTGGCAGCGCATTAAAGCTTGCTGACAGCGGTGCCAACTGCACACAGCGCATGCGCGAGAAAGCAACGGGATATGGCTGATGAAACTGAAAAGGTAGAGTTTAGTTTCATCAGCCAACCGCGTCGCCTCGACCCAACCGAAAGTGCAAAAATCAAAAAATAAAAAGCTAATTAAAAACTAAATTGTACTAACGATGTTAAAAATTAAAATAGACGAAAAGATTTAAAAACTAATAAATAAACGTTTTGTGTATTAAAAACTAAAAAAAAAAATAAAACAAATAGTGATTTTCATTAAAGTCGGGTATCGGTGCACAGGTGGGTGCACCCAACGTGCATTAAAGAAAATGCGCAACGTTATAAGGCGACCGTGCGCCAGCCTCCAATGGCACGGGTCGGAGCCCTATATGACTTTGCTGGATAGCGATGGTGTTGCATTTTATGCAACAATAAAAATGCAGTAAAAAAAAGTTTCTTTTAAAAAAAAATTTAAAACAAATAAATTTATAAAAAAAAAAATAGGAACTTACTCCAAACAAAAAAAATATAAAAACCTTAAAAAAAATACAAAAAAAATTATAAAATGTTAAAAAAAATGTTAACAAAAAAGTCATAAAAACCACAAAACTACAAAAAAAATTTATAAAATAAAAAAATAAAAAATGGAATTATTCCAACACAAAAAAAAATGTTAGTAAAAAGTACGATGCTTAAATAAAGCAAAATATACAAAAGATAATTTTTATGTATACATTTTAAAAGTTGAAACTGTACCGAAACAGTAGCACAAATGATAAAATAACAAGTAAGGAAGTCTAAGTTCGGGTGAAACCGAACATTACATACCCAGCTGTGCACATAAAGTGGGCGTGATCGTTCACCAATTTTTCTTATTTTCTGTGGTAGTACTTTACATAAACATAACATGCCTGGTACCTAGTTTCGTAAATCTATCTCACACCGTTCTGAAGTTGATAGCAGTCGAATTTAAAAATTGCTTGACTCATAAGTGGGCGGTGCCACGCCCACTTTCCAAAATTTTGAAAAAATTATGTAAAGAATATGAAAGTTGATGTATGTACCAAATTATATTATTATAGCGAAATCAGTTAATTAGATATGGACTTTTCAATATTTCCACCTCCTTTCAATATAACTTTTATGAAAAAGTAGGCGTGGTCGCGAAGCGATTTCGTTTATTTTCTATAGCTGAATTTACCACAACAATAGTATGTCCTCTACGAAATTTCGTTATACTAGCATAAACTGTTCTGAAGTTATTAAGAGTCAAAATTTTAAAATTTCTTCAAATATACGTGGGCGGTACCACGCCCCCTTTTCAAAATTTTTTATAAAATCGGCCTTAGAACATCTAAATCAATACATATTGCAAATTTTATCATTGTAGCTGCTTCTAATATTGAATTAACCCATTTTATACGTTTTTCGAAATTTTCGATATCGAAAAAGGGGCGTGGTTATGGTCCGATTTTACCCATTTTCAATAGCAATCTATTCTGAACCCAAATAAGTACGCATGCCAAATTTGGTGAAGATATCTCATTATTTGCTCAAGTTATCGTGTTAACGGACAGACGGACGGACGGACGGACGGACGGACGGACGGACATGGCTCAATCAATTTTTTTTTCGATCCTGATCATATTGATATATGGAAGTCTATATCTATCTCGATTCCTTTATACCTGTACAACCAACCGTTATCCTAACAAAGTTATAATACCCTGTGTACAAGTACAGCTGGGTATAAAAACGGTAAAAAAATACGTATTCAAAATTATAAAGCTTGTGTGCGAACAAGAGCTAGCGTGATTTTGCTTGTTCAGTTAGCTATAAACGTTTTTCACTTGCCAACGTTAAAGTGCATGCCATACATATACATGTGGTCAGCAACGAAATAGCTAACGGTTAGCGGTGGTTGGTTCGGCAACAGTTGCGTAGTCCACGCCACAAAAATAACGGTCAATTTATCAATAAACGCTGATTATGCGTCTAAAGAATCGGCGTAAACAACCGTCAGCACTAACCGGCGTAAACAACCGTCAGCACTAATCGGCGCAAACAACAGTCAGCAATCAACAATTGATCCATTTAATAAGAAATTGGTTGTCAGCAAATTAATAACAAGAAGCTAGGTGTAAAGTAATATTAAGAAGTAATTGTTAATTAATCTTAAGTTTTGCTCGAACGAATAAAGTATCGACAGCGGACTTAGTTCGCTCGCTCTTTTTAAAAAATTAATTTAACGAGGTAAAACTTTAACTTGTATATGTATAAAATATATACACCTTCAAATTTTGTCACGCCAAGCCGGCGGCAGCGCTTTGGAATAACAGCAGCAGAGAAAGGCAGCAACGCAGCAGCATACTACATACCAGCAGCAGAGAACAACAGCGAGTAGCAGAAACAATTCGGTAATGGCGGTAGCGGCGAAATAGGTATGACGCAAAATAGTAGGCATACTTTGTAAAATTTCTATCAGTACAAATTTTAAAATTTTTCGAAAATAAGTATACACTTTGTTCGCACACAACTTTTATAAGATATATAAAAAATAAAAAATAAATTTTAAAAATAAAAAAAATTTGTAACAATTATATATTTTTTTCTATTCTGAAGCTGTTGAAAAGCTGGAAACAACTTTACATATTACGGATTAGTAGTAGATAAGTCTGCGTCGGGCAAAGACTAAGGAAAATTTTTTTTTTTTTTTATAAGCTTTTTTTTCTTATTACCACAAACAATGGCAAAACTTAATGGTTCATTTCATAGAAATTCGGTTAAATTTAAATAAACAAAAAAAACTGATTGAATTTATTTGAGTTGGTAATGATTCGCGAGCTTTTCCATCGAGTTTTGATTTTAGAAATCCAATGAATGTAGGGGTTAAGGAATCATCTGATAATTCTTCTATTAAATCAATTTTGTCTATAAACGAAGCAAGGGATAACGGGTCTCCACTGTAGTTTTCTCGCATTATCGATGCGCAAGTACTAATAAACGATTTTTTCTGTTCGGCTATAGCCATGATTGTAACGTTAGGATTCGGGGTTGGAATGGAAAAATTACTAATTTGTTTTTCGGTACCAAGATCTTTATCAGATAAATCTTTACTTTGACTATTATCGGGTGTATCTTCGATAGATGAATTTATACTTTCGTTTTCACTAGTTAGATCTTGAATTGACAAATCAGTAATTTGTCCTTCACTAGGTTGCTCTTCGAATCCTAAGAAATTTTCAAGCAAGGGGAGTCTATTAGTACTGCTTTTTAATGTACTTGTGGAAGAATTATCGGAATTATCAGAATCGGACATAGAAATTCAAAAATGAAAGATATTTATTTTAAGCAACCGCTTTATTAAAAAATGTATGTTTTTAAGGTATTAGTAGTAGGGCACAGTGGGTCAAATTAAAGATGCTTTGCCTAGTATAATAAAACCAGACAACTCCAAAGTTGTCGCGGGTAAAATCGCATCCTTGAAAGTAAATAACAACAATTTTGCGGAATTTTCAAAACAGGTAGAAGAGCTTTCGGATTCGTTAGCACGTTCTTTAGTTATTGAGGGTATGACACAGTCAAAGGCTCATGAGATGGCGGTTGAGCAGACCATAAGCGTTTGCAGACTCAAAAGCCGTTCGGATATGGTAAAATCTATCCTAGCGTCAACCACATTTAAAGATTCAAAGGACGTTGTAGCGAAGATGATAATAGAACGCGAACAGGAGGTAAAGGAGCGGCAAGTTTTATCGTTTCGATCACGCCCAATAAGATCAAGTAATAATTTTCGAGGGAATTTTAGAAATAACAATAATTTCAGATATAATAACGGCAATTTTAGATTCAATAGTAATACAAATAGATACAACGGCAATACAAATAACAATAGAAGCAATAATCGGTCTAATAATTACAACAATAGTAATAACAGCCAGTCGGCAAATAGAAGAAATATCGAAATAAACGTTACCGATAGTAACAAACATTTTAATTCCTCATACTCTTCATGTTTTTGATGACAGTTTTAACATCCCTTCGGACGGCATACTCGGGAAAGATTTTCTTAAAATAAATAAATGCATAATTAACTACGCTAATGACTCAATACAAATTTTTCACGGTGCAGAAAGGGTTAAAGTTTCAGTTTTACATAGTACTTCCAACCGTTGCAAATTCAACAAGGTAGGATTGACAACTGAAATACTTTGTTTTTGTAGGAGTTTTTCCTTCAAAAAAATGTAAACAAGCATTTAACCCTTTGCCACCCAAGCACAGTTTTTGTGTCCCATACAAGTTTTTTACTGAAAAATTAGATAGCATTTGCTCAGGCCAATTAGAGTTTTTTATACTGAAGAGTTTACAGTTTTTTATACTGAAGTCAAAACCAGGGTATTGTCTTATCAAGGAAAATATGTGTCCGCGAAATGAAGTAATCAATTTATAAAAGTTTTCGGTTTCGAAAAATTAATCGGCTTCGCTGTTGCTGTTGTAAGAGGGACGTGACGGGTCAAACAGAGTTGCCGAACCACCTCTTGGTACTACTCCAATTGCCGATTTCATCAACCCCGTGATCGTGGTCGAAATGGATTTTAGTCGCCTCTAGGCGACAGGCATTCCACCACTAAGTCATGAATCGATTTTAATCGCTTACAGTTTCGTTTTCGGTTTAAGATCCAGTTGAAAAAAGATTACACCATCCATCTTAGCTAAAATGTGCTAGAGTCTAGCTAATCTCAACTCTAAACTATATTTAAATGTGCAAGGAACTGAGGCAAGCCGTATTGTATTTATATGAAACAATTTGGTATTTTTTCACACTATTGAAAAAATTTAAAAATCTTAAACAGAACGGGTTAATATTTTTTTTCATTTGACGGGAAAACTCCTACAGAAAAGAGAGAACTGTCAAGTTCACTATTAATTTGTTTAATATACTTTGCTTCAAACAATAGTTTAGCGATTCCACCAAGGTTTGAAGTTTTTCGTATTTTCGATTTAGGTAATTGTAAAAATCCGGTTTTCGTTGATTCTCATGAAATTTCTGATGGCGTTTTCACAGCCAAATGCATAGTAGACAGATGAAATAAAATACATTAAAGATTTAAATATTAAAACAGAAGATATTAGTAATTTTAACGTATACAAAATTAACCAAGCTTTAGAAAATCCAGAACATTTTAAAGAACTCAAGTCAATTTTAATGAAACAGATGCCTAATCATACAAACGACGAACTTCTTGAGTTATGCTTAAAATATCCCGATGTATTTGCACTTAAAACGGACTTAATGACTTTAAATAATTTCTACGAACAAAAATTTAGATTGACAGACAAGACACCAGTTTATATTAAAAATTACAGATTGCCATATTCACAGTGTACTGAAATAAATAAACAAGTCGATAATTTGCTTAAAAATAATTTAATTGAAGAAAGTTATTCAAACTACAATAGTCCATTTTTGTGCCAAAAAAAGACCCCTCTGGTCAAAAGTGCGATAAGCCTTAAAAGTTTTCGGTTTCGAAAAATTAATCGGCTTCGCTGTTGCTGTTGTAAGAGGAACGTGACGGGTCAAACAGAGTTGTACGGTAATGAGTCTGTGCTCTCACAGCTGCCGAACCACCTTTTGGTACTACTCCAATTGCCGATTTCATCAACCCCGTGATCGTGGTCGAAATGGATTTTAGTCGCCTTTTGCGACAGGCATTCCACCACTAAGTCATGAATCGATTTTAATCGATTACAGTTTCGTTTTCGGTTTAAGAACCAGTTGAAAAAAGATTACACCATCCATCTTAGCTAAAATGTGCTAGAGTCTAGCTAATCTGAACTCTAAACTCTATTTAAATGTGCAAGAAACTGAGGCAAGCCGTATTGTATTTATAAGAAACAATTTGGTATTTTTTCACACTATTGAAAAAATTTAAAAATCTTAAAGAGAACGGGTTAATATTTTTTTTCATTTGACGGGAAAACTCCTACAGAAAAGGGGGAACTGTCAAGTTCACTATTCCCAGTGGGAAAGTAGGCAATGCATTACCTTTTTCCATGCATGAAAATATGTATGAATTTTGTTATAAGAAAAGATCACACCAAAAGCAAGGAAGGGAGTAATGTGTCGCTCAATCTTTGATTTGTAGTTTTATAAAAAATTGTTTTTCGTGCATGGAAAGATGTACGAGTTTTGTTATAAGAAAATATCATACCAAAAGCAAGCAAGGGAGTAATGTGTCGCTCAATCTTTGATTTGTAGTTAAAAAAAAAAATGTTTTTCATATATCAAAAGATGTACGTATTTTGATGTTAGAAAAGATCATACCCAAGGCAAATTCAACAAGGTAGAATTGACAACTGAAATATTTTGTTTTTTTAGGAGTTTTTCCTTCAAAACAATGTAAACAAGCGTATTAACCCTTTGCCACCCAAGCACAGTTTTTGTGTCCCATACAATTGCTTTATTAAAAAATTAGATAACAGTACCTGGGTGACCGAGCTTGCTCGGTGCTATCAATTTAGTGCTAACTTTACTTACCAAACTTGTGAGGACGTGTTACACTGTCCTTTATATGTGGGCAAATTATTAAAATTTTGTAATTTTCGTAGCCGTAATGGACTTTTTGCGGACAACCCTACTTGAAAATATTTTAGTTGGTATGTCAGCAAAAATACCTTTCATTTGATACCCATATTGGCATATCTAGCTCCATAAATAAAAAAATTAAATAGGTGGCAACCCTGTAATACAAATATACTGCGATAAGGTGACAACCCTAGATGGCAACTATACTTAGAAATATTTTAGTTGATATGTCGCCGGAAATACCTCTAATTTGATACCGATATTCGCATATTTTACTCAATATTAAAAAAAAAATGAGATAGGTTGCCACCCTTAAAAGCCCTCCAAGTGGCAACACCTAAGTGGATAGTCTTAGAATCAGGCATGCTATCACTGTGCCAAATTTCATCCAAATCGGTCAAGCGGTTCTCGAGATAGTACCGGATATAGAAATATAGTGCGGGAACCCTAGGTGACAAACCTACTTGGAAGTATTTTAGTTGATATGTCGCCGAAAATTCCTATCATATGATACCCATATTGTCATATCTTGCTCCATAATTAAAAAAAAAAAATGGGATAGGTGGCAACCCTGTAAACTACTCGAAATGTCAACCCTAAAGTAGATAGCCTTGGAATCCTTCATACTGTCACCATACCAAATTTCATCCAAATCGGTCAACCGGTTCTCGAGATAGTACTGCGGTAAGGTGGCCACCCTAGGTCGCAACCCTACTTGAAAATACTTAAGTTGGTATCTCGCCGAAAGTACCTTTCATATGATACCCATATTGGCATATCTTGCTCCATAATAAATAAAAAATGGGATAGGTGGCAACCCTGTAAACCGCCTCAAGTGGCAACCCTAAAGTGCATAGTCTTAAAATCGATCATACTATCACCATTCCAAATTTCAGCCAATTCGGTCAAGCGATTCTCGAGATAGTAACGGATATACAAATATATTGTGGTAAGGTGGCAACCCTAGGTGGCAACCCTACTTGAAAATATTTTAGTTGGTATCTCGCCGAAAATACCTTTCATATGATACCCATATTGGCATATCTTGCTCCATAATTAAAAAAAGGGATAGGTGGCAACCCTGTAAACCGCCCCAAGTGGCAACCCTAAAGTGGGTAGTCTTAAAATCGATCATACTATCACCATGCCAAATTTCAGCCAATTCGGTCAAGCGATTCTCGAGATAGTACCGGATATACAAATATATTGTGGTAAGGTGGCAACCCTAGGTGGCAACTCTACTTGAAAATATTTTAGTTCATATCTCGCCGAAAATACCTTTCATATGATACCCATATTGGCATATCTTGCTCCATAATGTGGTAAGGTGGCAACCCTAGGTGGCAACTCTACTTGAAAATATTTTAGTTCGTATCTCGCCGAAAATACCTTTCATATGATACCCATATTGGCATATCTTGCTCCATAATTAAAAAAAAAATGGGATAGGTGGCAACCCTGTAAACCGCCCCAAGTGGCAACCCTAAAGTGGGTAGTCTTAGAATCCATCATACTATCTTTGTGCCAAATTTCATCCCAATCGGTCAAGCGGTTCTCGAGATAGTCCGAACATACAAATATACAAATATACAAGATTAACTCGTTTAAAGATATTAGATTTGCTCAGCCCAAAAAATTATCAATACCGCGAAATATGCTAGCCCAAACAGTTCCGGAGTAACTTTATCGACCAATAAGTCTCAGTTCCTTTCTCCTAAAAGGAATGGAGAAAATTTTGGATCAGCACATTAGAGAAGAAAACTTAAAGAAACTTCCTCTGTGTAAAAACCTATTTGATTACCAACACAGAAAATCTACAGAGACTGCTATCCATTGCCTTGCGGAAAAAATTGAAAAGACCATAGAGTCTAAAAACATAGCCCTGTTTGCAGTTATCGATATATCAGGCGTTTTCGATAATACGACATATCAGGCCATTGTGGAAACCATGATTAGAAAGGACGTAAGCCCAATGAATACTCAAATCAGCAAGCGGTATTGTATTTAAATGAAACAATTTGCTATTTTTTCACACTATTGAAAAAAATTAAAAATCTTAAACAGAACGGGTTAATATTTTTTTTCATTTGACGGGAAAACTCCTACAGAAAAGAGAGTGCTGTCAAGTTCACTATTACTTTGTTTAATATCCCAGTGGGAAAGTACCCAGTGGGAAAATAGGCAATGCATTACCTTTTTCCATGCATGAAAAGATGTATGAATTTTGTTATAAGAAAAGATCACACCAAAAGCAAGGAAGGGAGTAATGTGTCGCTCAATCTTTGATTTGTAGTTTTATAAAAAATTGTTTTTCGTGCATGGAAAGATGTACGAATTTTGTTATAAGAAAAGATCATACCAAAAGTAAGGAAGGGAGTAATGTGTCGCTCAATCTTTGATTTGTAGTTAAAAAAAAAATGTTTTTCATATATGAAAAGATGTTCGAATTTTGATGTTAGAAAAGATCATACCAAAAGCAAGGAAGGGAGTAATGTGTCGCTCTATTTTTATTTGTAGTTTGAAAACTTCAAAAAAAAAAATACACAACTTTCAAACATAAAAAAAAATACAATTTAAATTCATTTTGAAACTGCTGCTCGTTACTTACATCTTCATCGCTTTTTCTGCTGCTGTGAGGCCTTTCAGAAGTCGAGAGTCGACTGGACTGTTTGCTCCTGATGCCGGTGCCTTTTTGGTTTTGGAGTTTTTTTTTAATATTATATTTTTTTGGGTGCACTCATCTTGGTCGTAGCCTATGACGAGCTCGTCATTCAAACATTTAAAATAGGACCTTAACTCTTCCCCCGCTGTAGAGCCTCACTGTGTCTTAATGTCCTTGTTACTCCACAAGGAAATTTATAAAATATTATGCAAAATTAAATATGTCCCTTGTAAAGCATCTTTTCATTCAAGAAAGGCAATGTAAGATATAATGTATCCCTTGTAGTGCATATTTTCATTCTTGAAAGGTAATGCATCTTTTCATTTATAAAAAGTAATGTAAACATGTATCTTTAGTTTTGTAGGCGAGCGACACATTACTTTTCCTATGACATCGCTGTAGAAAAATGCATGCATGTTTTCATGTATAGTCTATAGGAGCTATACATTACTTTATGCATTGCTGTACATTACCTTTTCCCACTGGGTAGGTAATGCATTACTTTTTTCCATGCATGAAAAGATGTATGAATTTTTTTATAAGAAAAGATCACACCAAAAGCAAGGAAGGGAGTAATGTGTCGCTCAATTTTTGTTTTGTAGTTTTAAAAAAAAATTGTTTTTCGTGCATGAAAAGATGTACGAATTATGTTATAAGAAAAGATTATACCAAAAGCAAGGAAGGGAGCAATGTGTCGCTTTTTATTTGTAGTTTGAAAATTTAATTCTCACAGAAGCAGGCTTTGTAAAAAAATTCAAACTTCAAAAAAAAAAAAAGCTACAATCGAAAAAGAAACAATCGTAAACATAAATACATATTTAAATTAAATAATAAACCTCTGCTGTGGCCGCTGTTCTTTTTCGTGCATCTTTATCGCTTTCCCTGCTGCTGTGAGGCTTTCCAGAAACCGTCTGGAGTACCTACGACGCCGTTGCCTTTTTTGTTTAGATTTGTTTATGTTATTTTTTTGTGTGTACTCATCTTGGTTGTACGCCCACCTGGACCTATACTCAGTGAGTTTTGAAATGTTCACTTTTTCGCCATTTAAAATATATGGGAAAAAGGTTTACTTTTCAAAACTCACAGTTAGGGAATCCAGGAGCTGGTCGACATGACGAGCTGAATGGCGAGAACATTCAAAAATAGGACCTTCTCTCTTCTACCGCTGTAGAGCCTCATGGCGCGTTAATGTCCTTGTTATTCCACAAGGAAAGTTATTATTGATATGTATGTTATGTACAATTTAATGTGTTCCTGGAATGCATCTTTTCATTCCTGAAAGGTAATACATCTTTTCATTTATAAAAAGTAATATAAAAAGTAATGTAAACATGTCGCTTCAGTTTGTAGGCGAGCGACACATTACTTTTCCTATGACATCGCTGTAGAAAAATTCATGCATGTTTTCATGTATAGTCTATAGGAGCTATACATTACTTTATGCATTGCTGTACATTACCTTTTCCCACTGGGATACTTTGATCATACCAAAAGCAAGGAAGGGAGCAAGGCGAATAAATTTACAGGTGACTTTTTCCCACCATATGACTTCTTCTTCTTCCTTGAAAATCCAATCGTAGCTGTCAAATTTCTTATGTTGTTGCTTTGTCTGACATTTTTAGGCACAAGGAGTGTGTGCGTGCGTGTAGATCTGAATTCGCTCGAACACACCTGTAATGAATTCGCCTTGGAAGGGAGTAATGTGTCGCTCTATTTTTTTTATTTGTAGTTTGAAAACTTCAAAAAAAAACAAGTAAGGAAGTCTAAGTTCGGGTGAAACCGAACATTACATACCCAGCTGTGCACATAAAGTGGGCGTGATCGTTCACCGATTTTTCTTATTTTCTGTGGTAGTACTCTACATAAACATAACATGCCTGGTACCTAGTTTCGTAGATCTATCTCACACCGTTCTGAAGTTGTTAGCAGTCGAATTTAAAAATTGCTTGACTCATAAGTGGGCGGTGCCACGCCCACTTTCCAAAATTTTGAAAAAATTATGTAAAGAATATGAAAGTTGATGTATGTACCAAATTATATTATTATAGCGAAATCAGTTAATTAGATATGGACTTTTCAATATTTCCACCTCCTTTCAATATAACTTTTATGAAAAAGTAGGCGTGGTCGCGAAGCGATTTCGTTTATTTTCTATAGCTGAATTTACCACAACAATAGTATGTCCTCTACGAAATTTCGTTATACTAGCATAAACTGTTCTGAAGTTATTAAGAGTCAAAATTTTAAAATTTCTTCAAATATACGTGGGCGGTACCACGCCCCCTTTTCAAAAATTTTTATAAAATCGGCCTTAGAACATCTAAATCAATACATATTGCAAATTTTATCATTGTAGCTGCTTCTAATATTGAATTAACCCATTTTATACGTTTTTCGAAATTTTCGATATCGAAAAAGGGGAGTGGTTATGGTCCGATTTTACCCATTTTCAATAGCAATCTATTCTGAACCCAAATAAGTACGCATGCCAAATTTGGTGAAGATATCTCATTATTTGCTCAAGTTATCGTGTTAACGGACAGACGGACGGACGGACGGACGTACGGACGGACATGGCTCAATCAAATTTTTTTTCGATCCTGATCATATTGATATATGGAAGTCTATATCTATCTCGATTCCTTTATACCTGTACAACCAACCGTTATCCTAACAAAGTTATAATACCCTGTGTACAAGTACAGCTGGGTATAAAAAATACACAACTTTCAAACATAAAAAAAAAATACAATTTAAATTCATTTTGAAACTGCTGCTCGTTACATTTTCATCGCTTTTGCTGCTGCTGTGAGGCCTTTCAGAAGTCGAGAGTCGACTGGACTGTTTGCTCCTGATGCCGGTGTCTTTTTGGTTTTGGAGTTTTTTTTATATTATATTTTTTTGGGTGCACTCATCTTGATCGTAGCCCATGACGAGCTCGTCATTCAAACATTTAAAATAGGACCTTAACTCTTCCCCCGCTGTAGAGCCTCACTGTGTCTTAATGTCCTTGTTACTCCACAAGGAAATTTATAAAATGTTATGCAAAATTAAATATGTCCCTTGTAAAGCATCTTTTCATTCAAGAAAGGCAGTGTAAGATATAATGTATCCCTTGTAGTGCATATTTTCATTCTTGAAAGGTAATGCATCTTTTCATTTATAAAAAGTAATATAAAAAGTAATGTAAACATGTATCTTTAGTTTTGTTTGACATCGCTGTAGAAAAATTCATGCATGTTTTCATATATAGTCTATAGGAGCTATAGATTACTCTATGCATTGCTGTACATTAACTTTTCCCACTGGGTTACTTTGTTTAATATACTTTGCTTCAAACAATAGTTTAGCGATTCCACCAAGTGTGAAGTTTTTCGCATTTTCGATTTAGGTAATTGTAAAAATCCGGGTTTCGTTGATTCTCATGAAATTTCTGATGGCGTTTTCACAGCCAAATGCATAGTAGACAGATGAAATAAAATACATTAAAGATTTAAATATTAAAACAGAAGATATAGTAATTTTAACGTATACAAAATTAACCAAGCTTTAGATAATCCAGAACGTTTTAAAGAACTCAAGTCAATTTTAATGAAACAGATGCCTAATCATGCAAACGACGAACTTCTTGAGTTATGATTAAAATATCCCGATGTATTTGCACTTAAAACGGACATAATGACTTTAAATAATTTCTACGAACAAAAACTTATATTCACAGACAAGACACCGGTTTATATTAAACATTACAGATTACCATATTCACAGCGTACTGAAATAAATAAACAAGTCGATAATTTGCTTAAAAATAATTTAATTGAAGAAAGTTATTCAAACTACAATAGTCGCATTTTTGTGCCAAAAAAATACCCCTCTGGTCAAAAGGCTTATCGCATGTGCGTCGACTTTAGAGCGGTTAGTAAGAAATTAATAGCCGATAAATTTCCATTAGTACGGGTCGACGACATTTTAGATAATCTCGGTAGAGCAAAATATTTTTCCACTTTGGATTTATATTCAATTTCATCAAATACCTTTACATAAGGATTCTAGAGACATCACTTCTTTCAGTACCGATCGTGGTGCTTTTCGTTGGAAAGTTTTACCATTAGGTTTAAACGTTGCTCCAAATTCATTTTCCAGAATGATGTCTATCGCATTTTCCGACATTTCTCCTAATCAAGCATTTTTATACGTTGACGATGTAATAGTTATTGGTTGTAGCGAGTCTCACCACCTCAAAAACTTAGAGAAAGTTTTTCAAATATGCAAAAAGTTTAATTTACGTTTAAATCCCACAAAACGCAATTTTATGCGTTCAGAAGTTACTTTTCTCGGTCATAAGTGTTCGTCCAAAGGCCTGCTGCCTGATCCTAAACCTTGCGACAAAGATGCAGTACGCAGGTTTGTAGCATTTGCTAACTACTATCGACGCTTTATACCATATTTTTCATCAATAGCAGTACCTTTGAACAAACTTAGCAGGAAGAAAGAAGAATTTAATGGCGTTTGAAAAACTTAGGAAATCTCTAATGTCTCCTAAAATTCTTCAATATCCAGATTTCACAAAAGAATTTATAATTACAGTAGATGCGTCAAAAATTGGTTGCGGTGCAATTTTGAGCCAAAACCACAATGGTAACGATTTACCTATTTGCTTTGCGTCAAAAGCTTTCAATAATGCAGAACAATAAAAGGCGATAATTGAACTAGAACTCCTAGCTATTTATTTTGCTATCAAACAATTTCGACCATATGTCTACGGTACTCACTTTACCGTAAAATCTGATCATCGTCCATTATTTTATTTGTTTAACATGAAAGACCCCTCTTCAAAACTTTCACGTATAAGACTCGAACTATCAGAATACAATTTTACTATCGAATATATAAAAGGAAAGACTAATGTCGGTGCAGATGCACTATCGCGAATTACAATTAAAGAACTTAAAAATACAAACAATACAAGTTTGGCAATACAAACAAGATCAATGACAAAACGTAACGAACAAAAGCAACAACAATATGGAGATGTAAAAGACGAAAAAAATATTCAATTACAAGTTTACGACAAATTTTCGTATAATTTTTCAAAAAAAATCCCGCGAATAAAAAGCCATATTAGTCATGACAAAAATAATTATAAATTTCAATTAAATATATATGCGCATTTAAAACACAAAAAACTCGAGTTAATTAATATTGCGTGTACTAACAAAATAATGCATCTAGATGAATTACTTTTGAAGCTTGAAGAAGAAGCTAGTAAACACAATATTAATAAAGTAGAATGGCATAAAGACGATAATTTCTTTCAATATTTTCCTATTTCAAATTTAAAAATTTCCGGGAACAAAATTTTAAAACATTGCAAATTATTTTAACTGACCCTGTAGAGACAGTGGTTGATAATGATAAAAAACTTAAACTTATGACAATTTATCATAATGATCCAACTTTAGGCGGCCACTTTGGTAGCAAAAAACTGTATGCGAAATTACGCACTAAATATTACTGGAAAAACATGACTCGCGACATTGCCAAATTCGTCAAGAATTGCGAAAAATCTACATTAAATAAAGTAAAGCCAAAAACCAAAGAAAAGTTTGTTATAACTCCAACCCCCTGTAAACCGTTCGAAATACTAGTTATCGACACTATACCAGTATCCGCACTCGGTAACAAGTTCGCAGTTACAATGATTTGCGACATGACGAAATACCTGGTGACAGTAGCTGTACCAGATAAGTCAGCAAAAACGGTAGCTTCAGCAATCTTTGAGAGTTTTATTTTAACATATGGCGCAATGAAGTCCATAAAATCAGACCTAGGAACCGAATTCAAAAATGAATTATTCGATGAATTAACCAAACTCTTAAAAATTCAACATGATTTTTCTACTGCATACCACCACGTTGGTACAATCGAGAGGAATCATAGAGTTTTTAACGAGTAATTACGAGCATATTTAAAAGAAATATACTCAGATTGGGATGTTTACCTTAAATATTTTACATTTTTGCATAATACTTCAAGTAATACAGTTTTTGATAACCAATTTACTCCATTCGAGTTAGTATTTGAAAAAAAAGGCACTTTTGCCAAATTAATTGACTAAAGAAGAAATTGATCCAATCTATAACATCGAAAATTATGCAAAAGAAGTAAAATACAGAATGCAAAAAACTCACAAATAAGCAACAAATCTTATAAACAAACATAAAATTAAAAATAAGCAAATTTATGATAAAACTGCTAAACCGCTAGACAATAACATAAATGATAAAGTCTTGATACAGAAAGAACCAAGAAATAAACATGAAAGTATATACCAAGGCCCATATATTGTAATTAAAAGCGATGAAGCAAATGTCACGGTACTTGATGAAAAAACAGTAAAAAAAGAACTGTTCACAAGAATAGAATACATAAGGTATGAATTCTCTTGTATATTTAAACTAACCTATAGTTAACTATCAATAAATTATAAAAATATAAATTTTGAATTCATGAAATTTTAAAATTTAAAACATAAAATTTTTACATTTACTTTCACTAATACACTTTTCTATAATTACATAAAATACTTTATAGTTAGACGTAAATTAGAAATAAATTATGTAGATAGTATTTTCAAATTGTACTTGAGTGAACGAATGAAAAAAAGGTACACCCTAATAGTCATCATTCGTCAACTCAAAATAATTTACGGGCAAGAAGAATCTGGCAAAGGTCATGAGTTTGCCATATTCTTCTTTTCCTGTGGAAGGGTGGTGTAGTGATACTGCACGCACCTCAAATCGATGCAGTGACACTGCGCACAATAAACACATCCCCATGATTATGTGCTTATGTCTATATATGAACGTATTTCTTTACGTTCATCTTCATATACGTATGCATATGTGCCGTGAATAATTCACGGAGGCATTTAAGAACGTGCATATTTTGTATGGCATATTCGCAGAAGGTATACCGACAGGAATGTGTATGTACCAAATTTGGTGGTAATGTAACTATTATAGCAGCGTGGATGCAATTACTTGCGAAAAACCATTATCTCCCAACAAACATTTTAACGAAATCTCAGTTTGAGATGCATTTAAGGATCAATCCTACTCTCAAATCTGAAGCGCACATAAAATAACCGTTGATAGCATTCGCAAAGTGAAGGGCAACATTTTTAATATGGAATTTTCGTTTCTCAAACTGAGCATAACGGAACGAAATCCAGTTGCCCTCATTGAAATATTTATACAGATTTGCCAATAATGCAAAACTAATACCTATTTTAATAAAACGCGAGTTTTCATTTATGCAGTTAAATTTTATGTAATATGTTTTAATTATTATAGTTCAACAAATCATTCTGTTATATAAACAAAATCTGGGAAAAAGTTGAGAATAGATTTTTTTCAAAATTTTTTGGTGGTCGTTGTTTGCTGGGTAGTAGGTATACGCATGTACATATATGTATATGTATAACAGCGCTCGCATTTCTGTTTTTGTTTTGTGTGTGGGAAAACCACAAGGCATTGTCGCTAGTTAAAGGGGTATTACACGATATGTATTGTCAGATGTTTATGTCAGTTTTTTGTATAGATACAGAAACACACCGTGTGAAGACAAAAGAAAAAGGTCTTTTGACAAATCATATGAACTTACGAAATAGAATGGTTTCTAATTCCTTCTGACTTACATATGAAATCCCTCGTGAAGGGTGAATACCTTGCCGCGGTACGAGGGCTAAGTCGATAGCCACAGGGCTACGCTGCCCTTGTGATCATAGCGCCGCCGGTACTACATCACGAGAGAAGCCAAGCCTCTCTGGCGCGACGACTAAGATCTTCCCCCTCCCAATCCAGGGTGTTATGCGACCACGTGCCCATTGGACGTTTGCAGCCGGGAGGCAAATCGTAGCTGTAATCGAACGGAGCCTCTCTGATACCGGGCCGCCTCGGAGAGTAACTATGGCCTTACCGCGGTATGGGGCTCTGCCGCGGCGGACGACATATTCCCCTTACTCTTCCCTTGACCCTAACTGCCCTTGCCCGGCGAGGGGTCGTACGAACAAGATGAAAAATAGTAACAAAAACCCTGAAACAAAAGATACAACAATGTATACTGTACAGCAGAGGAGGAAAATGCTGGAGCAAGCGAGAACGCAACGTCGGAGGACAAACTCCATTTCTTTATCAGCCGAGAGATCGACAGCGATGGCAACTACGGGACGATTAGCTCTGGATAATAAGGGGGCAATCCCCAAAGTAAGTACCGGTACAAACACAGTGAAGCCAACAACGGCTGATGCTAAATCCCTAGTAAGTGCCGGTACCGAAACCAAGTCTTTAACGTCTGTGGCAGTGGTCTCACGACCTGGCCCCAGAGATCCAAATAAGGGAACGACCGCGATGGCAACTACGGGTCGAAATTTACCCCAAAAGACATCACCCAGTCGCTCTGAGTACTTGGACAAAAGAGCGGCCGCAAGGACCCTGAAGAAATACGAGGGTATTTCACAAGAGACGCTATCGCCGAATGCTAGAAAGACGGTGGAAATGGCTGAAGCTATCTTACCGAACTTCCAAAGCGATTACGCACCAAAGAAGGTTAATGGAAATCCCTTCAAACGCCAAAGATCGGACGTGGATTTAAAACCTCACCCGAAGCGGCAGCAACACGCCCCCGTAGTGGGTAAACTCAGCTTTGCTGAAGTGACTAAGGACAGGATCCTCATAGGCGTCATTTACCGAGGTAATGAAAGCTGGGCCATTCCTAGGGACCAGTGGCGGTACGTCCGGAACGTTATCGGTAATGCCCTTCTCGACATTATGGATGAGTCTCCGGGTGCCACGCCGATGGGATCTCATGCGGGATGGCACCAGGGCCGAATCAAGGTATTCGCTTGCGAGGATGCAAAAACTGTTGCACTGTACAAGGCAGCAGCTGCAAGACTGGGTGAGATCTACCAAGGGGCAAGAATCAAGCTTGTCGACTGGAAGGACATCCCAGCTCGGCCAAGGGCAAGAGCATGGATTCCTGCCATCCCTGCTGAACCTCATAGAATTCTCAGGATGCTGCGGATCATGAACCCGTCTCTCCCGACGCAGGACTGGAGTGTCAATCTGGTTGAGGATGCGATAGGGCCTGATTGGCAAGTGGTTTTCACCTTGAATAAGGAGGCACTCGAGCCCCTTAAACAGTGAAATGGACGAATGCACTACGGCATGGGTCAGATCGTGATCCACGTATTCCGCGGCGATGCACAGCGCGCTGCTATTTCGGCTGCATCGGAAGACTCGGACATCGCAGTGACGGAAGAGGAGTCGGAGATGTCCGACTCGGAAAGTGTGGTATCTGCCACGTCAAATGGCGAAGGAGCAGTGAACAGCTCGGAGATGGGAGACAGCCTGCTGGACACAACGTCACAGTGATAGCAGCTAGTTCTGAGCGCACCAATGTCAATACTACCACAGTTAGTAGGATCTCTGCCACGCCAAATCGTGGTCTGAACAAATCGTCGTTGAAAGATAAGCCTCCAGGCGAGGTGGAACTCGACGATGCGGCGGTGGCAGGGAAGTCTGAGCGTTCTCATGTTGGTGGTGATTCAGATAAACCTGCACAAATCTAAAGCAGCCTCGGCTGCGACGTAGATGTGGTACTCATCCAAGAACCCTGGGTCAACAGCTCAAGGATTTGCGGTTTGGGGACTACGGGTTTTAAGCTTATCCGAGCCAGCGAGGGGGGCAGGGTTAGAGCCTGTATTTTGGTTAAGTCTGAGCTGAATGCCTTTCTCTTGCCCAACTATACCAATGGTGACGTTACAGCTGCCAGTTTAACAGTCGACAGTACCAGCTGACGATGGCGTCGGTCTATATGCCCTACGACGCCAAAGAACCTCCGCCACAGAGGGAGGTAAAAGACCTAGTGGAAAATTTTTCCATGGGTCATCTTATTATCGGAACTGACGCCAATGCTCATCACGTCCAGTGGGGAAGCTCCGATATCAATGCTAGAGGAGAGTCGTTGTTTGACTTTTTGTTAACAACTAACCTGGTAGTTTGCAACGAGGGTAACGAACCTACGTTTATTACTAAAGCCCGTAGGGAGGTCATAGATCTCACTATTTGCAGCGAAGGCACTTATGAGTGGGTCAGAAAATGGCGCGTTCTCGATGAACACTCATTCTCCGACCACCGGTACGTAGAATTAGTTCTAGACTTTTCTGTTGAGCAGCCGGTTATGAAACGCAACCCACGTAACACTAACTGGCAGCTACACAATGAAATAACTACTATCTAGGGACTTACCAGCACTGCCCCCACAAGTCCCCTTATCAGTAGGGGAGTTGGAGGATCTGGTAAAGACCTTTACAACGGCGCTCTCGAATGCCCTAGAGCAGGCTTGCCCAGTGCCAAAACCACGCGGTAAACATAGGCCGCATTGGTGGTCCTACGACCTGGACTCGCTCCGAAAATCATGTAGGACACAATTTAATAAGGCCAAGAGCCTTGGCACGGAGACTCAATGGCTCGATTATAAATTTAAACTCAGGCCCTACAAAAAAGCTCTGAGGCAGGCGAAGAGAGTATCGTGTTGAAATTTCTGCACTGGGGTCGAAGACCCCAGCGACAATACAGCGAGACTTAGACGAGTGCTCTCAAAAACTCAAACAGCCACAAGCTATTTGCGCAAACCTGACGGATTCTGGACCAGCACGGAGAGGGAAACCCTAGAGCTGCTCTTGAATACGCACTTCCCAGGGAACTTGCATGAGGAACCCGTAGCACCTACAACAAACCTGGCTGTATACATACCCATCACGGAGGAAAAGATTAGGTGGGCGGTTAAAAGCTTCGAACCGTCCAAGGCTGCCGGGCTAGACGGGATTATTCCCGCACTACTCATAAACACGCTGGAGACATCAGCCAAGTGGCTGGAATTTCTCTATACAGCCTGCCTGGCTCTTAGCTACATTCCGTGCTCCTGGAGAAGTGCCACGGTAGTGTTTATTCCTAAGGCGGGGAAGGCGTCTCATTACGAGCCCAAGGACTATAGCATGCATACACCAAAGGGAAATCTACAGAAACTGCGCTTCACAGCCTAGTTCCTGTTATTGAAAAATCGATGTATGAGAAGGATTACTGTCTTGTGGCCTTCTTAGATATTGAAGGAGCCTTCAACAACATAAGCCCTGATGCTATAAACACCGCTTTAACAAGTCTGGGCATAAGCAGGTCTCTTATTGGACTTATTGATCAACTACTAAGGGGTAGACGAATAGTTTCATCACTGGGCTCGGTTGTCTTATCACGCTATGTCACAAGGGGAACGCCTCAGGGTGGTGTTCTCTCCTCGCTTCTATGGAACCTCACTGTCAACTCGATGCTGCGAGACATAAGCTGGGGGGGCGGGAAGGCAGTGGCATATGCAGACGACTTAGATATAGTATATAGGGGCAAATTCCCACAAACCCTGTGCGACTTGATGCAAGTAGCACTGCGAGAGGTTTCCACATGGTGCTCGCGCTGCGGACTGGGCATCAACCCGGGAAAAGTAGAACAGGTCCTTTTCACCAACCGCTATAAGATACCACCGCTAATACTACCAAAACTGAATGACGTGCACCTGAACTTGGCTTAAAAAACCAAGTTCTTGGGCACAGTTCTGGATAGGAAACTAACCTGGAAGGAGAATGTTCTTCAGCGCCAGAAGAAAGCGTGTATTGCACTCTACACGTGCAAAAGAGCCATTGGAAAGAAATGGGGGCTCAGCCCCAAAATATACAAATGGATCTACACTGCAATCATTCGACCAATCATGCTCTATGGAGTTATGGTATGGTGGCCTGCGCTGAGCAAGGCAACAAACCTTAATCTGCTAGGTAAAGTACACAGATTTTGCCTGATCTGTATAAGCGGTGCGTTAAGAACAACGCCCAATGAAGCACTCCAGGCCATTCTTGGCATTTTGCCCTAAGGAGAAGAGAAATCTCCATATTAATAGGCGTATTAACTGGGCACTGCCTCATTGGTAGGCACGCAGAAAGACTAGGTGTGCCGTACCGACGATGCTGTAGGAGTTGTAAGGATGATGAGGAGGCGGAGCACATCTGCAACTGCCCGGCTTTAAGTGGCGCGAGAATGCACTTTTTGGGAGTTCCCTTCCTGGTTAGCCTACGCCAGGTCACGGAGCTAGACATAAAGGAACTGATGGCCTTCATCAAGTCATCTAAATGGTTCGAGGAGGAGTAACGGTGTCGGTATAGGAACGTCAGTCCCGGGATTCTGCTATGTGGAGAATTCCGTTAATACCGGGATTTCCCATATGGCAGAGTCCCGGAACTGACTTTCCTAATGTTGGTGGTATCACAGCGGGCCTTTTAATACTGGCCTAGGTGTGCCTCTGCGGCAGCCGCTTGACCCTAACCTAACCCTACATATGAAATCAGCTGTTATTTGACTTTGCATTTATCGAAACGCAGAAATTTTATTAGAAAAACTATTTTTAGGGCGGATTTCTCAACTAGCCGTCAAGTTAACGCTCACTTTAAATTTTATCGGGCAGTTCATCCGCCAGTTAAATAAAGGGCAAATGAACTGGCTGTTAAACTGACAGTGAAGTGACAGTGAACTTTGGCGTTAATAGGCAATCGAGAAATCCGCCCTTATGTGCTAAAATTTGTTAAAATAAATGAATAAACATGTATGAAGAAATCGCGAAGGTAAATGTAAGTATTTTCTATGTTCATGAAAATAAGATAAACACTTCATTAAATTGAAATGTATTACTTGCTGGAATGACCGCGGGACGCAGTATTAAATCTTATTCAGATGTGGGAAAAGTATGAGTGCCTGTACAACCCAAAAGACAACTTTTACCACAAAAAGCATGCGCGGTCTCAAGCCCTGACTGAATTGGCAGAACATCTTCAGGATTTTATACCCGTAGTTCAGCCCAATGATGTGAAGGTAAGTAAATGCCTATACCGTGAGTGGAACTTTGAGTTTTTTTAAGTCTCGCAACAATTCAAGCAATTCATGCGGGCCATCTTCTTTATTCCAAAGGCGGGGAAGTGCTGGAATGCCTGATTAACTTGCATATACGCATGAGTTTCTTTTCCCTAGCCTTCGATCATGCTGAACTCACACAAGCATGAAGTAGATAACGCAAGGGATTGTTGCTGTCACCAACTCCAGGTCTCATTTCGTTGGCAATCGGATTGTAGGCATTATTAATGCGTCGTTCAGCTGCTACATTGCCAAGAATATTCCTTCATCGCGCTATTACACTGCTACTTGTCACCATATGCACATCTACAGTCAGTGGTACTTTAAGTTTTTTTATGTCTCGCAAATGCGGGCTTTAGGGATCGGCCAGCTACCACCTAACCTACTCTAACAAATCGATCAAGTTTTTTATTATTCGTGATAATCGATGCCTATTATAATACTTGTTTTTTTCGTTTGATATTCAATACAGCAAAAAATTAACTACTTGCGTGGACAATACAGCCGGGAAATTGGAAGGATAAAGAATAAAAAAAGTGGACCTGGTGCAGACGAAGCATTCATACCAACTACGTTTTGGTTTAAAAGTCTTGGTTTTCTTTCGGATTTTGTTAAGGTACGGAAAGGAGAGAGCAATTTTTCTTCGGTATGTAGTTCACTTGCGTTGTTTGGAAATATTTTTGCTAACTGTAATTTTTTTTTATTTCAGTCTCTAGATGATTCTAGTTATTCACAAAACTCCAAAAGAGATGTTTCTCCGCCTGGATCAAGCAAAAAACGAACTCGACTGAAGTCGAACGAAGTTCTTGAAGCTGCAGCGGAGGCATTAAAGTCAATTACCAAACAAAAAGATTGCGATTTGAATGCCAGAGACGATGCTTTCTGCAAATTTGTAATTCATGAGTTCAGCTCAATCAATAATGAAGCGATAAAAGAGGAAATGAAGGAAAACTTTCTACATTTACTCTTTGAAGCTAAAGCTAAACAGAGACAATTGGCTCATAGCTCATCAAATCTCATATTCGAGTAAACTATTAATTTTAACCCTTTTGCGTCATTTGATGACCTTTTTAAGAGAAAATTGCCTATATCTTGAAAACGAAAAGCATTATTAATATTTCCTGTTACCTTATCCTAAATAATATTATTTTACATTTAAATTGACAAAAAAAAATATTTTTTTGCATTAGTAAAAAAGTTATTTATAAACTTCCTTATTTGCCATTAAGGTCATCTGATGACCACAGGCAAATTAATATATACAGTTCAAACAACCATTGAAGCAATCGAATAATTTTGTATCAACTGTAACTCAAATCCACAAAAATACTCTAAAATGTAAAGAAAAATGTTGGGTGTGCTCTCTCAGCGCCATCTGTGATTTCGGCATAAGAATAATATGAATATAACAGCTGTTCCACTTTTTGAATCCGAATTCGAATTTATGTATGAGTAGGCTTTGCTTTTATAGATGATTTCAAAAAAAGTAGCCGTTTTGTTTTAGATAGTTATAGTAGGCTGTGATTAATTCATATGAAATAATTTGAAACAATAGCTGAGAGACCAAAAAGTACATACATATATGTTAGTAAACTTGGCGGAACAAGAAGTTTTTGAAAGTGATAAAGTGAATTAGAAAATTGTGAAAAATATTGAAAGCATGGATAGACCTAGTTTAAGTGTTATTTTCTATTTAGTGAAATTCAACATATTGTTGAAACATTTATTTTGTACAGTGTTCGAGGTTATGTTCTGAAAGGCAACTGCAGCAAATGGTAGATGAGATTTTCGATATTGATGATGATATAGATGATTGCAGAGATGTGAATGATGAAACCTTCGAAATTGAAGAGATTTTAGAAGATGAAAGCTCTGATTCTGATTCTGATACCCAATCTGAGCATGGTTATGAAGAAAATTCCGCATCATACAGCTCAAAAGATAAAAGTGTAGTGTGGTCGTTATCGCCTACTTTACTGGAAAGATCAAGGGTAACAAAAGAAAATATTATTCCAGGAAAACCTGGAATCACACAGTACGCTATGCATCGTATAACTTCACTCAAAAGTTCATTTGACCTTTGCTTCACAAAGCAGATGAAACAAATTGTAATAGAGTTTAGTAACATGGAAGGTACTAAGAGAAGCCCTGATAAATTCAAAAAAATAGATGAAATTGAGTTCGACGCGTATCTTGGCATATTGCTTTTGGCAGGTAAAGAACTAAGTTCAAGACAAAATATCCCATGATTTTAAATTTAACCACTTCCCTGCAAACCAGATACCGGCTAGCAACCAAGTTAAATAGTTGGTTTCATTCATTTTTCATACGGTTACCGAAGTAGCTAATTTTTTTCAGGGCGTGTGAAAATTTTAACCATATAGTATACGCATTGCCTCTCCTTGCACTTATTGAATTTTCCATTTGCTATAAAGTATACCTGCACTCTTCGAAATAAAAAATTTCCCTTTCAAACTCTGGCTAATGTTTCGGTTAAAATGCAGTTAACAGCCATTCAGGGGCGTCGCGAGTGTTTTTTGAAGTCGGTAATTTCTTATATGTAGTCGGCATTTTTGACTAAATTTCTTACATGAAGTCGGCATTTTGGAGTAGTCGGCATTTTTGACTAAATTTCTTATATGTAGTCTGCATTTTTGACTAAATTTCTTATATGTAGTAGGCATTTTTGACTATATTTCTTACATGTAGTCGGCATTTTTGACTAAATTTCTTACATGCAGTCGGCATTTTTTACTAAATTTCTTATATGTAGTCTGCATTTTTGACTAAATTTCTTATATGTAGTAGGCATTTTTGACTATATTTCTTACATGTAGTCGGCATTTTTGACTAAATTTCTTACATGCAGTCGGCATTTTTGAGTAGTCGGCATTATTTACTAAATTTCTTATATGTAGTCGGCATTTTTGACTAAATTTCTTATATGTAGTAGTCATTTTTGACTATATTTCTTACATGTAGTCGGCATTTTTGATTAAATTTCTTACATGTAGTCGGCATTTTTGACTAGTCGGCATTTTTGAGTAAATTTCTTATATGAGCCTTTCAGTGCACACAGTGACTAAGTCCACTTTTTTCAAAATCTGAGATTTAAGTGTCGCAGCACTTGTTACAGTCATACCCCTCCCAATCCAGGGTGTTACGCGATACCGTGCCCATTGGACGTTTGCAGCCGGGAGGCAAATCGTGGCTGTAGTCGAACGGTGCCTCTCTGATACCGGACCGCCTCAGAGAGTAACCATGGTCTTACCGCGGTATGGGGCTGGCCGTGTCCGGCGAGGGGTCGTACGAACAAGATGAATACAACTCAAAATTCAAAACAATCAATAACTTCGTTTACTCCGCAGCAGAGGAGAACTATGCTGGAGCAAGAGAAATCACAACGCCGGAGGACAAACTCTATTTCAAAGTCAACTGGGGGACCGACAACGATGGTAACTACGGGTCGGTCATCCTCGAAACTGCTAGCAAGTGAGAGTGACTTGATGAAAGCCAGCACCAGTGCGGCTGCATACGCAGGTAAGCAGAAAACGGCGGATGCTAAACTTCCATCAAGCGCCGGCACGAACATCAACCTCTCAATGTCTGTGGCAATGGTCTCGGGACCTGGCCTCAGTGATCCGAAAGAGAAGGAAGACGCAACTAAGCTTCTATCAAAGGGAGAGACCGCGATGGCAACTACGGGTCTGAACTCCTCCCAAAAGACATCTCCCCGACGCTTTGCGTACTGGGATAAAAGGAAGGCTGCAAGGATCCTGAAGAAATATGAGGGAGCATCGCAGGATACACTATCGCTGAATGAAAGGAAGATGGTGGAGAAAGCGAAAGCTCTGATACCAAATTTCCAAAGGCCCTATGCGCCTAAAAGGCTGAACGGGAATCCCTTCAAACGCCAGAGATCGGACGGAGAGGTGGATCCCCATCCGAAGCGGCATCAGAATATCCCAGTAGTGGGCAAACCCAGCTTTGCTGAAGTGACCAAGGACAGGATCCTTATAGGTGTCATTGATCCAGCCAACGACCCTTGGTCCATCCCTAGAGACCGGTGGCTGTATGTCCGGAACGAAATTGGCAGGGCCCTTCTCGACATATGGCGTGAGTCTCCGGGTAGTCCGCCGCGGGGTACAGACGCGGGTTGGCACCAGGGTCAGATTAAAGTTTTCGCGTGTGAGGATGCAAGAACTGTTGCACTGTACAAGGCAGCAGTTGCAAGACTGGGGCAAAAATCGAGGTCGTCGACTGGAAGGACATTCCGGCCCGGCCAAGGGCAAGGGCATGGATTCCTGCCATCCCTGCTGAACCGGAGAATATTCTTGAGATGCTGCAGGCCTGGAATCCGTCTCTCCCGACGCAGGACTGGAGTGTCAATCTGGTCGAGGGTGAGGTTGGGCCTCATAGACAGGTGGTTTTAACTTTGAATAAGGAGGCACTCGAGCCCCTTAAACGGTGCAACGGACGAGTGCATTATGGAATGGGTCAGATCGTGATCCACGTATACCGTGGCGATGCACAACGCGCTGCCATTCCGGCCGCTTCGAAGGACTCGGAAATCGAAGGACCAGAAGAGGAGGCAGGGGAGAACTTCGTGGAGAGATTTCTGCACCGGGGTCGAAAAGGTCGATGATACGGCGAGACTTAGACGAGTGCTCTCAAAAACTCAAACAGCCATTAGCTATTTGCGGAAGCGTGGACTAGCACGGAAGGGGAAACCCTGGAGCTGCTACTGAATACACACTTTCCGGGGAACTTGCATGAAGCACCTTTAGCATCTGCAACAAATATGGCAGTGAATATACCCATCACGGAGGAAAGGGTAAGGTGGGCGATCAAAAGCTTTGAGCCGTTCAAGGCTGCTGGGCCAGACTGGATTTTCCCCGCACAACTCATAAACACGTTGGAAACATCGGCTAAATGGCTGGTATTTCTCTTTTCAGCCTGCCTGGCTCTCAACTACATTCCGCACTCCTGGAGAAGCGCCAAGGTAGTCTTTATTCCTAAGGCTGGGAAAGCCTCACACTATGAGCCTAAGGACTACAGACCGATCAGTCTCTCGTCCTTTGCACTCAAAACCTTCGAGAGGATAATTAGCGATTATCTCTCCTCTACTATTGATAGCAACCTTATCTCTAGGTATCAACATGCATACACCAAAGGTAAATCAACGGAAACTGTGCTTCACAGCCTTGTCTCTGTTATTGAAAAATCGTTGTATGAAAAAGATTACTGTCTCGTGGCCTTCCTAGACATTGAAGGTGCCTTCAACAATATAAGCCCGGAGGCTATTAACACCGCTCTAACTAATCTGGGCATAAGCAGGTCTCTTATTGGACTAATTGATAAGCTACTAAAGGGAAGGAAAATAGTTTCTACACTGGGCACAGTTGATTTCTCACGCTATGTCACAAGAGGAACGCCTCAGGGTGGTGTTCTCTCTCCGCTTTTATGGAACCTCACTGTAAACTCGTTGCTACGAGACACAAGCTGGGGAGGGGGGGCGGGAGGATAGTTGCATATGCAGACGATTTAGCTATTGCATACAGGGGCAAATTCCCACAAACCCTGTGTGACTTGATGCAAGTAGCACTGCGAGCAGTTTCCTCGTGGTCATCTCGCTGCGGACTTAATATCAACCCGGGAAAAGTGGAGCTTGTCCTTTATACTAACCGGTACAAAATACCAACGCTAAGCCTACCAGAACTAAATGGCGTGCGCCTGAACTTGGCTGACAAAGCCAAATTCCTAGGCATAGTTCTGGATAGAAAGCTTAACTGGAAGGAGAATGTCATCCAGCGCCAGAGGAAAGCGTGCATTGCACTTTACACCTGTAAAAGAGCCATTGGCAAAAAATGGGGGCTCAGTCCCAAAATCTGCAGATGGATTTACACTGCGATAATCCGGCCAATTATGCTGTATGGAGTCGTGGTATGGTGGCCTGCGCTGAGCAAGGCAGCCAACCTAAACCTGTTAGGTAAAGTCCACAGATCTAGCATGATCTGTATAAGCGGCGCGTTGAGCACAACGCCCAACGAAGCTCTCCAGGCCATTCTTGGCATTTTGCCACTCGATCTGGAAGGGTACCGGGCAGCGGCAGCATCGGCTCTGCGTCTAAGGGAAACTTCCGGCTGGGGCGCAGGCACTACTGGACACTCCGGTATTCTGGATTCTTACAGCTTTCTCCCTCCGAGCACGGACCGTTGTGCAACCACAACAGTCGGAGATAGCTGGTTCAGAATAAACATTCCCAGCAGGGAAGTCTGGGAGAGGACGGATCGGTGTCCTGCTACTAATGGCGGCATTTCCATATACACCGACGGTTCGAAGTTGGACGGCAGAGTTGGAGGAAGGATTTATTTCAAGGATCTGGACCTTGTGCTTTCCTTCAGACTGCCTGATCATTGCAGCGTCTTCCAGGCTGAGGTCTCAGCAATCATGGACGCCGCGGCTTGGATAGGGCAACACGCTATCGGACAGAATATCGTTATTTTCAGCGATAGCCAAGCGGCAGTCAAATCCCTTGGCTCTTACTTGTTCAACTGTGAACTGACGCTCAGCTGTCGTCGATCTCTTCAGGAGATGGCCCAACAGAACCGCGTGAGCCTCACATGGGTCCCGGGACACAGGGACATTGAGGGAAACTGTAGGGCAGACGAACTTGCTAGGCAGGGCACGACCAAGCAGGTTCTTCAGGATAAAGAACGCTTAGGTATGCCCTTTGCCACATGCAAGCTAATGCTGAAGGAGCATACACTCCGACAAGCCAATGAAAGATGGCTTTTATCGCCAGGGTGCCGAGTATCCAAACAATCCTGGCCAAAATGGGATATTAAAAGATCTAAATATATTTACACCCTAAGAAGAAGGGACATATCTATATTAATAGGGGTTTTAACCGGGCACTGCCTTTTTGGAAGGCACGCAGCAAGGCTGGGTGTACCCTATCGACGATGCTGTAGGAGTTGCAAAGATGATGAGGAGGAGGAAACGGTGGAGCATCTCATCTGCAACTTCCCGGCTTTAAGCGGCGCGAGAAGGCGCTTTTTCGGAGTTCCCTTCCTGGATAACCTACGCCAGGTAGCGGAGCTGGACATAAAGGACTTGATGGCTTTCATCAAGTCATCTAAATGGTTCGAGGAGGTGTAACGGTGTCGGTTTTTAGGAGTGTCAGCCCCGGGATTCTGCTATGTGGAGAGTCCCAATAGCACTGGGATTTTCCATATGGCTGGGTCCCGGGACTGACTTTCCTAGTGTTAATGGTATCACAACGGGCCTTTTAATACTGGCCTAGGTGTGCCTTTGCGGCAGCCACTTCAACCTAACCTGTTACAGTCATATCTTCTCGTGATTTTAGTAACTATACCAAACAACAAGTATTAACACCATTTAACTAAAAAATTTTTTTGGCCACTGAACCCGAATTTTTCAAGGAAGAAGTCGAATGTTTGCTTTGTGAGTTTCAAATTCTTTTTGACTCATGTCAAAGTTGTAAATCATTCGAAGATATTTCCACGGTAGCATTCAAGTTAAAACGAGTTACTCCCTTACCATATAAACTGGTTCGTTATATTTTGACTGCTCCTGTCACGTCAGCATCGTGTGAACATTCCTTCAGTAAATTGAAAATAGTTTTCGACCATTTGCGCACAACAATGGGAGATGATCGTTTAAATTATGAAAACCGAAAGATGTCAATTTGTGGGAAATTTAACAGTAGCTTATTCTGTTTCATTCACACTCATAATATTAGGCATAGTACAAAATATGAAACGTTTTCTCTTTTTTGCAAAGCTTATGCACATTAACCCTGCAATGAAGATTTGGTATTTATTGGCCCATATTTTAATACAACTTAGAACAATTATTTTTTTGGTTGCTTAAGGTTAATATAATTTTGGGAACTTTGTCAAATAAAAAATGTGTGTAAGGTTGCAATGCGGTTAGCAGTGGTTTGCAGGGTTCATACAGGTGTTTACCGATCGCAATCTGAAAGCTTATGTACCCTTTGGGATGAAACGCACGGAAGGCCAATATTCCGTAGTATTATGTCCCAGGGCCGTTTCAGTGAAATCAACAGAACTCTTCGCTTTGATGATAAAGAAAACAGCAGATCACTGAGACCCACTGACAAGCTGGCACCCATTCGAGATTTATATCAAAAATGGGTTGAAAATCTTCCCTACTTGTTTGCACCGTACGAAAATGTTACAGTAGATGAACGCTAAATCCCTTTCAAGGGAAGATGTCTATTTATGGTTTACATGCCCAGTAAACCTCATAAGTACGGTTTGAAAGCTTGGGTAGCAGCCGATGTCCGCACGAAGTTTTGTCTGAATTTTCAAATATATTTGGGAAAAGAGTCAATAAACTCACAGCCAGAAAGAAACCAAGGACAGCGCGCTGTTCTGGATCTGGTGAGCTCCTACCCTGGCCGTAATATAACAACAGATAATTTTTTCACAACATACGAATTGGCGCAAGAACTACTCAAACGAAATATTACTCTTGTTGGTACGGTGTGAGGTAACCGAAGGTTCCTTCCCGTATGCAGTACTAAAAAAGAGGATCGTAAACTGCCTGTATTTTCAAGTAGATTTTACTTCAGCCAGCAAGTTTCGCTGGTACAATATGTTCTTAAGAAATACAAATTGTCACAGTTTTAAGCACTCTGCATCACGGAAAAGATGTTGGAATCACAAAAAAGCTACCAGATATTATTTCATACTACAACAGCACGAAAGGAGGAGTAGATACAATTGATCAATTGGTAGAAACATACTCCTGTAAAAGGCAAACAAAACGATGGCCTGTAGCTTTGTTTAGCAATATTGTTGGAGACATGAGCTCCAATCTAATTGAATTTTAAAAATTCCGAGCAAACACATACATATATACACAAAAAATGAATTTACAAAATGAATTATATATACATATATACAATTTAAAAATACTTACCTTTACTATATTTACACTTACCTTTGATTACCTGATGACTTTGATTTATATACTTACCTTTGCTGTTAAAATACTTACCTTTGCCTAAAATATCAAATTTTACTTAAATACTTACCTTTTTCATAATTGCGAAACACCCTGTAAAGAATACAATGTACTTACCGTTTAACTTCTCCAATTCTTACCGTTTGCCTATTATACATTTTTTACTTATTTTACATACATACATACACCTACCTTCCAGTCTCCTTGCTGCGCAAGAGATCAAAGCTAGAGTTTAAGTTAGTTTAGTTTTATTACAACTGTCGCGCATTACTTACCGTTCTTCCTCGATCATTTGTGCTTAAGCTGAGTGAAGTTAAATTAATCAATAAAGTGTCAAAGTAGTAGCAGATTAAATAGTGTTTTATTTGGAGTGACCCTACTGACCCATTACCCCAGAATTATACATGGTCCTTTGCGGCCATTAGTGAATCAGTGACCTAAGAAAAAATAAAAAACCCTTAAAATTAAAAATCTAATAAAAGAGCAATAGCTTTTTTCCAACCAAAATTTGCAAAAAATATTCAACCTAACCTAAGAAAAAAAAGTAAAAGTGAACAGAAAAACCTGAAATAAAAAGTTGAAAAAATTTATATACATATACTTACAAAAGGCCGAAATAAAAAGTGAAAAAAAAAAATATATATATACTTATAAAAAGCTGAAATAAAGAGTTGAAAAAAAAATATATATATATTAAATACTTATTGGCAAAACGAAAGAAAAAAATCAAAAGTTATTATTTACCCTACATACATACTTACCCGAGGGAAAAGTGCTAAAACAACTATAAAAAAGAGTGTACTTACCTGTGAAACCAACAAAAATATATTTTAAAACTTACTCGGTACGCGCACGCTTAAACTAACTGCAAATAAATGTAAATAAAGTTCAAAAAGAAATATTTAAAACACAAAAAAAACAAAGACTTACAAAAGTGGTACACTCTAGTGTAAAAAACGGCACACACGCATACATACGTGTATATATCTATACATATAAAGTGCACAAGTGGAAAAATTGGTACAGAGAAAAAAAACGGACAGTAGACTGTCCCAAAAAATAGTTAAAAAATATATTCGGAACAAATTGAAATAAAACTTGTTAACTTATTTTTTTATTGTCGCCACGAGCAGTATACCTGCATAAGTGGTTCCACAACAACAACAACAACAACAGCAAAAATCTACACAACAACAACATCACAAAAACACAGGAACAAACACCAAGCACAAAACAGAGGACTCAACAACACAGGAAAAACAACATTAAGCTCAAGCACAACAAAACAGGTGGTAATAATACAAAACGAGATGCCAAAGTAAGTACACCCTTTACAAAACTTAATATTGATGCCCATATATCGATAAGTACAGCAAACTCCAATCACTTAAATATCACATACGCTGGATAAAAAACCAGGTACAGTCCCGTCTAAACACCGTAGTTCGTACATTTGTACATAGCTTGAAACCCATAGCGGTACTCCTCAAAAAGCTGTACTTATACACACAACATATATATTTTTCATAAAACCGCATATTACACTTACCAATACCCTCCCGTTAAATCACTTTCACTCAAAGTTAGTTGCTACCCAAAAAACTCAAATTTGCACTAATCTCCGCTGCACAAATAAGCTCCGCCCATAACTCTAGGTAAAAAACTAAAACTCAATAAAAATTGGTTTTTCCGTGTCCCAGAAAAAAAATCAAAAAATTTGAACTACCCTAATACACACTTTAAAACGAAGACTTCACTCAATACACAAATTAGAACTCAACTTAGCAAAATAATTGCAGCGCAAAGCAATTATAACTCCACCCACTCTTTTTGCTTATCTCTCCACGCCATATACATATTTACATACATACCCACACACTTGTACTTAGAACCGCTAAGACAAGTAATTTTCCACCTTCAACACAAAAGCCGCTCATATCCACTTGTTTGTGCAAATTCCGCTACTCCAAATTGCACAGTGGTACAAGGCATTTCAAAAACTGAGTTAAATTAGAGTGGTAAAAAACACTTAAATTCTCAGTAAATTTTAGACTCAAATTTAAATTGTAATATGGCGGACGAGAAAAAGGGCCAACCCAAAACCCTAAATCCACAGTCAGGACCCGTTACCCGATCTAAATCCCAGTCGGAAGAGGAATACGGGGCTTTGGACAAAAAATTTTTCTTCGAAATTAACAAATTAGAAAAATTCTGCGAGAAATGGTGGAACTTAGCGGAAACGGACCACTCTGAGACCAGTCTCAAGCTGTACTTGGAGGAACTCAACAAGCGAGTAGACGCAGTGGAATCTGCATACGAAGCGGCACAGCTAGGCAGAACGGAGGAAAAGTTCAGGGCGACATGCGAGGAGGCATACAACACATCACTCGACACAGCGATGAGCACAAAACTCAGGATAAGCGAGTTGATTAGCACCCTACAACCTAGTCAACCAAACTTAAGCCCCATACGGGTGACGCATACCCCCTCTCAACACGAACCCTATCTCAAAGTCCCCGCATGCGACACGGAAGTCTTCTACGGCGGTTATGAAGACTGGCCGTCATTCCGGGATATGTTCACTGCGGTCTACATAAATCACCCAAAATTATCTCAGGCCCAAAAACTCTATCACCTGAGAACGAAAACCCGAGGCAAAGCAGCTCTTATTATTAAAAAATATCAACTAAATGATCAAAACTTCGAGCTGGCCTGGGGAGCACTCAAATCACGATACGAGAATCGGAGAATTCTCGTAGATAACCAATTAAAGACCCTATTTAATATGCCCACAGTTTACTCTGAAAATGGTGAAAGAATTCAAGAAATTCAAACCACCATAAATAACTGTATCTCGACCCTAAATGCGAGCGATGTCTCAACTGATAACTGGGACCCCATCCTCGTATTCTTATGCTCATCAAAACTACCTGATGAAACCCTTGCACTCTGGGAACAATCACTCGATTCCAGAAAAGAGCTACCACTTTGGTCGGAGATGGACAAATTTCTCACGACTAGGTACGAAGTGGTAGAGCGACTCGGCACATATAGACCCAATAAACCCCGTAACTCAAACTCTAGCTTCAACCACAGATCTTCGACGCCCCAAAACCAGTCGAATTTCAGGAATAAAACCCAAACATTCCATGTGGACTCAAAGAGGCAACCCTCATGCAAACTCTGTAATCTGAATCACTCATTAATGAGTTGTATGAAATTCAGAGATCTCTCGACTCAAGAGCGAAGCAAATTCGTAAAAGAAAACAATTATTGCACAAATTGTTTAGCTTGCTCACATTTGGAAAGAGATTGTGGTAGCAATTTCACCTGCGTATATTGCCAAAAACGACACCACTCTCTACTTCATTTCCAAACCAAATCGAACTCTCAAAACTCAGCTCAGGGGCAACAATGGAACAAGGCGCAACCCGCAGTTGAAGACCCAGACAGAACATCAACTTCAAAAGATGCCAGTCGAACCCAATCAACTCAGAACCCATTTAAGAAAAACACGACATCGACTCACTTCGCAAGTAGTAGCGAAACCACCCTCTTACCCACAGCTTTAGTCACAGTGTCAGCTAACGGCGAATATCATAAAATTCGTGCACTGATAGACCGAGGCTCCGAAAAAACCTTTGTAGCCTCTAGAATACAAAAACTCCTACAACTACCAACCAAAGAAACCCATTATAAAATATCGGGAATGGGAGGTTCCGTAGTTCAAAACTCAAGTAAGATCTGTGAAATAACACTCTGCTCGGCGGATCTGAAAACGCAAATAAACACCCAAGCGATTTTATTGCCAAAATTGACGCATTTCTTACCCAGCGTCAAAGTGTCGACAGTCAATTTGAGAGAAATTGCAACATTGCCACTCGCTGACCCTCAATGTTTCACACCCTCAAAAATCGGCATGGTTATAGGCAGCGATCTCACCCCCCAAATACTAGTCCAAGGGTTACAAGCCAATGTAAGTGGCTCGTTATTAGCCCAAAATACGATATTTGGGTGGATACTCAGCGGACCAATTAAAGAGACTGTAAACACATTCTCTACTCAAGTACTCGAGAGTCCGGATGATACTCTCAGTACAATACTCCAGCAGTTTTGGCAACAAGAAGAGCTACCCATGACTCAAGCTCTTTCTGAAGATGACAAATTTTGCGAGGAACTCTACCGCAAAACCACTCACCGCCAAGAAGATGGTAGATATGTTGTGAAACTACCATTTAAAAGGGAATTTCCAAACACACTCGCCCTGGGACATTCGCGAATTGCTGCACAACAACAATACCTCAGCGTCGAAAGATCCCTTGAAAAAAACCCCGAGCTGAGAGAAAAATACTCTGAAGTTTTGGAGGAATATATAACCCTTAATCATATGGAGGCAACCTCATCCCGCGAGGTCATCGATAAAGGAAAGTGTCTTTCTTTCTACCTCCCCCATCATGCTGTCTTAAAACCCGACAGCAAAACAACAAAGGTGCGCGTTGTCTTCAACGCATCTAGAACCACTCATTCTGGAAACTCCTTGAATGACGCTTTACACTCAGGCCCTATACTCCAAAACGACCTAATGCTCGTACTACTCAAATGGCGATTTTTTAAGTACGTATTCAATGGCGATATCGAAAAGATGTATCGCCAAATTCTCGTGCACGAAGAGGATCAGGATTTTCAAAGAATTCTCTTCCGAAGATCCCCACAGCAGCCAATGGAGGACTTCAAATTAAAGACAGTGACGTTTGGCGTCAACTGTGCCCCATATCTCGCGATACGTACTCTGCATCAACTCGCAAAAGACACAAAACCCACCCACGCACTCGCCCATGATATATTGCTACACGAAACCTACGTAGACGATATACTTTCGGGAGAACACACCTTACAGTCCGCTCACGACTCTCTACACGAAGTTATCGAAGTTTTAAAATCAGCCGGTTTTCCACTCAAAAAAATAACGGCAAATAACTCAGAATTATTGCAATCCATTCCAGAATCTGATCTCCTAGATGCAGATTTTCTCAAATTTCACGATGCCAGCTCAACGAAGACTCTCGGCATAAAATGGAATGCCATAAACGACTCTTTCTCGTACTCGTACGACCCTCTACCCGCAGAAAACTCGAACACAAAGAGGCAAATTTTATCGGCGGTTGCGAATTTGTTTGACCCGGCAGGGTGGCTATCGCCAATAATGATACTAGCCAAGACTCTCCTCCAGGAACTCTGGTTAGAAGGAACAGACTGGGACGAACGAGTCAAACCCAGCGCTTTCCACAAATGGAATACATTTCGCGAAAACCTCTCCGCGATAAATGAAATTAAAATCCCTCGATGGGTTGAATTTTCACCCAATAAACCCTTTCAGATGCATGGATTCTCAGATGCATCCGAAAAAGCATTCTGCGCTTGCGTATACCTACGAGTGCAAAATAGCGATAACACATTCTCAACTCACTTACTCGTGGCGAAGAGCAAAGTGGCTCCATTGAAAACCGTGAGCCTGCCACGTCTAGAACTCTGTGGAGCAGTACTACTCACCAAATTGGTAAAACAAATACGCTCCCACCTAACCCTGACTCCACATGACCTATTGCTCTGGTCGGACTCAGCCATAGTACTCGCATGGTTGGAAAAACCCCCACACACTTGGAAGACCTACGTTGCAAATAGAACCTCACAAATTCTGGAAAACGTGAGTAACGCCACTTGGAAACACGTACCCAGTGGAGATAATCCAGCAGATCTTGGTACCCGCGGATGCACACCCAAGGATCTAGCCGAACGCTCCCTTTGGTGGAAGGGCCCAGAGTGGTTGGCCAAATCCTCAACGTCCTGGCCGAAAACAGCGACACAAACCCCTACTCCACCGGAACAAAAGCGCACTCAAGCATTTCATGCTGTAGATATGCCTGATCTACTCGAACGCTTTTCGTCCTACTCAAGAGCTCTACGAGTCGTTGTTTATATGTACCGTTTTATAAACAGGGCACAAGGACTCGATACTCAAAAAACGATCACTCTAACCCATGAAGAAGTGCATCAGGCAAAGGTTCGTTTGATCCTGTTGACGCAACAGAAATATTACTCTGCCGAAATTGCGGATCTACAGTCCAACAAACCACTCCACAAAAAGAGTTCCTTATTAACTCTGAACCCTATGCTCGACGAAACAGGCATAATGCGAGTGAATGGTCGGCTCGCAGAAGCCAATCTCAGTTACAACGAGCGTTATCCGGTTATAATTCCCGATAATTCTCGTTTTTGCTCTTTACTCTTGGAGTTTGTTCACTCTACCTTGTTGCATGCCGAAAAACAACTGATGATCCGCATGATACAACAGGAATACTACATCCCTCGACTCAAACAAAAGGTGAAGAAGTGCATATTTCACTGTAAGACATGCACTATCTATAAACAACAGGCTAAATCTCAAATAATGGCCGCCCTCCCTCCGGAAAGGTCCACATACTCTCTCCCATTTCACGCCACCGGTATCGACTTTGCTGGACCTTTTCTCGTTAAGACATCAATCTGACGGAAGGCATCTTACTCAAAGGCATACGTTTGCGTATTCGTATGTTTCTCAACAAAAGCAGTCCATCTTGAAGTCTGCTCTGATCTGACAACCGCTGCTTTTAAAGCAGCATTTGCTCGATTTGTTAGTCGTCGTGGGCTCCCACACAAAATAATGTAAGACAATGGCAAAACCTTTATTGGAGCAAGTCGTGCCATTCAGAAGGAGCTTTCTTCTTTTCTCAAGGAAGCCGCAACTGACATAGCTGAAAAATATGCTACTCATGGACTGTCCTGGCAATTCATCCCACCATATGCTCCCCACATGGGCGGATTATGGGAAGCGGCTGTTAAAAACTTTAAAACCCATTTCCTTAAAGTTGCAGGCAGTCAAAAATTCACTTTTGAAGAATTTACTACCCTACTCACTCGAATCGAAGCGGTTCTCAACTCTAGACCGCTATCTCCGATGTCGCAAGATCCAAATGATTTACTCGCTCTAACTCCAGGACATTTCCTCCGTGGTGCTCCACTACTCGCGTTACCCGAACCCAACTCCGAAAATCTTCCGCTCATCAACAAATGGCAAAAACTCCAAGTTCTACACCATCAATTTAGTACGCGCTGGAAAAATGAATATCTCAAAGAACTTCATAAGCGTACTAAATGGAAAACGCAGCAGCCAAACATCAAGGAAGGTGATCTAGTCGTCGTTAAGGATGACCTTTTCCCCCCGAATGAGTGGCGACTCGGACGCGTTACTCGTCTCCATCCCGGCTCGGACGAAAAGGTTCGAGTTGTAGATGTCCGCACTCAAAGCGGAACATACACACGACCCATTGCAAAACTTTGCGCACTTCCCCCAGCCGAATAAGATCTCCACCCTCACTCTACAAATCTCTCCGTAGCATGCAACCTCTAGGATATCCATCAGACCCTACTGTTAGCACCCGTACTCACCTCATAAAATATTTCTCTTTCTATTCTCATTACAGACGCTACGAGAGTCTCAGCAAGTGTCGGCTCTGTTGCCAAAAGCACTCGTTGCGCTACTGCAACGCGTTCATGGCAATGACACCTGAAGAACGCTATGAGTCGGCACGGGCTCATAAATACTGTATTAATTGTTTGGCAACATCCCACGTAACGGGCGCATGCGACTCTCCGGACAGTTGCCACAAATGCGGCCTTGCACACCACACGCTGCTACATCGACAGCAAGATAAACCCCCGAAGAAGCAGAAGAATCGACGCAATGGACCGAAACCCAAGGAGACACCCCCTACTCGACGAGTGGTCATTGCAAAGCCTAAGAAAAGGAGGGGAGAACGCAAGGACACTCAGCGACGCTTGAAAACCCTGTTCTCTACTGCGGTATCCACTTTAGCAGAGATGCAGGAGTTACTGCTGCCGCCATCGGAGCAGGCCGGCCGCCATGTTGGAGACATGAGCTCCAATCTAATTGAATTTTAAAAATTCCGAGCAAACACATACATATATAAACAAAAAATGAATTTACAAAATGAATTATATATACATATATACAATTTAAAAATACTTACCTTTACTATATTTACACTTACCTTTGATTACCTGATGACTTTGATTTATATACTTACCTTTGCTGTTAAAATACTTACCTTTGCCTAAAATATCAAATTTTACTTAAATACTTACCTTTTTCATAATTGCGAAACACCCTGTAAAGAATACAATGTACTTACCGTTTACCGCCTAAGAAAAGGAGGGGAGAACGCAAGGACACTCAGCGACGCTTGAAAACCCTGTTCTCTACTGCGGTATCCACTTTAGCAGAGATGCAGGAGTTACTGCTGCCGCCATCGGAGCAGGCCGGCCGCCATGTTGGAGACATGAGCTCCAATCTAATTGAATTTTAAAAATTCCGAGCAAACACATACATATATAAACAAAAAATGAATTTACAAAATGAATTATATATACATATATACAATTTAAAAATACTTACCTTTACTATATTTACACTTACCTTTGATTACCTGATGACTTTGATTTATATACTTACCTTTGCTGTTAAAATACTTACCTTTGCCTAAAATATCAAATTTTACTTAAATACTTACCTTTTTCATAATTGCGAAACACCCTGTAAAGAATACAATGTACTTACCGTTTAACTTCTCCAATTCTTACCGTTTGCCTATTATACATTTTTTACTTATTTTACATACATACATACACCTACCTTCCAGTCTCCTTGCTGCGCAAGAGATCAAAGCTAGAGTTTAAGTTAGTTTAGTTTTATTACAACCATTGTATACCTTATATAGTAGCGCAACTCGCAAAAAACACACTAATACACACGCACAGCATATTCCCCATAAGCACAGAAAAATATTTTCTCAAACGTTTAGTAAATAATGAGGGTCAATAATGTACCACGATTTGGACAAAATTTATTTTAGGGAATGGTAAAGGGCGTCGTAGGTATAAAAACTGTGAAGGTAGAAACTGCCGGAGATTTATAGTATAATTTTTATATTTAATTATACCTCAAGTTAATACTCATTTAGCATAATAGTTGATCTTCTAGTGGTAGTTTATAATTAAATCGAAAATTAATTGATTGATGAATTTATATTAAGTTTTCCAAAAGTGAGAATTGACATTGAAGGTTTCATCTCAAATGCGTCTCAGGTTGATATCAAACAAAATGGTTTATTGGGCTTCATACTATTCCTTCATTCCATTTCTTTTGGAGTCACTCAGCCAGTGCCTTCCACTCAAATTCGTAAGAAGAAGAAAAGAAGTTGCCAAACTATAGTAGGGATAAACAATGATTACAACTGTCGCGCATTACTTACCGTTCTTCCTCGATCATTTGTGCTTAAGCTGAGTGAAGTTAAATTAATCAATAAAGTGTCAAAGTAGTAGCAGATTAAATAGTGTTTTATTTGGAGTGTCCCTACTGACCCATTACCCCAGAATTATACAAATATGATTGATATATCTGCTCTCAATGGATATGTTTTGTGGACTGAAGTAAACCCCGAATGGAATACGTTCAAAACTTATAAAAGGAGGCTTTATTTAGAAGAGCTTGGATTAACTCTCGCGTTTGAGCATATGCAGCGTAAAGAACGTGTTCCAAGATCACAAGCATCGGCATCAATTATCCAAAAAATGAGACCCGAGTCTGAGCAACCAAACACACCAACGACTGAGCCTAGCCGTAAAAGGAAAGCGAGTCAAAGAGTACCTTTCGCTATCTGTCCATCGGGTAAACGTCGGAAGACTTATGAGCACTGTAAGGTATGTGGAACTGTTGTATGCCCTCAGCATCGGACTACGGTCTCTATCACAACGTCTTATTGCGGAAACCATGCTCCATAAACTTAAAAATAATTTCTTTAATGAAATAATATGAAATCTTTTTATTTTAATGTGTTTAAACATGAATTCAATTTTTTTTTTAAACCTATGTTATAATTTTTGGACTGAAATATATGCGTTGTCATTTCGTGACCTTAATGACTAATTTGCAAGTTTTTCTTAATAATGCAGAAGGGTTAATATTTCACATTGAGGTGGTATAATATACGTTGATTTGCAAATAAAGTGTATATAACGAACATATTAATGTGTACATATAACATGCATAGCGTTGTGTAAATTTGTATACCCAGCGTACTTGTACTAGTACAAGGGTATTTGCATGAAATTTTGTAGACAGGTTACTTTCTGGCCAAGGAAGGTTGGTATGGAAAATGGGCGAAACCGGATGATAACCACGCCCCCCTTTTCGATATCGAAAATCACATAAAATGATATATCTCGGTAGCTGAAATGGCTAAAATGATATAATTTTATAGGTGAATTCCCCTGGTCATTCTATTATGATATTTTGTTCCATTTTTTGAAGTGGGCGGTAGAATCATGAAATTTGGCTCAAGGTATACTAGCATAATAAGGAGTATACCTGATGAAATTGAACGAAATCCCTTCGCGACCACGCCTACTTTCGATATGGAAAATTTCGAAAATCACATAAATTGACATAGTTCGATAAGGTAAATAGCTAAAATAGTATACTTTGGTAGGTAAATCCTATATCAATGACAATTCATGGTATTATTATACCGTTCTGAAAACTACCGCTGGGTGTTTAATGTTCGACTTACCCGACCTTGGACTTGGAATTAGACGTCCACGTCGATGGCATAAAGCTGCCTCTGTCACACATCTCAAAGTCCTAGGGATTACGTTTGATAACATGCTCAACTACGGTGACCAATAAAGTCCAAAGCTGGCAGCACTTGGGGTAAGAATAACGAAAGGTAACGTATAAGACAATTGGCCAATAGTGTCACCCGGGCTAGCAGAAACAAAATGGAGGAAATGACCCGAAAAATGACCCCAATACTATCCCAATATGACCCCAAAATGAATTGTAAAAGTAATTGAAAAAGTAATGAAGTCCAATTACTTTTGCAATTCCTTTGAGGAATGGAAAATTTTAAAGTACATTTTCCATTCCTTGTAATGTAATTGAAAAAATTTCAATTACATTTTCAATTCCTTTCAAAAGTAATGGAGCTGCAATTACATTGTCACAATTCCATAAAAAAATACCTTGTGCTTGAGCCTCAAAACGATGAAATACTTTTGGTATTTTTTTTTTTAGGAATTGAAATGTAATCAATTCCTTTTCTTTTCTTGAAAGGAATTGATTACTTTTCTCAATTTCATGTAATGGGGAATTGGGAGTAATTTAATTCCTAAAGTAATGATTACTACCCAGTTCTGATTGACGGCTTCTAAAATCCAACTTAAAATGGTGTAGAAAACCGGCCCGTGTAATCAGTCGTTACCTAAAAACCTACAGATCTAAAAAGCTTAAAAAAAATTCAAATCAAACGAACAGATCGGAATAAACTATATAAGCCCGGTTATTAGTGCAACTTTAAACCACAGACTAAGTTCACTAGAGTTCATCCCATATTAAGTGGCTTAAACTTGCAGTGAAAAACTGGGCCTAACTGAAGGAAAATGTGTTTCAAAATGAACTTTTTTATTGCATTTAACTGTCATGAAACAGATCCAACTGTGTTGAAATATGCAGTATAGGTTTCGCAAACTGCTCTTCTTTCTAAACTTGAGTGGTTTGCATGCGATCTTTGTAAATTCGTTAGGTCCACTTCATTTCGCCAAAGTCCATTGCTCAAAGTTATTTCAACTGTATTTTCCGAGTCGAGCAAAGCACTTTCAACACCATCTCGTGTCCTAATAATGTTATATAAAGCAGTCGCAGCTAGGGTTAAAATTTCTACCTTTTCTAAAGGTAAATCAATACTTCTCTGAAATATTTGAAATTTATTTGCAAATATTCCAAAGGCATTTTCGGCTACACGCCTCGCCCGACTTAAGCGGTAATTAAAAATTTTATGAAAATCGCTAGATCGCTGGCCGTGTGGTTTTAACATGCAAGAGGTTTATTTAAACGCGTCATCCGCTACAAATACATATGGAACTTTTTCATGGCTGCCAGGTAGCTGTGCGTCAGGGGGGAAATTAAATTCATTATTTTGCAATCCTTTCGAAAAAGATGATTCGTTGAATGCTGCAGCATCATTAGCTCTGCATTTGTTCCAACATTGACGAATATAAATTTATAATTCGCGTCGATCACGGCTAAGAGTATAACGCTATTAAATCCTTTGTAATTATAATAATATGACCCATAACCTTTCCCGAGGGCGAATGGCTATATGTTTCCCATCTGCAATTGATGAAATATACATATACATATGCATACATCAATAAAAGCACAACGATCACATGAATTTGAACACGGCATACCTATAGCTCCCAAGCAGTAAGGAAAGTTCCATTGTTTTTCGAAGTCGTTTTCTATAGCGCACCATTCATGGCTAGTTTGCGGCATCTAAGTACAGGAAACATTTGTGATGAATTTACTTTTAAACTATATGTTGGTTACATTGGTTTAACTTAAAAAAGTCATCCTTTAGGACTGAGTAAATAGCTTTTAAAGTAGTGTGCACAATGTTAGAAATTGCTGATGCTGATGTTCTAAAACCGTATGCCAGTTGTTTAAACCTTTGTCCTGTGCCTAAATAACGCAGAGTTATAAGTAACCAAGGATAAAATGCAGTTCTATATAATGATCTCCAGAAAATAAATAACTGATAATTACCTAGCGCTAGGAGATATGGCTGGACGCATTACTGTGTCTTGCTTCGAAATAAGCGGGTTGACTTTTGCTAGTAGCTCGGAAAATGTGGTAGGTGTCATCCTAGCGAAGTTTTTAAAATCTTTAGGGTCCTCGGTGTATAGCTCTGCCATTGCCAAGCAAGACCTCGACCAGAATCTCTCCGCAATAGCAATTTGTCACTCCAACACCTTCTCTTTTTCTTTAAACGTTCCTTTTTCTTTTTTAAAATTGCGGCGGTCATTACAATTGCGCTTAGAGCGATTTTTTTTTATCTTTTTCCTCTATTAATTACACGTGGTTTTCATTTTGAAGTTTTGTTTATAATAAATCAAAAGCAACACAAAATACATATCATGTAAACGAAAAGTAAATTAAGCGAATTTAACACACAGTATGAGTACATATGGATCGAAAACTTGACAGGTACATATAGGCTTGCCAACTTTTCAAATGGCTTGGGGAGGACAAAATAATTTTTAGGGAGGACTTTCTATCAAGGTACCATTGTTTCGGGAGGACACATCCACCGTATAGTTTCCCGAACAACGAGAGAAAAAGAACTTTACCAAAAATATTGGTATTTTAGTAAATTCATTTATTTTATTTATTACGACTCTTCGAGCCTATATCATTATTTTTAGTTTATTTGTTATTAAAGAAAAAATAGGTCTCCAAACTCTCCAGCTATTTTGTTATCTCCACATTCTGTTATACCAGAACTATACATCACTATTCAGCACTCTTATAAAACTCCCAAAGACACTCCTACCGCTCATTCCCTTACACTCGCACGTACATATCTATGCAATGATCCAGCAGCTGCCACTTGCTTTTATTTTTGTGCCAAAAAAAACAACAAAATGTACCAAATTATATCATCTTCGGCATCTAAACACCATTTGTAAGCTAAGAAGTCCAGCTTCACTTCTGGCTTTATATATTTAACTTTTTGCCTATTGGTTAAAGTTTATTTTTTTAACGATATGATTTTGTAAGAAAATTCCACAATGTTAAGATCGAAATTTAAATATCGTACGGACTTTAACTAAAGAACAATTTTACATGACACTAATGCTGATTTCGTTGAACATGTTTATACCCTTGCACAGAATACTGTAAAAGTGTGATAAAAGTGTACCTGTTGTACATGAAACTGCTATATCGATAAAACGAACAAAAAACATTGCCCGTTTGCTATGCTATGTGCATAAATAATTAGTTTTCGCTTATCAACCATATTCAATTGTTATTGCAAAATCCAATTTTTTTCACCAAATTTATCTGTCAAATAAAATTTTCGTCAGCTGATTTTCAGTGAAACCAAATACCCTGTCAAAGCTTCAGAGGGTAAAAAGTGTGAGTTTTTTAGGAAATCAAAGCATATTCTGTTTAACGTTATACATTCATTTTGCAAACGAAAACGGAAAATATAAGAGTGTAAAAAATACGCATTTTTTGATGAAACGAAATCACCATAACTCTACTTTTTTTACGAAAAACATATTTTTGGGTATTTGTTTCCTTTAGGGATCAACCGCTAATAAATTAGCTAAAATTATGGGAGATAGCTCAAAAGACAGGTTTTGGCCTCACGATCACGAATCCGGAAGCGCTTTTTTAATTTTTTGTTTCTATGGAAAGTTATGGTCAAAAAATCGAAAAATGACCCACGGCACGCATTTTTTCGCACGTTTTTAGGTACAGCCTAATAAAATTACAACAACCACATGAAAACTTGCCACTTTGATTGCAAATACCTCTTCAGAGAAGCAAAATATTAAAAGGCGCTTCCGGACTCGTTATCGTGAGGCCAAACCCTGTCTTTTGAGATATTTCCCATAATTTTAGCTAATTTATTAGCAGTTGACACCTAAAGGAAACAAATACCCATTTTTACTTTGATTATTTGATGTTCTAAGCTTTTCTCGATTTTTTTAAAGTTTAATTCACTTATGAAATTTTTGGGGGGTTAAATATTGGAAAAGTATATTTTCTAAGCAGAAAATATATTTTTCATACAGTTGAAAATTGCCCAGAAAAATTAAAAAAAAAAACAGTTTTAAATTTTTGCTTCCACCGAGAATCGAATATAGGTGTTCTGCAAGTAGTAAACATTTATACCCATTCTGGTATAAAAAGGGTACAATTAGTCTCTTTATAGGACATGCTCGAACAAATGTGACCAATTTATTCCATCTAAAAGTGACTAAAAAAGTAGTAGTCTACTTTTCCTTTGGATTGATCCCGGACTAATCGTATTTTTTGCAGGGAAATACCATACGAACTTTTACTAATGCACCTTTTTACATAACTAATTCCACTTTTTTGTATGAAACCACATTTTTTACTTTGATAATTTAATGTGCTAAGCTTTTTCGATTTTTAAATAGTTTTTTTACTTATGAAATTTTTAGAGAAACAAAATATTGGAAAAGTAGGTATATTTTCTAAGCAGAAAATGTATTTTTCATACAAAAAAGTGAAGTTAGTTATATAGAATTAAAAATTTTTATCCCAACATCAGAATTGTAATTTTCAAAAAATAGCTTTAAAAAAATTTGTTTAAAAGAAAAATATTAAAATTCATGCACAGGAATGTAAAGCAGGAGTTATTAGATTTCAAATGTTAAAAAAAAATCTATAGCATTACTACAAGCCGAAACATAATAATTTCGGTTGTTGCATGTTTTCATCACCTTAGGAAAAATTGCAGTATCTATATATTAATACGCTAACACTCTCCGCATACAAACTTTCGTAACCCAATTTAGTATAGTATTTATGGATAGATCCCTATAAAAGTTATATTGGAAACTTAGAATGGACTAACCTGCTGTCTCACCAAAAAAAATTTTGAAAATTATTTTTAGTTTATTTGTTATTAAACAAAAAAGAGGTCTCCAAACTCTCCAGCTATTTTGTTATCTCCACTTTCTGTTATACCCGAACTATACATCACTATTCAGCACTCTTATAAAACTCCCAAAGACACAACCATCCGCTCATTCCCTTACACATATACGTACATATCTATGCAATGATCCAGCAGCTGCCACTTGCTTTTATTTTTGTACCAAAAAAGAAACAACAAAATGTACCAAATCATATCATCTTCGGCATCTAAACAACATTTGTAAGCTAAGAAATCCAGCTTCACTTCTGGCTTTATATATTTAACTTTTGGCCTATTGGTAAAGTTTATTTTTTTAACGATATGATTTTGTAAGAAAATTCCACAATGTTAAGATCGAAATTTAAATATCGTACGGACTTTAACTAAAGAACAATTTTACATGACACTAATGCTGATTTCTTTGAACATGTTTACACCCTTGCACAGAATACTGTAAAAGTGTACCCGTTCTACGTGTAAAAAATTCGCATTTTTTGATGAAACGAAATCACCACTCTACTCTACTTTTTTTTACGAAAAACACATTTTTGGGTATTTGTTTCCTTTAGGGATCAATCGCTAATAAATTAGCTAAAATTATGGGAGATAGCTCAAAAGACAGGTTTTGGCCTCAGGATCACGAGTCCGGAAGCGCTTTTTTAATTTTTTGTTTCTATGGAAAGTTATGGTCAAAAAATCGAAAAATGACCCACGGCACGCATTTTTTCGCACGTTTTTAGGTACAGCCTAATAAAATTACAACAACCGCATGAAAACTTGCCACTTTGATTGCAAATACCTCTTCAGAGAAGCAAAATATTAAAAAGCACTTCCGGACTCGTGATCCTGAGGCCAAACCCTGTCTTTTGAGATATTTCCCATAATTTTAGCTAATTTATTAGCAGTTGACACCTAAAGGAAACAAATACCCATTTTTCTTTGACTATTTGATGTTCTAAGCTTTTCTCGTTTTTTTAGTTTAATTCACTTATGAAATTTTTAGGGGGTTAAATATTGGAAAAGTATATTTTCTAAGCAGAAAATATATTTTTCATACAGTTGAAGATTGCCCAGAAAAATATCCCCAATCGTCTCATTTAAAGCAAAGCTGTAATTAGACGCTGGCAAGTATAAGTCTGTGGTCATAACCAATAACAGCCTAGGTGCTGGCGAATTTTTGTAACAAAACTGTTTTATAACTAAGGCAAACGTATTGGATTTAATTGTTTGTAAAGAAAGTAAATAAAGACCAATGAAAGTCTTGAAAAATGTCTCGATGTTGCTATTCAAAATCACCAGCAAAAATTTCAACTGGTCTAATTTCTTAAGTCGACTTAGGCTGTTATTGCTTATGGCCACAGAAGTATAATTGACAGAACTCTGATTTTTTTTCAATTTTCCTTGCTTAAAAAATAAAATAAAAACGAAAAATTAAAAAAAGAAACAGTTTTCAATTTTTGCTTCCACCGAGAATCGAATATATGTAGGTGTCCTGCAAGTAGTAAACATTTATACCCATTCTGGTATGAGAAGGGTACAATTAGTCTCTTCATAGGACATGCTCGAACAAATGTGACCAATTTATTCCATCTAAAAGATACTAAAAAAAGTAGTAGTCTGCTTTTCCTCTGGATTGATCCCGGACTAATCGTATTTTTTGCAGGGAAATACCATACGAACTTTTACTAATGCACCTTTTTACATAAGTAACTCCACTTTTTTTGTATGAAACCACATTTTTTACTTTGATAATTTAATGTGCTAAGTATTTTCGATTTTTAAATACTTTTTTTACTTATGAAATTTTTAGAGAAATAAAATATTAGAAAAGTATATCTGCTAAGCAGAAAATGTATTTTTCATACAAAAAAGTGAAGTTAGTTATATAGAATTAAAAATTTTGTTCGCAAGACCAGAATTGTAATTTTCAAAAAATAGCTGTAAAAAAATTTGTTTCAAAGAAAAAACATTTAAATATGCTGCACCACCCTAATGTGCGGAATCGTTGCATGGTATTACTCAAATCAAATGTTTAAATTCCCAAACATCATATATATATATATGTATGCGTGAAGCAAGAATAAAAAACGGTACCTTGCAAATTGCACAATCATCGAAACTCCGACAAACACTCCCCGCAAAAACTCTGCGCTTCGAAAACCGCTCCCACCCTTTTTCGCGCTCCTTACTCTCACATGAACGTACATAAGTATACAGCGATCCAGGCAGCTGCCACTTGCCTTCATTTTTGTACCAAAAAAAAAAAAACAAAGTGTAGCAAATCAAATAAAGATCATTGCATCCTCGCCATCTTTACACCATCATCATTCACATAATCACATAATTCACATAATCCAAGGTTTTTCGCAGAGCACTTTTTTATTTAGTTTTTTGTCCATTAAAATGTTTATATTTTTAACGATATGGTTTTTTTTAAAGTTAAATTCCACAAGGTTACGATAAAAAAAGTACCATTATATATCGAAATATTATAAGCCCATACCGGGTTTTTGTGCAATTTAAATTAAAAACTTATTTTTTATGTAAAAACTAATGTAAGTTTAATATAATTTGTAATAGTAAGTGTCTGCTGTACCTTAGACATAAACAAATAAATAAAAAAATAAAAAAAAAAATATAAAAAATCTGTTGTAGATATATCCTAATGTATTGTCGTCAGCTTTTCTGTTGTACTGCTTTGCTGCACCACCCTAATGTGAAGATTGTTTGCATGGTATCACTTAATCCAAATTTGCATTTGTCACGAAGGAGTCACTTATTTGGTTTTGTTGTGAACGGGGAATATGTACATATATTAAGAGAGAGTTGAAGAAAATTTCAGATGGTCGAATTTCGACCACGGGCGATCCTAGTTATTAATAATTCACTTCTGATTAAATTAGTGGAGCACCGACCTCTGTCATCACTCCACTTTGCATTCATGATCGAAAAAGTCCACATTTTCTACAATTATTGATGCCTTTGTACGACCACAATTAATTTTCTTTACAGTTTCAGAGTCTCCGATACTTTTCTTTAGCATTTTAAAGTTACAGTCCAAGGAATTGTATAATAAATTGTGTCTCACGTTGTGATATATGTGCATAATTTCTGTTATTACAGCATTATTATCTTGATTACAATTTAACGCAGGCATACAATTGTTTATGCGTTGGTTCGAATGTCTTGCTAATTCTTCCGCTTGGTGATTTTTTCCCATTTGATGAAGTCGAAGCGCCGAGTATCCTTTATATGCTACGGAAAAATCTATACGGCACAGACGGCAATGCGCCTTGGTTGATGGTGTAGTTTCAGACATTTCTAGCCAATAAAACTCCTTTTGCTTCATCCACTCCGCATTGAAATAGCAAAGACTTTTTTTTAGCTTTCGCCGGCATGTCATCGCTTGAGCTACTTTCTTCGTTCTCAAACATGTTTCTGCAATAGAAAACATCATGAATAAATGAGTGGCTCAGTGCCATCCTTGCCTAACCCTCGAAATTTTTTATATGGAGTTATTATGGTATACTACTTAGAAATACTCCAAAGAGAGAGAATAGATTCTTTAAATATTGTTTTTTTCGCATAGTAAAGATTGTGAGGGTTAGGCATTTCTGGCCTTAGGCTGTTTAATTTTTAATTACCTATTAACTTTGTCACTAATTATTAGGAAATTACTAAATTGAGGGTTAGGCAAGGATGGCACCGAGCCACTCAAATATAATCAAGGAAATTTTTAAAAGAAATTTACCGATATGTGGTTTTAAGAATTTTTTACAAAAATTTGATGCAGCAATTTATTATTTTCATCCCCTTTTAAATGTTGCGAGTATGGCGCAATAATCAGATGACGAGAGTTTGACGTACATACATATATACACACAACTATCTTTGATTTTGTGTTTGTAATTAATGTTAGCGCCACCTGTATAAGTGAATGACAAGTGTCATGAAGAAATTTCAACGTTGCCACATGTATACATTTTCGCTACATTCACAAGTTTTAAAAGTTGCCAAAATAAAAAGGAGTGTTTCACGTGTCGGGAGGACTTTTTAGTCTTTTGGGAGGACGGAGGACATTTCGTGGGAAGGGGAGGACTGTCCTCCCGAGGGGAGGACGGTTGGCAAGCCTAGGTACATATGACAATACACATCGTGTATAACAACCTTTACTACACCCAAAAAAATTCCAAATACCCAATTAACAAAAATTTTGTATAAAAAAAAATAAATAAAAATTAAAAGGGTATTAGTAAAGTAAAAAAAAAATTATGAAAAAATGTAGAGAACAACTAGAAAAAAATTACTAAAAATCAGGCAATTTTATTAATGGCTTAAGATTGATATCTTATAGTAAAATTCAACTAGCTACAAAACTGCGTACTCGAGAAAAGTCTAAAAACTCCATGCCAGAAGTTTCAAGTTTTGCCGAAAACTTGGCAAATTTTCCCAAACTTTGCACAAGCTTTTTAACTTTAACTTATTTCTGTTGCAGATTTGGCCATTTTTAAAATTATTAAAAACACGTAAATAAATAAATATTTTAAGAATAAAACTACTTTCATGCATAGCAGTGAACAGTCGTTGATTAAGTGATTCGCAGACGCACTTTAATTTTCCACTAATATCGCTTGCTCTTAGATTCTCTGAGATTACTCGTATGCTCTTAACTAAATTGGTAGCTTATGAAGGGCGTGTTGCGTTTATTTGCGAAGCTTTTAGTATTTGTTTCCATTTGAAAGCTTTTATAATTTCTCACGCATTTCCGTTGAATTTTGAGCTGCTAGCGAATAAAATACATTGCCTTTATATAGATTAGCAGTGATTAGTAGTTTAAACTTCACACGTTTTAGGTTGAGTGTTCTGTTGGCTAACGCATATTCAAAATTAAAAAACCCTTTTTCTACTTTGAGCAAGTGATTTTTAATACAAATTTTCATTCGAAATTCGAAACTTATTATTGGAAATCCATGTTTATAATAAAAGGTTTTCCATCCCTGCTGTAAACACACTTTCTTTTATTAGCTAATCGTTTTTCATGTTTCTTTTCCGAATACTGACTGCAGACATAAATTAAATGGTCTGAAACATTTTATGTTACGCAGCTACCCTGCAGCGAAAGCAACCAGTTGAAAACTACTTTACAACTAGTTGGTGCACCAGGCCCAACTAGTCAGTCTTTGGGTTTTTTGTCATATAAGCAACTCGTATTTTTTACGTGTTGATGTCCTACAAAATGTCAATTGTCAGATTTTGACCAGCGGCCGCCGTGGTGTAGCGGTTAAGTGTTCGGCCTTCTACACCAAGTCGTGGCGGTTCGATGCCCGGCAAAAGTAACATCAAACATTATTTAGAAAAAGAATTTTTCTAAAACGGGGTCGCCCCTCGGCAGTAGTTTGGCAAACTCTCCGGGTGTATTTCTGCCATGAGAAGCTTCTCAGCAAAAAATTCATTTGCTTTGCAAGTGCCGTTCGGAGTCGGCAAAAAACTGTAGGTCCCGCCAACTTGTAGGAAAAACTCAAAAAGCAACACACCACAAGTTGGAAAGAGAAGCTCGGCTAAAAATCTCGTTAGAGGTTATGATGATAACCTGTAGGTATATCGCCGCCATTAGTTTTTTTTTTTTTTTTTTTTATACCAGTTATCTACTAGTCATGATATACTAGAAATATACTACACACAGAGAAAATTGAGCTGGTGATGGATAAGAATTGACAGTGATTTGGTCATATCAACCAAAATATAGTTATATCAACCAAAATATCTGTTGGTTCAACTAAAATCACGGTGAATTCTTATCCATTTCCAGTTCATTTTTCTCTGTGTACTTGTAAAATACCAGTTTCATACTAGTTCAACCTGGATTAGTATGATTTCCTTAAAATGAACTAGTCCCCATACTAGTCCAAAAACGACTAGTATGAAATGAGCTAAATGGGCGAAATCGGATGATAACCACACCCCTTTTTATATTTGATATCGAAAATCACATAAAATGACATAATCAAGATATTTGTATGAAATTTGGTATACAGGTTGCTTTCTGGCCAAGATAGGTTGCTATTGAAAATGGGCGAAATCGATATCGAAAATTTCGAAGATCACAAAAATTGGCATATCTCGGTTTCATTATGGTATAAGAAATATTGATAATTAGACTTCCTTACTTGTTATGTTTATTCTTAAGAAAGCAGCGACTTTTTGTATTTCCCAAACATGAAAAAGCAACTGTGAATCAGAAGAGAAAAAAGAAGCAAACGAAACGAATGAATTCGGATTTTTGTAGCTGGTATGATTTCAACAAAATATAGTTATATACTAGTAGGGAGTGGAGATTTCCTGACTAGTAAGTATGAGTTCTGTCAGAAAATTATAGTTGTATACTAGTATTTTTCTCACTAGTTTAACGTTTCGCTGTAGGGTACTTAAGAGTTTTATGTATCTAATATTGCAATATATTACTCAGGAGTAGAGGTGGCCACGTGTATGATTTTTGCAACACGACACGACACGTTCACTAAACAGATTTTCGAAAATATGCACTAACACGCACGGGGGAAAATTACTAAAACACGCCACGCACTAACATGCACGAAAAAAAATAAAACGGTATTTTATGGTTTTTATTTTATTTTTGTATATATTTGTAAATGTACTTTGTACGCTTATGCATTTAAAGCTTATAAGGTATGTATCGACGACTGCACAGTGATCCCAATTTCATTTTTTTTTACATAAATTCAACCAATGCAGCTACGCAGTTGAAAGTTGACAAATCCTATAGCAATGGCATATGGAATAAAACTAGCAAATATCTGATGAATCAGACCACGCCCACCGTGACTGCCAGTAGTGTGTCCCTTCCAGGTATGAAAAAAATTTCCTTTTGAGATACAATATCGCAAAAGATGTAAAAATTTTGCTTATTTGAATATATGTTAAGGTAAATTTCAAATAAATAAGCGAATTTAAATTTCTAAAAACCAAATTGGACACTAATAGGGTGTCTCGACATACTTTTTTGAGGGTTTTCTTTACGCAAGACCCCTTAAAACTTGCATGTTTCATAGCAGATTACGAAATAGTATAATGAGTAACGTCCGCAACGCAACTTGTTACTGAAAAATCAATAAATTCGTTCAAACGTAACATCCGCAAATTTAACACATTCTGTGCCAGTGAGTCACCGGTGATCACAACAAAAAACTTACCTTAAGTGACAAGTAAATGTACGTCACTTACCATGACATGAAAACATCTCAAAAGCGTCATATTATTTTAGTCCTGATAAAAAAATCCTTTATAATTCAGAGCGTAATATTGTTTTTCTTTTTGGTATTTGTGTTAATTTTTTAATTATTATTAAATATTTATTAATTCTCCAGAAGAAAAGTAAACACCAAATTAAAAGTTTGTACTAAATATACAAAAAAAAAGAAAATAAACAAACTAATATCTCGTCGCTCCCAACGAAGACTACCACAGTTCAGTTAGCGTGGAAGACTAGCACTGTTCGTTGTTTGCGTGGAAGACTAACACACTTCGTTCTCTGCGTGGAAGACTAGCACACTTCAGGGGCGTGCTACCTCACTAGACTTCACACAATCTTTTCCTCCAATTTTAATCACCATATGCCTAGAATACCACTTCTGATGTTTTCTTTTGAATCTTTCAATATCTCCCTTGAACTTTTAAAAAAATCTCTTAATATAAGTGTGAAAATTTGTAATTTGTTTGTTAATTTCTAGAATTTTTCGTTTTGTGAGACTTGCTTTTATTTTTTCAAACGCCCACTTCGAGATTGATTCCTTTTTTCCCTTTTGATACCCAAATGTCGAACAATTCGGAATTGCTGAGATAGAAGTTCACTGGAAAAAGATCGAATTTTTTATAAACGGCTATGAACGGCTATAATATATCTACACGGCTTTATTAAATATACTTTACTAAATAATATAGCCTCTTTCCTTTTGTGAATCGTTGTGTAGTATATAACTTTTTGTCTACGAAACACAAAATTTATACAATTTTTTTAACATAAAATACCTTTCGCAAAGCACTTCAAAGCTACCCTAATACACGTAGAAACATGGAAAAACTTGTTAACAGTAAATTCTACTTACTTTTCCTGTGTTATCCATAAAAATGTGCATTTGTTTTTAATCAAGCTTAAGTTTTCCACTCTTGAATAGTTCACAGCAAAAAAAATACGCAAAACTTTAATATTATTGTGGCGAAACAGCTGACTTTGATGGCTTGTCAAAAGCCAATGGTTGCCAGATGTAATGAATAAAACTGGTTTTAAGGTGTAATAATATATGTACTAATGCATGCATTTTTTGAGCACTCAAAAGTTTAAAAATTTAGTTTGTGCCACAAATATTGGATTTTGGACCAACGTGGCCGCCCTATTTCAAAGTATTTTTCAAAAACCCCCAATATTAAAATTTATTTAAATAACATGTTTAAGCGACATAACATGGTTTCGTTTATTTCATCTGCATTACATACTATTGTAATTCGCATATAATTTATGAAATATTCGGAATACATAGCTTATAGTCGCAATCACAAAACGTGGTTTTTCATAAGCAAAATGAGATAAGCCATTAGAGCCAATGTTTCAGAGCCAAGTGCTCACCACCAAAAACTTTGAGGGGTTTTCTACGGAAATGAGAATAGCCGAAGCTGCATTCTCAGAGCCAAAGGCTCGCCGCAAATAATACGTACAGAGTGTCACTATCAAAACACAGTCCACCAGACTTGATGGTAAATACGCATAATTAAAAAGAACCAAACACAGAGACTTGATGGAATATAAAAATAATAAAATAAATAAAATAAAAAACCTTTGGTTGAGGTGGGATTCGAATCGGCACCCCCGGCCAACTTCCTCAACCACATAATATAACAACAACTATAATAATAAACTGCTCGCCGCTCACCATTTAACTCCAGCTTAGACATAACACTCTCTTTAATACTTTTTTCCAGCAACGCTCTATTTAAGAATTTGATTCAAAAACAACCTATCTAGGACGTTTTTGAAAAATATTTTAAAACAGAGTGATCTTCCACTCAGTCGTCGATATATTTTTACACCTATTTTTTAAGTATAATAAAAAAAATCTGTATCTTTGTATTTAATCAAGTGTTAAACTGAAGTTTGGGATGGAGTGAAGAGAAATTAAGATACTTATAAAAAAATATAATTTACAAAAAATAAAAGTGAGCTAGTTTAGTACAAAAAGTGAAAAAAGTTGATCGTGTGTTTTCGTGCGTGTTTTCTTTTTCGTTTGCGGGCTCAACACGATCACTCACGAGCACGACACGAAATCGCATTTTCAAACACGAGCACATGGACACCCGCGTGCTTGTTTCGTGTCACGGTCAAAAACATGCACGACGCCCACCTCTCTTCATGAGTTGTGAGCTGCTTTGTTTCGATAAAAATCCACTTACAAGTTTTATTCCAACGAAAGATTTTGCCTGATTTTTGTGTAATTGAGTGGAAATGCTTAAAAGGGAAGTTTTTTACAGTATACTGGAATGTGTCGAATAAAGATATACAGTTATTACTTGTGACCTTTGACTTTAAATATTTAAAATGGCTGCTTTTTCTTAAATGTTTTGTTATTGTGTTCAATGAAAGTTAGAATCAGAAAGTGCATCATTTACATACACGGGTAGGTATGTATGTATGTATGTACATATGCAGAAGTTTTACGAATAGAATGGTTAAACTTAAGCAGACATTCAAGTTTACTAAGGCATGTGTAAAACTTTTAACATACGTATGTACGTTAGAGCGTATCAAAAATGTATGAAGAAAAATTTTGGTGAATGACATGTGTGAGAAGTTTTATTGTTCTATGATAACGGTAACCCATGCCGATATTCAGCTAAAGTTTCAGCTATCAGCTTATAATAAGTTCGCAAAAAACTACATTAAGGCTAGGAAAATTACATGGTTTTAATATTTTGCCCATATATAAAGGACTGTGTGACAAATCTCCACCTTTGAATTTTTATAAGGACTACAAAAGGATATTAGTAGATTGCGTAACAATATGTGTTCCTGTAATTTTGCAATTATAGTGCACATTTTATAGATCATACACGGCGTATGATTAACATTTAGGGCCACTTGCATAAAAGCCGATTAAGCCTAATCGGTGATTAACTTGACAGCTAACCATACAAAATACGTCAATTAAACTCCGGTTAGTCGTTATCAGCTTTTATGCAAGCGGCCCTTAGTTATACAATTAGTAAAAGTTCAGATAAATTGTATTTATATTTTGGTTGATATCTCCGAAACTAAATGAGATATCGAAATAAAACTTACACTACTTGCAGGCCTGCATGAACACCTTTCATCTGATACCTATATTGTAAGATCGATTTACCTATAGGGTATATCCTCTCCACATTATGGATTATCTTTTAACAATTTTATATACATTTTCAGGACATTTATTATATTATTACAACTTTTTAAAACACACCAAGTTTTTCGAAAGTTGAAGGATATAAATTTTAAGGACATTTCTTCCGTGTCCTGAAAGGATCATTAAGAAAAAGGTTTACATATTTACTAAATAATAATAATCGAAATATTCTTTAAATGAGAAAATTTTCGGGATGCGTTACAACTTTTGATCCATTAAAGCAGATCCTGAACATCTAGTAAATAAACAAAAAAGCCGATTTACATATTATGAAGCCCTTAAACTGTAAGGATACAGTAATATGAGAGTAAATAAATAATAAAATTTGCAAAACGCAGTGGAACGCAGTAAAATTTTACTAATAACCTCAACTGCAAGTCGGCACGGGTTGCTGTGATCCGCACCGCATAAAACTTTGTCTTTGGCGAAACCATATATTTATTAGCGGATTGATTTTGTTTAAGCGTATTTTATAAAAATTAATTTGTTTAAATAAACCATTGTGAATTCACAAAAAAATCAATTTGTACTGCAACGCTATTGTGACTGACATTCATTTGACTTCAGAGCGGTGTTGCCAGAATCGGGGATATCGCCCTTTTTCGGGGATTTTCCGTCTGCCAATGTAATTTCGAAATGGTTTGGTATTTGTTTCCTTTAGGGGTTATTTGCAATCAAAGTTGAAAATTTTCATGTGGTTGTTGTAATCACATTAGGCCGTCCCTAAAAATGTCCAAAAAAGTGTTCTGGGCAGAAATGCTGAGGATGGCGTAGCCTGTGTTGGACCGGACGAGTGTTATTTTTTATAAGCAACTCGGAAAGGTGTTCTGCACACAAATACCATGGATCCCGATCCGAATTGGGATCGGACCTGGGTCCTTTTCCGGGATTTTGATCATAATTTTTCACTGAAACAAAAAATTAAAAAAGCGCTCCGGGATTCGTGATCCTGCGGCCAATACACGTTTTTTGAGCCCTCTCCCATAATTTTTAAAATTTTTTTTGCAGTTGACCCCTAAAGGAAACAAATACCAATGCCTTTTGGCTATAAATCCTCAATTCATGATTTAAGCAACATCGTTTGTTTTTCCCCGCCGAGGAACAAACTCAGAGCAGCACTACAAAAATCTGAAGAGAAATGTTTTTGAAGGTTCTAATGATAACTTGTACATTTATTGCGCCATAGTTCTTTTTAGGTGTGTTTTTCCATGCTAGAAAAAAAATTTGGCACTCTTGAAAAAAATTACGAATGCTCAACTTTTAATGAGTGTATAGTATCAAAATTATTACCCGGGGATAGTCAAGTTTATCTAAGTTGTGATACATACACATAAACTAATTTTGAAGAAGAATGCAATCGTAATGTTGATTCGTAATCTTAATGCCAAAGAAGGACTTATAAATGGTGCCAGGATGGTCGTCCGACATTTAGGCGAGAATGCAATCAGTGTCAAATTAATCGGTTCGGGAAGAATTACTATAAAACCGCGAGTTAAACTAACTCCTTCAGGTACCAATAGTACCATTCCAGATGACTAGGAAACAGTTTCCCTTAAAAGTAGCTTTCGCTATGGGGTCCCGTACGATATGTCGAAAAAAAAAAATGTCGAATTTCTAAGACCGAATTTCCAAAAATTTTACTATATCGAAAAGATTTTTGACCGAAAAAAAAATTTCGAAAAAATGCAAATGACCGAAAAAGGTCGAAATTTGGATGCTTAATGTAAAACTTCTGAAATTTGGGTTTAACAACGTGTTTTATGACAGTATACAATTATTTATCACTTCCTTACCTCTTATCAAGAACTTTTCAACCATTTTGCAATACAAAGCCTATTCAACTTTTCCCCTTGTTAGAGGTAACAACAGAAATATTCTCAGACATTTTCGGACTACAAACTGCACATGTAAAAATTACGATTGAGAATGACTTATGATTTGTGCTTATTAAAAGCATAACACTAACCATTTGGTAATGATCATTTCGAGAAAGTTATCGTTATCTCATTGAGCTAAACTATGCTGGAGACACCAATGGCAAAAATAAATCGATGTGTCTTTGATGCGAAGTCTATGTACATTTGTTTCGCTATATTTGTACATCGATGCTTCGACTTGGTTAGTAGTTTTCTAATATGTGTTCATTTTTCTAATTACGTGCATATTTTTGAACAAGAAAAAGATGTTGGTCCAATTTACTTTTGTTTTTGGACAAGTGAGAAACCGAAATAACGTTTAAACGTTCAAAACTTCACATTTTTTTATCGATACATCAAATATTTACGTGACTATAAAAGTCGCCAAAAATCGAAATTTTTCTGACATCTTTAAACCGTAGATTCGTTTCTGAGATGTTGTTGTTAATTATATTGAGAAGAGCTTAAGAGTTTGTGTTTGTAACTTTACCGTCAGGTTTTATATTTGCTTGCAAGAGCTATTGCAAAACACTAGAAAAATAATACTCGACATTTTTTCATTCGACATTTTTTTCGAGACATTTTTTTTCGACCTTTTGTGTTTTTGGCAATTTTTTTTTCGACATTTTTAGTTTCGACTTCTTTTTTTTAGACATATCGTACCAGACCCTTCGCTATGACTATCAACAAAGCCCAAAGCCGGTTTGTATTTACCTAGCCCACGGACAGTTGTATGTGGCATTTCATCCCCCCGGGCCCTCCTGTCCTCCGCTTCCCCACTCTGCCTACTTCGCAGAGCGTCAGTCCCAAGCGGGACCGACCCCTCGGATGTCGGAGTCTGGTCAGCGCCGCTCATCACGCTCCTGGCCCACTCCAGGGAATGCTTCTCAGAAACCTGAGAACCATCCTGACCACCGTAGCGTTCCAGGATCTTGGCAGCCAAGCTCTGATCACAGATGGCTTTCCTCCGTGGAGTCGCTTGCTTGCTCCTACCGGGCCGCTTCTCTGTATTTACAGGAATGCTGCGAGACAGTCCTCTGCTGGTGCTGGCCACGTCATCGGGGTTGCTTATCCGAGTCCCATGTGGCTGAGCACCAGGTTGCGTACCGGAACCTTGTCCAGCCGCGGAGTTCGACTTCGACGCTCCTTTGTTCCTCGCGGAGCCCGCACTCGCAAGAGCGCTAGCCCCGCTACAGCCCTTGGAGGGGATTGTTTCCAATCCCCGAAGCTGGTCTGTCCGTTTCGCCCTCTCGTTACGTCGCGTGTGGGCTTGTCTGCGGCCTGGTTTCAGGCCAACAGTGGTACTTGGTCGCATGCCCTCCAGGTGGGTTCTTTCCCTCCGGTTATGAGCGAAGAGCACCCTGTCAGGTCTGCGACCCTGTCCGGTACTCGTGAACCGATCAGCAGCCAGGCTACTCCCCTGCGAATCGCAAGGGCGAGCCTCGCTGCGGGTCAGTTCCCTGTCCCTGTTGTCCTTGTCCGTATTTTCCCCGTCCTCCTTTCCCCCCTTTCCTTCCTTGTTGCTGTTGTTGTTGTTGTTGTTGTTGTCGTTATTATTGTTGTTGTTGTTGTCCATGCTAATTAACGTCCCCACTCAGAGCCGCTATCCAAACCCGGTTGTGTAGTCGCCCTTTAATGGTCTCGTGGTTATCTATGAGAACAGGGAGGCCATGCGAGGCAAAAGCGGGAGCACCTCAACCGCACCTACACCACCAACTAAATGGCGACGGGCCTGGAACGTATCCTGAGGCCTGCCAAGGTTTTAACGGGACGTGGGTAGCTGCGATATTAGCCCACCAGCCATTTCGATTGGGTTTCACCCCAACCTACTGAGGTGGCAGAATACCGCACCTACCAGCCCAAAGCAAACTAATCCGATTCGTCGTCCAAGAAAGTCCTAAGCCAGTCACCGTTACCTCATGACCATAGTCAAAAACCATTTCCATACGCCAGGGCTATTGAAGAGCTAAGACGTATAGCTGTGATTTCTGACCTCAGCTGGACACCGTCTGCAGAGAGGTGTTAAAGTACCAATCTTCAGACAACTGTAGTATCCATTACCGGTCGGCACCCTCTAGGAGGGTTCAGTCTGAGGATTTTTGCGTTCAACAATAAATTGATAAGACTTTTTTGCCAAGAAAATAACATAGAACATTATTATACTACACCGAATTCTCATACTGGAAATTCGGATATTGAAAGAATGCATTCGACGCTTCTTGGAAATATACGAATAATAAAAAATAGTGACATTGATGATCCATGATGACATTGATGATCCAGAGGAGTTACCCTACTAGACAGTGCTTTGACATTCAGTCAGCTTTGTAGTGTTGCCTTTGAAAACGTGATAGAAAATCTTGATGTAAATATAAAACAGCTGATATTTACATCACGATTTTCTATCACGTTTTCAAGGGCAACATTACAAAGCTGACTGAATGTCATAGCACTGTCTAGCAGGGTAGTAATTAAAGCTATTAACTTTTACAATAACACCATCCATAGTTCTACAAAATTAAAGCCTGTTGATTTTTTAAACAAAGAAGAAATAAACTTTGAAGAAATAAAAAATCGAATAGAGAACGCAAAAAAAAGCAATAGATAGAATTAATATGAATAGAGAAGACATAAATATAGAACTAAGTAACCCGAATTTGTATCAGGGCTGTTAATTGAATGAATCAAAACAGTTATAATTCAGGAGTTATTCATTTTTTCAAGTGTTTTTCGTTGAATTTAATTTGAAATTCCATGTAGATACGATTTGACATGTTGAATTCATATTTTCCATTCAAAAAATTAAAGAATGCGAGAAAGTAATTCAGTTTGAACTGAATTACATCCAAAATGTGACGTTGCTCTCATTTAGAACTGGGGTATAATGTCAAATCGAAAAGAATTCTTAACCGTTTTGTGACAATTTGTTATTCAAATTTTGTAAGCAAATCTAAATTTTTTGGAAGCAATATTAGCTAGCCGGAAAAACCAAGATTAGATGGGATAAAAGATAGCAGGATACACGCGGAGAAGGGCAAGAGCTTATGAACTTGTTATATATGTATGTATCATAAAATAAAGAGGTATTTTTATTCTATTTTAGATAATAATATGAAAAGGTCCAAGACATACGATCGTTGCGCTGTGTGTAAGAAAAGCGCAGATAACCATAAAATTCGTTTTTTTGAAACACCCAGCTGCGAGCTAAAGGTGATGGCCCAATGCACGCTTGCTTTGCTAGCTTTGTTAAAATTCTTTTGAACTCTACTGAAATACATAAAAGCTGGCCCAGTGCCAGCCTTACTTTACTTGCTTAAAGCGCTTCAAAGCGTCGAATAGCCCAAATCTCTATTTGACAGCGCTTTACACGCTTCACTATTTGTCTTGTTGTTGTCTTGTTTGTCTCATGCTGTATTTTTGACAGTTTTTGAAGCTTCTATTTGGGTCATCACCTTAAGGCGAAAGCGATGGGAGGAAAGCTGTGGGATTAGCTTACCCGCTTCGTCTTTCGTTTGCGAAACCCATTTTAAAAAAACTGATTTCATCTGCTGTCCATCCAGGTGCCGTCCCCGTGCCAATACGAATACAACCAAGTCTTCGAAGTGAAGGAGTTTAATGAAAATTTTCAGGTCTGTTGTGGATTGTAAAAATAGTTGTACTGTAAGTTACAGTTAAAGGGCCGCTAGCATAAAAGCCGACAAAGAAGAACAAGGAAGGAAAATACACGAAAACGCGAAAAGGCTTCTATTTGCTGCTGTTGGTTAATTTTCATTTGGAAAATAATCAATAATTTGTTATATAATTTGTTCTGCATGTATAGTTCTTATATTTTATTCTCTTGATCCTATATAAGAGTGGTGAAATGAGACATTGCACCACATAGGGTTAATTCATTTGTTTACATTCATTTGACATTATAGCCCCTTACAAGAGAAAAATATTTTACGTCAATCACACTTTGTTTAATACATTTTGATTACATCGAAATAACTCTCATTCAATAACTCTCTCAATTGAATGCAAACTTTGGCGAATCAATTCAATTTTTCAATTCAGTACTCTCGAAATTTAACTTTCAGAGGTGATATTTGCGTACTTTCAGTCTTAAACATGCCTGGGATTGATTCGAAGCTGTCAAAATAGTAATAAAACACGAGACTGCCATGTATCATTGTAAAATTTGGTCATAACTCTAAAATTTTAAATGTGATGGATTATGTTTCAAGTCTGTTGATTTTAATGTAAATAGGCCAAATTTTTATTGGAACCATTCAGAAACTGAAAGTTATATTTATATATTTGTTCAAAACTTATATCGGCTATGATATTGTCTTCGGAAAATTGTTTTGAAACTATAAGCCCGAAAATTTGGTTCCGTTTTCTTTAGCTACGGCAACTCTTACTCAATGTTTTCATATATTTACATACATACAAAAAATCTTGCTGTTTTTAGCTGATTGCTCGAAGATTGCGGCAAATTTTTCAAGAAGGTAAGTAGAAAATAATCGTCACATAAAAAAGGAACAACATGAAGTGCAGTTCCATCGTTTTATTACAGGGAAAGTGGAGAAAAAAGCGTTTGAAAATTCGAAGCGGTAGACGTCAAAATGCAGCGCACAGTGTTCAACTTTAGATAAAAATGCAAACAAAATTCCGTGTTTTATCTACAGACCCGGAGTTGATGGACTCGTAAAGAATATAGCTTAAGGCTGCGAGGTTCTTGTTTAATGTATTTATTTTATCTTGTCATAATATAAACGTAAGAATAAATTTATTGAAAGATTTGATTTAATTTAATTTTCACTTTTAATATTGTTTCCCTCTGGAATATTTTAAGACATAGAAATTAAAATTACTGTCTACCGCCGCGGTATGATGACTGTTATCTGACCTGCCATATTGAAAGTACCTGGTGCAAGTACCGAAACAGGTCAGGGGTTGTAGGCCAAAATGTACTAAAACTGAAACCACCAATTGGAAGAAAGGCTGGACCTTATCCTCTTAGAAGGTATTTGTATTATTATTATGATGAGTATTCCACGATGTTTGAAATTTGATGGTGCTACGAATTATCTGGCTCATACAACTCAACTCGAAGGTGAAATATGTACATTATTTTTTGATGTGATTAAATTACATATTTGGGGAGGTTTTATCAGTCCGCAAATATTATAATATAACGAAACCACAGATATGTCAGTAATCCCATCTGACTGAAGTAAATGCGCAAAATTCAACACATAGATGTTTCAAGTCAAACTATGGACGTGAGGTAACTTCTTTTTTTTCAGGAAAATTAAAACTCGAAATGTCGGTAAAGCAAATTCGAAAGCGAGGACCATATATGTAAGTCATACATTTTACTTAGCTGCTAAATCGACATATTTATTTTCTTTAAAAAAATCCCACCGATTCTGAGATAAATGAGAAAAGAAAAAATTTGGATTTGTCGAAATTGCTACACTGTGAAGAACGGCCATGTTTTTTTCGGTTTATAAACAAAACAAAAATTTGAAATATGAAAAGTTAAAATTTTTTATAATTGACAAGAGCTCAATGCAGAACCATACCCAGCGGGAAATATATTATAATTAACATGTCGTTGCATCTTTACCTCTGATCTTAAAAAAAAAAATAAAAATGTATTATTCTTTACCTAAAAGCTCATCTTAAGTCATGAATATTTCATGTATATAGTAGTTATCATAGAAAAATATAAACAAAGCGAAAAACACGTTCGTAAAAGCAAAAATGGCATATCAAGGAAAAGTCCATCGTTTGGAAAAATTGTAACATATTCCAATGTTGCTAAACATTTAGGTGACAGAGCAGGATAGGAAGAGGACTTTGAAGCATCGAAGCAAATAACGTTCTAAGATACAAAATCAGAATTTGTCAGGAGAGCAAAATAACGCTAAAGTCATATATTTTAAATCTATTTTTCTCATCTGTCTCCCTTAACTTTTTCTTTTATATCTTTCATATTATGAGTTTTACACCTTTTTCATGATCTTCCAGTGCCGTTAGGAATCACTTTCGACGCTTCAATGCAAAATAATGTAAGTCACTTTAAATTACCCTACTATTTTTAAATGCATTTTTACAGTTTTGGTGTAAAATTTTAGAAAATTGGTTATCTGAAGAGTAATACAAAATGTTTTATGCAATGAAACCGGTTTTGAAAAAAATTACAGATAGAACGTTATTCGCGCTGATGCTTTAGCTGACAAGCACTGTATGATTGTTTAGTTCTTTTACAGCATTTGGCTTACAACACCAGTCGCATGTCAAAAGCCATTAAAACTTCTCTGTGTATGTACTAATTAAAATTAGAAAAAATCAAAATTAGGCAATTCGAAATTTAAGACTGTCAAATTTTCTTTGTTGACATTTCTTATATAAAATTTGAATAGCACAATAAAATTAAGCAACCCAATGTGCAGGTGTGCTATTTTGCTTTTCTTTGTTTTTTCGTTTTCTCTAGTTTCAAAAGTAAAAGAGCCACGAACACAAAAATTCAATATTTTCTGACAAATTTGTATTAAAATTTAATTTAATGTATTCAGACGCAACATTCAACTCATATAGTGCTCTCAAGTGTTGTGTTGTTGAAATTGTACAAAAAACTATAAAAGACCTTGTGAATTTCCTTAATAATAAACACTTAAGATGTAGATGCAACACCGCAACATAGATATATTCTGATAAGTCCTAATACTTAAGTAAGATGTCAGAAACGTCCCTCACTGTTACAATTTCCTACTGGTGCGCTTTTTGTATCATGAAATGTTATTATATATTTTTTCTTTGACATTTGAAGTCAATCCCGGGATTGTTTTTTATAAGTCGCGAAAGCTCGAAAAGAAGTTAAAAAATCCCGAATGTTTAAAATAGCTATTTTTTTACAAATAATATGACATTAAGTTGGATTAAGGCAGTTTTTTGAGCTATTGGTTTTATATAAAATCATAAAAGCAGGGTATAAAAATTAACACCTAATATTGCAGCCCACTTATGAATGGAGAGAAATTTTATAAAATCCCTAACTTTTTTCGCTTGTTGAATTGCATTAACTTCCAAAGCATCTAGGAGAAACCGTAAGAAGATGTTTGATTATTGCCGGTCTTGTACTAATTTAAAAATATTGCTATTTTGTAAAGAAAAAGTTATAGGATATATTTAAACTCTACTTACATATTTTTTATATCTATTTAATTTTATTTCTTGTTGCTAATGCAAATAATATTGATGTACTGTCTTCAGTTTGTTTGTTAAAATGTATAAAATATCTAAATGATACATGTTCGGGATCTCGAAACTTTTGGGCTCAAAAAACTAAAATAGCTGCCATCCCTACTGTGCCTTTAAGGTGCTGTCATTTTTATTAACCCGTTTCTTATCCGTGCTAAAAAATGTCCTGAATTCGACACTATCACCGACCAGACCTCCGGTCACCCATTGAAGACTTGTAAAAAGGCGGGATACTACCAAACAGCCACGTCGATTGTAAAATCGCGGATTTCTTGCTTTTATGGGCTTTTTTCAGACACTTCAGTAATATGTACAGTTAGACACAAAACTAAAGATGTCTTTAAGCATTTGGACAAAGTTCAGGGGAGCTTAGCAAAATGGCCATCCAAATTTTCAACGTTTTTGGCAGATTTTTCTTAGTTTTGTGGGACAATCAATTTCAGTGGTATGATGTGAAAGTTAGAACTAATTTAAATATTTTCCTGATTTTTAAGAATTTTTTTCATGCAACGCATGAACAAAATATAATTTCGCATAAAAAAATTACTCAACACCATCGACGAAAATAGTTCTTGAAAATCAGGAAAATATTTCAGGTAGTTCTAACTTGCATATAATTATACTGTTTGGCCTACCAAACTGAGTCCTCAGAAATTTCATACAAAATCTGCCGAAGAAGTTCAAAGTTTAGATCACCGTTTTACTCCCCTGAACTTTGTGCAAATTTTAAAAGACTTTTCAAATGGTTTCTGTTATACAATTAAATGGAAATTAATTCTACTACTAGTTATTGTTGACTAAAAAATCGAAATAAAATACTCATATTTGGAAAGAATTTCCATATTTCAAAGTATAAATCCAAAAAAAAAAATTTGATTTTTTTTCTCACTTTTCAAAACTGACGTATGTTTATGGCTAATAAAACCACGAAAGAGCTCCGAATTTTTTTATATTCATAAAAGGCATGAGTTTCAGCTGAACGTAATATAAACGCACTCCAGTCAAAAATGTGTATTGCCTGTACAACTTGTAGATATGAGAGCAACGCAAATTCATATATGGTAATAGCAGGGCGAATTCGGCAATATTCGCTGTGCATTGAAGATCTTTAAAAATACGGAAACACTTTCGAAGTTGTTAAATTTAAACTTGACACTGCCAGATTTTGCAAAACTAAATATGCCACTATATGGACATGGTCTAACATTTTCTTAAAGACTGCTGGAAGAATTTGACCGTGAATAAAATAATTACACATACATATTTATATTTTATTTATGTGACAAAAGCTTATTTAATTAAATTCAATAATATGTTCAGAGGGTTAATAAAATATGCCCGAAAAGCTTCGTAACTACCACATCAGCAACACTAATAAGGCAGTTTATGTGAAGACCAGGCATGTTATACCTTTCAAAATCATATTTTTTTATATTTTAACTTGAATTTTCGCAAATTCTCATATTTCTTACACGCGGATAAGCTTTTTCCACTAATTTTATGTTATAGATTATTATAATATTTAATGTAAATTTTTTTTCAAATTCTTCTAGCGTGAAAGGAACTTGAAAACTTTTAGTACTGTTTTAGGGAGTAAATTAGCATTTTTTCAGTAACTGATTCGTACTGGATGCGCTGAATTAACTCTCCAAAAGAATCAAATGAACTGAATGGCCATTCTGAATTAAAGAGCTTTTCTTCGTAATTCTATTTTGAATTCTTGTTGAATTGACACTTGGTGGATTTATAAATCATGATTTCTGTAAAGAATTGCTGAATGCGTAAATTGAAGTTAAATTCTTCAACGATGAAAAGAACTTCAAATACTGAATGAAGAAAAACTATGATTTCGAACAGCAAAAGATTTAATTCTTTAACAGCTCTGCACGTCGTTTCTGTAACTTTTTAACGAATTTCGTTACATAAAAATCGTTAATTTTGACACAATTTTCTGTACAAAATTTGTCAAAATCGATTTTAACGACAATAACGAATTTCGTTAAAAAGTTACAGAAACGACGTGCTGATTTGTATACAAAAAACCCTGCAGCTAATAGACAGAAAACGGCAAAGACATTTAAAAAATATAAATTTCGGAGACCTTCAAAATTCATAAAAGCATAGAAATGATAAATAATCAAGAAAAATTAAATGCATGATTAGTTTTTGTTTTGTTTTTAAAATAATAATGTCTCTTGAGGAAAATTTGATTTTGAATAATTGTTTTGAATTAATTAATTGTTATTGTTAACTATTTGAAATGTTCAACATATTTTTAATTATAAAAATTAGTGAGTTACTGTTGTTTAAAATAGTGTTACTTGAAAAAAAATTAACTGATTAAATTAATTATTTAAAAAAAAAAGATTCGAAGGGACTCGAATCTTAAGGAGAGAAGAGTTATATTAGAGTTGTAAATTGTACTTTGTATTTTTTACTGTATTTTATATTTATGAAAATTCATTTGGTAATCTTTGAAATAACTTTTTATATTTTTTTTCTTGAATTGTAAAAGGTTAGTTCTAAAAAATCGGTTTTGAAGAAATGTTCAATTTCTGTTTTTGATAAATTATTGAAAGAAAATTAAGAAATTTAATCCTTTTCATTTGAGTTTAGAAATTTAATACTTTTCATTTGAGTTATGTTAGATCACTGAAATTTGGTCAGGAGTTATATGAGGTCGATCCGTACCACCTCCAAAAAACTGGGGATAACGAAAAAGAGGGTGGTACCTCCCATACGAAGGAAACATTTCATAGTCCATATCCCTGGAAGTATTTATGTCAGACCACTGAAATTTGGTAAGAGGTTAGATGAGATCGCTCCCTACCACCTCCAAAAAAACTTGGGATAACGAAAAAGGGGGCGTGGCACCTCCCATACGATGGAAACATTTTATAGTCCATATCCCTGTAAGTATTTATGTCAGGCCACTGAAATTTGGTGAGGGTTTATATGTGATCGATCCCTAACACCTCCCAAAAAACTCGAGTTAACGAAAAAGGGGGCGTGGCACCTCCCATACGAATGAAATTCTTCATAGTCCATATCTCTGGAAGCATTTAGGTTAGACCACTGAAATTTTGTGAGGAGTTATATAAGATCAATTTCTGCAACCTCCAAAAAAACTGGGTATAACGAAAAAGGAGGTGTGGTTCCTCCTACACGAAGGAGATAGGGTTAGAGAAGTATGCAGGGAAATAAAATTCTGACAGGACAACGTCTGCCGGGTCAGCTAGTATTTAAGAAATATACATGACTTGGATTTTTTGGTCATAAGACAGAAAACCAGCGGAACAATTTGTCTCTCTACTCTTCCGTGTATGGAAAATAGCTGCTTCATCATCATTGGAACATCGTCAAATGTACCGTGCGTAATCCAGCACTCGCTCTCATTTAACAACTGTAGCGAAGATGTTGTTCCAAAAATAAGAATGCATTCGCCATAACTTTAATAACTTTCTCACTTAAAATAAATAGTTGACCTTCCAAAACATAAAGTGATAATAAAGGAATGTCTATTTCTTCAACACAAGTTGGCTCTTTAAAACATTTTAAACTGTTCCGTTCACTGAGAGAAATGCATTGAATGTTGTGACAATATCGCTATTGATAGCGACGAGTTTGATGCAATATTCATTCAGAATGAGCGAGTTATCAAATATTGTTTGCTCCCAATAAAAAGTAAAATGACATGTCAACCATTTCGATATGATGTACAATTTTCTATATTTATGGATATAATGCTAATATATTTGAACGGCACGTCAATATATCGTCGGCTGAATGGAAGATCGCCCTATTTCAAAAAAGTTTTGAAAAACGCCCTATTTCAGAATTTTTTTCAACAACGCCCTATTTCAGAATTTGTTTGAAGAACGCCCTATTTCAAATTTTTTTTCAAAAACGCCCTATTTCAGAATTTGTTTGAAGAACGCCCTATTTCAGAATTTGGTTCAAAAACGCCCTATCTCAGAATTCGTTTGCAGAACGCCCTATCTCAGAATTTTTTTCAAAAACGCCAGAAGCCCATTTAGAAAAGCTATAACTCAAAAGTATTTACTATTTTAAATGTCTTTGGATGAATTTATTAATTTATTAAATCATTGAATATAAAATTCATGATAAGCTTCAGGAATTACTAGTTTTGTACACATTTCCTGCAAATCCTTCTTTTTATCGGCATCCAACTCCAGCCGACTATATAGTTGAGTGAGAGGATATTGTTTTAATACTGATTTTTTTGTGGGAATTAATATAGGTATTGCTTCTACACCATACTCGTATTTAATAAAGGCTTTATTTTCTGCGGGAAGCACTGCGATTTCCCTCAAATTCATGATTTTTATTGATTTCCAGTTTTCGTCGTTTGCCAAAGGGCGAAAATCAAAAATTTCATTTTGTTGAACTTCGTGGACAATATACTTTGGTTCATTTTATTTTTTTATCATACCACAAGACATCTGACAATCTGATATAAATGATATTAAAATTAAAGTTTTCTAGACACAAAACCCAACTTATTAAGGCTGTTCAGGAAAAATTAGTGTCAAAGTACTTATATTTTTGAAGTTTATTGTCTAAATTTGCTACGAATGCTACGTTGCTATACCATTTGTAAAAAGATCCTGAACAGCCTCATTGTCTCCATCCGAGAACGTTGCTAAAAAATTAAAAAGTTCACATATCTTCACTTTGTAGCAGATTTAGGTCGATAAATCTAAAAACCGAAGTACATTATACTTCTATGCAAGTAAAAAGTAATTTCTAAAATGCATATTTACAATCCTTCATAGCCTTTTAAATTATAAAAACTTTATTCGAGTTAAAGGTTTTCTAAAAGCACATTTGAAATAGGGCGTTCTTTGAACGAATTCTGAGATAGGGCGTTTTTGAAACAAATTCTGAAATAGGGCGTTCTTCAAACAAATTCTGAAATAGGGCGTTTTTGAAAAAAAAATTGAAATAGGGCGTTTTTGAATCAAATTCTGAGATGGGGCGCTGTTGAAAAAAATCTGAAATAGGGCGTTTTTGAAACAAATTCTGAAATAGGGCGTTCTTCAAAACTTTTTTGAAATAGGGCGATCTTCCATTCAGCCGACGATATATGGTCGTGATATGAATTTCTATTGTCGGTATATCCATATCCATATTTACTGAATAGTAATAATGGTAGAGACAGCGCATTAATATATATTGACGAAATGTAAATTTTTCTGGGACGCATAATCATAATAGTTCAACAATTTTTACTATGGATTTCCTAACAATATTACAACTTGTTGGAGCATTTTTTTAAATTAAAAATTTTTTGAATTCCTTATGATTGAACATTTTACTAAATATTTTATAAAATGCCGTAGCCGAATGGTAGAATACCGGGCTAACGTGCAAAGGAGCAGGGTTCGAATCTTACTGAAACCAGATGTCAAATTATATAAAATTTTGTTTTTTTAAACTATTTAGAATTTATCAATAGTTTATATGGATACCATTTCAATAGTGATTTATCAAAAAAGCATTGATGAAACATCCATATTCATTGATGGGACAGGATTATCAATTTTTATTTAATGTGATATCAATAATTATGGATGTTCCATCCATAGATTTCCCTCCGTGTTATCTTCTAATTTTTAACTTAAGGTCATTACTTGATGGCAGATAATGTCCAATATGTTTTTCTGACATAGATACTGAACGCTGAATTATTTGGCTAGGCTGCAGAAAACTCGAGCGAACCATATTTTTAACCAGATTATTTGTTTCTGCAGCCAATTTTTTATGCGCACATGGATCATGAGAATGTTAATTTTTTTTTCGTATAACATTTCACAGCCATGAAATTCTGTGTCAATACGAACGGTACATTTGTTTTTAATTCCTTCAGAAGAAGTCCAGTTAAATATTAAAGGCAAAATTCTTTCAATATTCTGGAATCCAAAATTCAGGATAACGAAATTCTAAATTGCAAAATTCTGGAAACCAAAATTCTGAAATTCAAAATTCTGTAATTAATGATTAAAAATGCGTGTTGATAACAAAAAAAGTGCGCACTCCAAAATTCAGGATAACGAAATTCTAAATTGCAAAATTCTGGAAACCAAAATTCTGAAATTCAAAATTCTGTAATTAATGATTAAAAATGCGTGTTGATAACAAAAAAAGTGCGCACTCCAAAATTCAGGATAACGAAATTCTAAATTGCAAAATTCTGGAAACCAAAATTCTGAAATTCAAAATTCTGTAATTAATGATTAAAAATGCGTGTTGATAACAAAAAAAATGCGCAGATACATAAAAAGGACTTTGCAAGATTCCGAAATTTCGTATGGAAAAGGTGGTGCAAACAAGAAAGCAAATATAAAGGGGTTGGGGTCAAAATTCTGTTTTTTTGGAAATTCTGCTTTCATAATTCCGGAATTCGAAACACCGGAAATCAAAATTATGGAAGTCAATATTCTGGAATCCAAAATTCAGGATAACGAAATTCTAAATTGCAAAATTCTGGAAACCAAAATTCTGAAATTCAAAATTCTGTAATTAATGATTAAAAATGCGTGTTGATAACAAAAAAAGTGCGCACTCCAAAATTCAGGATAACGAAATTCTAAATTGCAAAATTCTGGAAACCAAAATTCTGAAATTCAAAATTCTGTAATTAATGATTAAAAATGCGTGTTGATAACAAAAAAAGTGCGCACTCCAAAATTCAGGATAACGAAATTCTAAATTGCAAAATTCTGGAAACCAAAATTCTGAAATTCAAAATTCTGTAATAATTGTTCCGGTAATTTGAAGTTGGGAATTTTGCGATCGACTTTTGACTAACTTCCAGGTAACCTAGGAACTTAAACTTGGCACGATGGCACGATGGTCTATATAATTGCAAATCTTTAAAAAAAAAATTAAAAGACTCCTGGAATTTTGCGATCGATTTTTAGTAACTTCCAGGTTAGTTAGAGAATTGAAACTTGACACACTTGTCACAACTGATGACAATGCAATCCCCCACCTTTATATTTTCAAATCTCAAAAATTGATTACACTGGTATGACTAAAATTTCAAAGTTTCAAAACCAAAAACACCGAAACCATGTCTTTGTTTAACGACAAATTTTCTGAGGCTTTTTGACAGCATTCATATAAAGATTGTCTTTAAAATTTTTTTATCATCTTTTTATGTGCATTATATTTGATGATAACTTTTTTATTTTCTTCAGCTTTACTGTTAGTCAGTATATAAAAAAAAAAAAAAAAAAAAACTAATGGCGGCGATATACCTACAGGTTATCATCATAACCTCTAACGAGATTTTTAGCCGAGCTTCTCTTTCCAACTTGTGGTGTGTTGCTTTTTGAGTTTTTCCTACAAGTTGGCGGGACCTACAGTTTTTTGCCGACTCCGAACGGCACTTGCAAAGCAAATGAATTTTTTGCTGAGAAGCTTCTCATGGCAGAAATACACCCGGAGAGTTTGCCAAACTACTGCCGAGGGGCGACCCCGTTTTAGAAAAATTCTTTTTCTAAATAATTTTTGATGTTACTTTTGCCGGGCATCGAACCGCCACGACTTGGTGTAGAAGGCCGAACACTTAACCGCTACACCACGGCGGCCGCCAATATGCTAATGTTTTTTTAAAAGCATGTGCTAAATAATAATAACCCGATTACTCGTAGATAAAAATATGGAATACTGTTCAAATAACATGTCGTTAGGGCTATTGCGCCACTTGCATCAAATCCGTATGTATTTCATTAGATTATGCCATCGGCACACAACGATATCCCTCATATTTTTAATACGCTTCTAGATCCCCTTCTGATTGTTTTACTAATAAAAGTTTTGGGAACAACGAGGGGTTATAGCGGACGTGATTGAAGCCGTAGTATATGGACTATTGTGCTGAACTATCATAATGAAAATTTCGAGTTTAAGTCCCGTATTAGGAAACATCAAACATAAGTTTAAGAAAGTTTTTCAATTATGTATATTACTATTTTATTTTTAACTTTTTCATTATTTTGATGAAATCTGATTGTGAAGACAAAACTAAACATGATGTATTCAATAGAAAATACTGAAACGTCATATTTCCTATAAAAGCAGATCCGCCAAAATCAAAATCTTTTTTTTTCAGAAACGGGTTCTTTTGTTGATTTTTTTTTCTTTTTTCGGTCTTTACACATCTAGGGTACGACATAGGCGAGGTCCAATGGGGTCCGATATACAATTATCTATTTCAACCAAAAGGGCATATTTCCAAATTATTAAGTTAAAAAACTACGTATTGGACATCAAAAAAATTAAAAAAAAAAAGCTGATCCCAGTTTGGAGTAGCTGTAAGTGGAAATAGCTTAACAACAAAAGTTAATATACCTTTAAAGATGCCCGATCAGATTCAGAGTATAAAACTATTAAAGGAGCACACAGCAAATTTTATAAGTTCGGCCTCAATCTCCTCGAAGGTATATCGATCCAATGTTTTATTATTGTTATAGGTGGGTATGCATACATGCATCCGCGAATACAAACATCGACTTTATGAATATAGCTAAAGTTTGTTTTTGTGCTTGTTGATTCAATTTTTGTAATAAATTCGAAAATGTTGCCAAAGTGTCGTTTGTTTCGTGCCGCACGTATACTTGTCCTCAACAGGAGTTAAAAAAAAAAAATGAGTACAAAAAGTAAAAGAAAAATCATCTGCGGGAGGTGAATATAAAATTACTTTCGAACACGACATGGACACCTGTTGCAACGTTTTGCTTTGCAACATTGCAATTCATTTCGAATTGTTGCCCTTTACTTGTTTTTTCTCTCCAATAGACATAAGTACCTACATAAACATATTTATATACACTCGCACTGATTTTCAAGAGTGGTAACTACAAGTCAGTTGGGGTAAACAGAAACCAATAAATCAAAATTATTTTTAAGTGAAGAGCGAAATGACTCGAAGTGCTGGCAATTTGCTGCCTTTTCCCCTCGTTTAACTGTCAACAAGTGTTGCAGTTTATAGTTGTTGTTGTATTTTTTTTTTTTTTTTCATTCTCATTGGCGGCTCTAGTTATATAAGTTTTTATTGATGTTATTGTTGCTGTAAACAAGTGGTAAATTATGCATGTGCGGGACCAACAATTTTAGAAGAGAACGGCAGTATATGAATAAAATGAAAATATTTAATATGTTTGTATAAAATGATTGAGCGCATTCTTGCAAGCAGCGTAAAGGGAAGAGAATTTTGTTGCAAATTGAATCAAATTGATAATTGATGAGGAGTGTTTTGAAGCACGCAGTCGAACTTCTTTATAGTGAACTTCCATATAATGAAGCTCTCCGTATAATGAATTTATTTCGAATACACAGCTTTTCGTTCTTCTTTCAGTGGATTTTCGTCTTCTTATAATGAATTTTATAACTTCTATATGAGCCTCTTAAAACACTAGTGGCATAAGTTCACCTTTTCTCGAAATGAAATATTCAAGGTTTAGTGTTGTCAACAAATAGGGGGTACCCTTGATTTCACAAGTTACTTCTGCTATTTGTTCGGTTGCTATGGGAGCTAGGAGTTACCCCGTTAGCGTGTTATAGAGAATACATTTTCCCCTACATAGCGTCATGCCTAACTAAAAAAACGAAAGCTGGACTTATACCACTTGTGCTTTAAATGGCTCATATAGTGAAGTTTTCTATATAATGAACAAAGTTTAGAGCCGTATCAATTATACGGGGCCCGTAAGGAAAGGAAAGGCGTAAGGAAAAATTATTTATTAGTAATGAAAACTTTGTACCAACTAAATTTTATTTCGAACGTGAAGAATGTAAATATATAATTAACATTTTAGAGAGTTATGATTTTTTAGTGCTTGTCACATTTTTTTTTTAAATACTTGGCGACCGCTGTGGTGTAGCGGTAGTGCGCTCGACCTACTACACCTAGTTACCTGGTATCGACTCCCGGTCAAACCGGATTGAGCGACAAGTAAGGAAGTCTAAGTTCGAATGAAACCGAACATTACATACTAGACTTCTGCATGACTCCATCCAAAACGGCAAATGAATCATTCATATTGAATTTGAATTGAATTGAATTGGCTTTGCTTTGCTTTGAATTTGAATATCTGCTTGTTTGAAATAAATGTCTACTTTGAATATTCCAAAAATTTCAAACGAAATTGAATTCATATTTTGACATTTTTTTTTTTTAAATCCATGAAGATATCCCAAGCGGAAAGTCCATAGATCCAATATGATCTGTATAAGCGGTGCGCTAAGGACAACGCCCAACGAAGCCCTCCAGGTCATTCTGGGCATTTTGCTACTTGATCTGGAAGGGTTTCGGTCAGCGGCGGCATCAGCTCTGCGCCTAAGAGAAACCTCCAGCTGGGGTGCGGGTACTATTGGACACTCCAGTATTCTGGAATCTTACAGCTTTCTCCCTCTAAGCACAGATCGTTGTGCGACCACTACAGTTGTTGTTGTTGTTGTTGTAGCGAGGTGTAGCCCTGCCTAAATGTCAGACCAGGTCACCTCGAGTGTATTGCTCTTGGCTGGGTCGATATAAGAAAACGGCCCGGGTCGTTTCGGCACGATGGGTACAGCACAAGTACTGGCATCGTTCTCGTAGAACCGGCAATACAAGAAACTAGCCATGTAGGCCATGTAGGTCATTTAGCGTTACCCAGGGTGCACCAACGGGGAGGTGACCTACTCTTACACCCCCGGGGATAGCTGTTTCAAAATAAACATTCCCAGCAGAGAAGACTGGGAGAGGACGGATTGGTGTCCCGAAACAAATGGTGGCACTTCCATATACACCGACGGCTCGAAGTTGGACGGCAGAGTTGGAGGAGGGGTTTATTTAAGGGATTTGGACCTTGAACTCTCTTTCACACTACCTGATCATTGTAGCGTCTTCCAGGCGGAAGTCTCAGCAATTCTGGACGCCGCGGCCTGGTTAAGCAAACGTGTTATCGGAGAAGATATCGCTATTTTCAGCGATAGCCAAGCGGCCATCAAATCCCTTGGATCATACACGTTCAACTCTGAACTGACGTTCAGCTGTCGTCGATCTCTTCAGCAGATGGTCCAACAGAACTGCGTAAACCTCATATGGGTCCCGGGACATAGGGACATTGAGGGAAACTGTAAGGCAGACGAGCTTGCCAGGCAGGGCACAACCAAGCAGGTTCTTCAGGATAAAGAGCGCTTAGGTATACCGTTTGCCACATGTAAACTAATGCTGAAGGAGCACACACTCCGTAAAGCCAACGAAAGATGGCTGCAATCCCCAGGGTGTCGGATATCGAAACAAACCTGGCCAAAATGGGATCTTAAAAGGTCTAGACGCATTTATGCCCTAACTAGGAGGGAAATCTGCATATTGATAGGGGTATTAACCGGTCACTGCCTCATTGGTAGGCATGCAGAAAGGCTAGGTGTGCCCTACCGACGATGCTGCAGGAGTTGCAAAGATGATGAGGAGGAGGAAAGAGTGGAGCACCTCATCTGCAACTGTCCGGCTTTAAGCGGTAAATTATGCATGTGCGGGACCAACAATTTTAGAAGAGAACGGCAGTATATGAATAAAATGAAAATATTTAATATGTTTGTATAAAATGATTGAGCGCATTCTTGCAAGCAGCGTAAAGGGAAGAGAATTTTGTTGCAAATTGAATCAAATTGATAATTGATGAGGAGTGTTTTGAAGCACGCAGTCGAACTTCTTTATAGTGAACTTCCATATAATGAAGCTCTCCGTATAATGAATTTATTTCGAATACACAGCTTTTCGTTCTTCTTTCAGTGGATTTTCGTCTTCTTATAATGAATTTTATAACTTCTATATGAGCCTCTTAAAACACTAGTGGCATAAGTTCACCTTTTCTCGAAATGAAATATTCAAGGTTTAGTGTTGTCAACAAATAGGGGGTACCCTTGATTTCACAAGTTACTTCTGCTATTTGTTCGGTTGCTATGGGAGCTAGGAGTTACCCCGTTAGCGTGTTATAGAGAATACATTTTCCCCTACATAGCGTCATGCCTAACTAAAAAAACGAAAGCTGGACTTATACCACTTGTGCTTTAAATGGCTCATATAGTGAAGTTTTCTATATAATGAACAAAGTTTAGAGCCGTATCAATTATACGGGGCCCGTAAGGAAAGGAAAGGCGTAAGGAAAAATTATTTATTAGTAATGAAAACTTTGTACCAACTAAATTTTATTTCGAACGTGAAGAATGTAAATATATAATTAACATTTTAGAGAGTTATGATTTTTTAGTGCTTGTCACATTTTTTTTTTAAATACTTGGCGACCGCTGTGGTGTAGCGGTAGTGCGCTCGACCTACTACACCTAGTTACCTGGTATCGACTCCCGGTCAAACCGGATTGAGCGACAAGTAAGGAAGTCTAAGTTCGAATGAAACCGAACATTACATACTAGACTTCTGCATGACTCCATCCAAAACGGCAAATGAATCATTCATATTGAATTTGAATTGAATTGAATTGGCTTTGCTTTGCTTTGAATTTGAATATCTGCTTGTTTGAAATAAATGTCTACTTTGAATATTCCAAAAATTTCAAACGAAATTGAATTCATATTTTGACATTTTTTTTTTTTAAATCCATGAAGATATCCCAAGCGGAAAGTCCATAGATCCAATATGATCTGTATAAGCGGTGCGCTAAGGACAACGCCCAACGAAGCCCTCCAGGTCATTCTGGGCATTTTGCTACTTGATCTGGAAGGGTTTTGGTCAGCGGCGGCATCAGCTCTGCGCCTAAGAGAAACCTCCAGCTGGGGTGCGGGTACTATTGGACACTCCAGTATTCTGGAATCTTACAGCTTTCTCCCTCTAAGCACAGATCGTTGTGCGACCACTACAGTTGTTGTTGTTGTTGTAGCGAGGTGTAGCCCTGCCTAAATGTCAGACCAGGTCACCTCGAGTGTATTGCTCTTGGCTGGGTCGATATAAGAAAACGGCCCGGGTCGTTTCGGCACGATGGGTACAGCACAAGTACTGGCATCGTTCTCGTAGAACCGGCAATACAAGAAACTAGCCATGTAGGCCATGTAGGTCATTTAGCGTTACCCAGGGTGCACCAACGGGGAGGTGACCTACTCTTACACCCCCGGGGATAGCTGTTTCAAAATAAACATTCCCAGCAGAGAAGACTGGGAGAGGACGGATTGGTGTCCCGAAACAAATGGTGGCACTTCCATATACACCGACGGCTCGAAGTTGGACGGCAGAGTTGGAGGAGGGGTTTATTTAAGGGATTTGGACCTTGAACTCTCTTTCACACTACCTGATCATTGTAGCGTCTTCCAGGCGGAAGTCTCAGCAATTCTGGACGCCGCGGCCTGGTTAAGCAAACGTGTTATCGGAGAAGATATCGCTATTTTCAGCGATAGCCAAGCGGCCATCAAATCCCTTGGATCATACACGTTCAACTCTGAACTGACGTTCAGCTGTCGTCGATCTCTTCAGCAGATGGCCCAACAGAACTGCGTAAACCTCATATGGGTCCCGGGACATAGGGACATTGAGGGAAACTGTAAGGCAGACGAGCTTGCCAGGCAGGGCACAACCAAGCAGGTTCTTCAGGATAAAGAGCGCTTAGGTATACCGTTTGCCACATGTAAACTAATGCTGAAGGAGCACACACTCCGTAAAGCCAACGAAAGATGGCTGCAATCCCCAGGGTGTCGGATATCGAAACAAACCTGGCCAAAATGGGATCTTAAAAGGTCTAGACGCATTTATGCCCTAACTAGGAGGGAAATCTGCATATTGATAGGGGTATTAACCGGTCACTGCCTCATTGGTAGGCATGCAGAAAGGCTAGGTGTGCCCTACCGACGATGCTGCAGGAGTTGCAAAGATGATGAGGAGGAGGAAAGAGTGGAGCACCTCATCTGCAACTGTCCGGCTTTAAGCGGCGCGAGAACGCGCTTTTTGGGAGTTCCGTTCCTGGATAGCTGGACATAAAGGACTTGATGGGCTTCATAAAGTCATCTAAGTGGTTCGAGGAGGAGGAACGGTGTCGGTTTAGGAGTGTCAGTCCCGGGATTCTGCTATGTGGAAAATCCCAACAACTCAGGGATTTTCCATATGGCTGGGTCCCGGGACTGACTTTCCTTGTGTTGGTGGTATCACAACGGGCCTTTCAAAACTGGCCTAAGTGTGCCTCCGCGGCAGCCACTTGAACCTAACCTAACCTAAGATATCCCAACAATCATTTCTGTGAAAGTTTGTAGAATTGAATGTTGGATTGTAAATTTGAACGCTACATGGGCATTTCATACATATATCTTCAAAATGGACTTAGTCCAGTCAGTACAAAAGTTGTTAATTTTTCTGTTAAAAAAACATATCGTCGGTGATTCTGCAAAGCGACGTAAAGCTACATTTACACTGCACCAAATGCGTCACTTTTGGCCAGGTTTTTTCGAGGCCGTTCATCCGGAGATTGAATTTAATCACCAAATTAAGTCAAATTAAATTAAATTCGTCTAATTTGGCAAACAAATTCATTCTGCGGACAAACATTCTCGAAATAACTTCGCCAAATGCGACGCATTTGGTGCAGTGTAAATGTATCATAACGGGCATTTTCAAAACGGTGTATGCGTTGGCGGCCGCCGTGGTGTAGCGGTTAAGTGTTCCGCCTTCTACACCAAGTCGTGGCGGTTCGATGCCCGGCAAAAGTAACATCAAAAATTATTTAGAAAAATAATTTTTCTAAACGGGGTCGCCTCTCGGCAGTAGTTTGGCAAACTATCCGGGTGTATTTCTGCCATGAGAAGCTTCTCAGCAAAAAATTCATTTGCTTTGCAAGTGGCGTTCGGAGTCGGCAAAAAATTGTAGGTCTCGCCAACTTGTAGGAAAACTCAAAAAGCAACACACCACAAGTTGGAAAGAGAAGCTCAGATGTATTTCTAACCCTCACAAATCTCAAAACTCTACAATTAGCCAATTTTACTAATACTCTACACCTTTATAAAAAAAAAATATGTGAAATTGTAAGCTGTCCCTGCAAACCACGGCTAACCGCATTGCAAACACACACACATTTTTCATTTGACAAATTTCCCAAAATTATGTTAACCTTAAGCAACCAAAAAAAAGTTGTTCTGAATTAAATTAAAATGTGGGCCTTTAAATACCAAAAGTTCGTTTTAGGGTTAATGTGCAAACGATCTGCCAAAAAGAGAAAACATTGTTGATTTTGTACTATGCCTAATATTATGAGTGCGAATGAAACAGCATAAGAAAATATCCCAAAAATTGACAATCTGCAGCTTTCATAAATTAATTATTATTTGTCAAATTTTTTCACGAAAAAAAGGTAAGCGTAAAATATTTTTTTTCTTTGCATTTTTAATAGAAATTCTCCCTTCTTTTATGCATGCCCGTATACGAGTGATGGCGGGAGATACAGCGTAGGATATGCAAAAGGAAAGTTCGATGATTCCGAGAAATTCAGACGGTAGTGGCTGCGCCTTTTGAAGTCGGGTCGAAAAATTAAGGAAACATCGCCACAAACACTACGACGGGGTCGTATCATCATACATAAAGCATTTCAAACTGCAAGTCCACCTTTGCATGAAACGGCTTTTTAAAAAATTCCGGATTTAGTCGTGGCGCTTGCGGATGCGACTTCTTAATTGCAGTGGAGAACTGCGCTACGCCTAAATTCGGTAATTCTTAATAATCCATTTTACGCAAAGGTGCACTTGCAGCCTCAAATGCTTTGGTAGGTATTTGTTTCCTTTAAGGTCAACTGCTAATAAATTAGCTAAGAGATTCAGGATCGCGACTCCGGAAGTGCTTTTTTTAATTTTTTGTTTTAGTGAAAAGTTATGGTCAGAAAACCGAAAAATGACCCGGGTCCGATACCAAATATGTGCGAAACACCTTTCGGTATTTGTTTCCTTTAGGGGTCAACTGCTAATAAATTACCTAAAATTATGTGATATAGCTCAAAAGACGGGATTCGGCCTCAGGATCAGGAATCCGGAAGCGCTTTTTTAATATTTTGCTTCCATGAAGACATTTTTGCAATCAAATTTTTAAGTTTTCATGTGGTTGTAGTTTTATTAGGCTGTCCCTAAAAACGTGGAAAAAATTTCGGTAGCCACGGTTATGTCACACGTCGGGATTTGGGATGACGTAGCCCAGGGTTATTTTTTCAACTCAGAAAAGTGTTTTGCACATAAATACCATGGATTCCGCCCCAATTTTGGTATCGGACCCGGGTAATTTTTCGGTTTTTTGACCATAACTTTTCACTAAAACAAAAACTTAAAAAAGCGCTTCCGGATTCGTGATCCTGAGGACAAAACCCGTCTTTTGAGCTATCTCCCATAATTTATTAGCAGTTGACCCCTAAAGGAAACAAATACCTTTCTGAGTTCGCGGCCTTCGGCCGCGCTTATAACAAATAACCCTGGGATATGCCATCCCAAGTCAGGGTGGTGGACTGAACGCATTTTTTTGCCACGGTTTTAGGTACAGCCTAATAAAATTACAACAACCACAAGAAAACTTAATATCTCTTCAGAGAAGCAAAATATTAAAAAAGCGCCTAGGGATTCGTGATCCTGAGGCCAAACAGCGTCTTTTGAGCTATATCGGTTGACCCCTTAAGGCAACAAATACCAATGCTTTATTTGTATGATGATGTGTCCTCGTCGTAGTGCTTGTGAAGACATTTCCTTAATTGTTGTGGAGACGGTTCACATTATTTTAATATATATTTAGTTATTAGTATGTATAATATCAATAAATAAATGTTTAATATAAATTAATAAATGATAAAATATGTATATATATTAATTTTTGTGCAATTTATTTGGAAAAATTCGGTAAGTATTGTCCTTTTAGCAATAACCATATTGGTAACTGGTTTGGTAACCTATTCAATTATAAATGTTAACCATATGCTAGCTGGTTCGGTAACCGATTCAACTACATATGTTAACCATATGCTAGCTTGTTTGTTGAGTTATTCAAAGAATAATTTTAACAGCATGTTAACCAAAACATTTACTGTTTCATAACATAATGTTAGCCACCTGTTACCAGTTTCCATAACCATGTCAACAAATACTATTAACAACGTGTTAGCCAAAACATTGACGACTTCAACAAATGGCTGTTA